>NW_004624816.1:7097798-7170145 GCF_000247695.1 Heterocephalus glaber
TTCTTCTTTATTTTTATTTTCCTCTCTTTTTCCTTCTCTCAATTGTCATTAGTTTTTAATGAAAGTAAATACAGTTTCTAGCCTCCCTATTGCTGTTAGGTTGTTCTGTTCTCATCTTTGTTCTTTCATTCTGTCTTTTCCTCTTGTCTTCAACAGTTTCTTAGAGTTTGTGTGATCTTTCTTTGTCCTCTGGCCTCACTGCTAACCTTCCCCTATCCTTCTACCTATCTATCCATCATCCCAAACTCCTTCTAACTCCCCATTCTGAAGGATAAAGTTGCTATATTGAAGAGTTTATTCACTATAAACGTATGTTGGGTTGGTTCTTGATTTTGATTTAATTCACACAGTTAAAGGTGATAGATTAATAACTACCACAAACTGTCATTTTCTAAGGTGTGCTTGATGCTATGGTGTTGCTAATTTTATCACTTGGGCTGAGGTGTTGTGATCTAAGCAGTTGTCCTTCCCAGTATAATGAAAATGAGATAGCGTCAGAGTCTTTAAGAGACTCAAAACCAAAAGACCAGCTATATCTGGAAGACATGTCTGGGAAGCAATCATTCCATAAGGCTTCTAAATACAAGCAAAAAAGATACTTACAAGAAGCAATTTTGAAGTATCAACCCAGGAATTCAACCAAGGACAGTACCAAAAACTAAAATTAGAAGACATTTAAGCAAGGCACAAACTCAGACTTAACAAATTTTTATCTATGTTCATACTTTTTTCTTCGACTATCTTTATCCAGTTTTAGTATTAGCACAATGTTGATTTCCTAAAATGAGGGGAGAAGTGTTCCTTCTTTTTCTGCATTAAATGTTGGATATAATTTATCAGTTAAAATGTATATGATTCTGTTGTAAGTTTTCAAGCTAGGAATATACTTTCTTTAATAGGTGGTATTCAAGTTTTATATTTCCTCCAGAGTCAGTTTCATTAATTTGTCTCCCAAGGTACTTCTTAGAAGTTGTCAAAAAAAGACTTTTGTAATATGCTTTCTATATCCTTTTAAATTCAGTAAAATCTGTGGTAATGTCTCCTAGATCTTGATATTGTAATTTTAAAAATGTAGAATTGATATTGTGTAATAGGAAGAAAAGGTCTAAAGGAGTAGGGGAAGTGGGAGGGGTAGAGAAAAGAAAAGAAGCAAAAAGAAAAAATATGAGAAAAGGAAAAAAATGGAAACAGAGTCTTTGCAAATAGGGAAGGGAGGGCAGGGGAATGGGGAAAAAATAAGCACCAAGATACATCATGTAAAGATACAAGATCCCAATGATGAATGGAACTGTATTTTATACCTAAAATGTACCAATAAATATAATGATAAAAAAAAGACTGATAAGAGTCCACAAAAAAGCAGGAGAAAGTACAATTGACATTTAAAAAAACAGTTCACAGAAGTAATAGTAGAAAACTTCCCACACAGAGGTAGAGAATTGGATATACAGATAATTGAGGCATTTAGAACTCCAACTAGCCACAAGCAAAAAAAATCTACACCTAGAGATATAATAATCAAGATCCCAGAAACCCAACAGGAGAACAAAATCCTACAGGCAGTTAGAAAAAAGAAACA
Source organism: Heterocephalus glaber (assembly GCF_000247695.1). The sequence goes on from NW_004624816.1 coordinate 7,099,378, forward strand.
AATCACATACAAAGGAAAGCCCATCAGAATCATAGCAGATTTCTCAACACAAGCCCTCAAGTCAAGGAGAGCCTGGAGTGAAGTATTTCAAGCCCTAGAAGAAAATAACTTCCAACCTAGACTATTGTATCCTGCAAAATTATCTTTCAAAATCAATGAGGAAATTAGATCCTTCCACAACAAAGAACACCTGAGAAATTTCATGAACACCAAACCAGCACTCCAAACAATTCTAAACAATATTGTAGAAAAAGACAATGAAGGTCACAACTCCATGAGGCCCAACGAAGGGAAGCCACTAGGTAAGGCAAGAAATGAAAGGGAAAGAGGGAAAAATAAAAAATGAAAGAGCCCAAAACAGTAAAACATCATGACAAGGATAAGTCAATATCTAGAAATTATAGCCATCAATGTTAATGACCTCAATTCACCAATCAAAAGAAATGGACTGGCAGAATGGATTAAGAAGCAAAATCCAACAATAACTGCCTACAAGAAACACATCTAACTCAAAAAGAACTTCATAGACTGAAAGTAAAAGGATGGAATACAGTACTCCAAATGACAGGAACCCAGAAAAAAGCAGGGGTAGCAATCTTATTTGCAGACAAAGTAGATTTCAAACCAAAACTAATTAAGAGAGACACAGATAGTCACCACATCCTTGTGAAGGGAATGATCCAAGAGGAAGAGATGACAATCATAAATATATATGCACCAAAAATGAATGCCCCCAACTATACAAAACAAATATTAATGGACATGAAAAACCAAGAAAGCACTAATACAGTTCTAATGAGGGAACTCAATACCCCACTATCACAAATAGACAGATCATCTAGACAAAAAATCAACAATGAAATTGTAGAACTGAACTAAGACGTTGAACAAATGGACTTAATAGATGTTTATATAGTGTTCCACCCCCACAAAATCAGAATATACATTCTTTTCAGCTACACATGGGTCATTCTCCAAAATAGACCACATGCTAGCTCATAGGACATGTTTAAGTAAATGTAAAAGAATTGAAGTTACCTCCTGTATATTATTAGACCATAGTGCAATAAAATTGGAGATCAATTACATAAGAAACCACAAAATGCCCACAAACACCTGGAAATTGAATAACACCCTCCTGAACAACTAATGAGTCACAGAGGAAATTAAAGAAATTGGACAGTTTCTAAAAGTGAACGATAATGCCAGTACAACATGCAGGAATCTATGGGACACAATGAAAGCAGTTGTATGAGGGAAATTCATAGCAGTGAATACTCATATTAGGAAAACAAAGAGAACTCAAATAAACAAGCTAATGTAGAACCTCAAGCTCCTAGAAAAAGAAGAGCATAACAAACCCAAAGCTCATACAACAGAGGAAATTATAAAGATCAGAGCAGAAATCAGTGCAATGGAGACTAAGAGAATGATACAAAAAAATCAATGAATCAAAGAGTGATTTTTTGAAAGAATAAAATCAATAAACCTTTAGCCAGCCTTATTAAAAAATGGAAAGAAAAGGCTCAAATGCACACAATTAAGAATGAAAAAGGTGAAGTCACAAAAGGCCCAGAAGAAATCCAGAGGATCATCTACTTTGAGAATCTGTACTCTAATAAAATGGAAAACACAGAAGAAATGGACAGATTCCTAGATACAAACAAATTGCCAAAGTTAAATGAAGAAGATATAGAAATTCTAAACACCCCAATTACAATGAGTGAAATTGAAAATGTAATTAAGAATTTACCAACAAAAAAATGCCCAGGTCCTGATGGCTTCACTGCTGAATTCTACAAGACATTTAAAGAAGAACTATCTCCATTACTCTTTAAACTCATCAAGGAAATTGAAAGGGAAGCAAGGCTTCCAAATTCATTCCTGGAAGCAAGTGTTACTTTGATTCCAAAAGCAGAGGAAGATCCAACCAAAAAAGAGAACTACGGGCCAATCTCCTTAATGAATGCAGATGCAAAAACCCTCAATAAGGCTCTGGAAAACAGAATACAGAAGCTCATCAAGAAGAACATACACCCTGAGCAATTCGGCTTTATCCCAGGGTTGCAAGGATGGTTTAACATACACAAATCAATAAATGTAATACACTATATTAACAGAGCCAAGGACAAAAACCATATGACCATTTTGCAGTTTCTTTTTTTTTTTTTGGTACTGGGGATCGAACTCGGGACCTTGCACTTGCACAGCAGGCACCAGAACCACTGAGCTAAATCCCCAGCCCCTTAACCTCACTTGTTTTTTTTTGGTACCAGGGATCAAACTTGGGTCCTTGCGCTTGTGCAGCAGGCGGTGAAATCACTGAGCTAAATCCCCAGCCCCATATGATCATTTTAATAGATGCAGAAAAGCATTCGACAAAATCCAACACTCATTCATCATAAAAACTCTATAGAAAATTGAATAGAAGGTCTTTATCTCAACCTGATTAAGGCTATCTGTGAAAAACCAACCCTAAATACTATGAATATCAGTATGGAGATTTTTAGAAAAATAAAAGAAATTTAATTTGATCCAGCTATTCCCCTTCTAGGTGTCTTCCCAAAAGAGTTAAAGATCATACCACAGTGCTGTATGCATAACCATGTTTATAGCAGCACAATTCATAGTAGCTAAATCTTAGAAGCATCCTGTATGTCCATCAGGAGATGAATGGATAAAGAAAATGTGCAGTTTATACACAATGGAGTAGTACTCTGCCACAAAGAAGGATAAACTTGAGTCATTTGCAAGAAAATTGATGCATCTTGAGACCATAATGTTAAATGAAGTAAATCATACACAAGCATAAATATTGTATGGTTTCTCTTACATGTGACACTCAATGTATAAATACTGATCTTTTGCATTCATGTCATCAGTGCTCTACATTTTGGATCCCACAATACATCAGTGCAAACGATCCCTTACTTATACCCTCAACTGCGTCTGTCTCATTCCATCTGTTAAACCTGGCCAAACCCAACCCTAGTTATGTCTGTTGATCTATTTAATGCATGCACCTTATCTATCCCCCACTCCTCCATACACTGGGGATTGAACCCAAGGACTCCTGAATGCAAGGCAAATGCTCTACCACTAAGCTACATCCCCAGCCCTACATGAGAAGTGTTCCTAAAAGAAGAATGAGAAAATATGTACATAAGGTATAAATATGGGAGGGGAAAGCCAAAATGAATACTGAGCTTTTGATTGGAATTCAGGACATTGGGATAAAGTCATGATGTTTTTTTAATCTTTTAAAATGTTTTATTAATTCTAGAAATAATTTTAGAAAGTATGGGGAAGGATGAAGATGAATTATAATTTCAGGGTCTCTAGTGCTTTTGGTTCAGTCTAGTCATGTAAAGTATGGGTTCATAAGAGAAGTCATGTTTTATAAAATCAAAGCAATGAAAAGAACATTTCAGATCATCCCATCCAAGACAAAGACTATAAAAAGCACCATGTAAAAAACAAGACAATATAACCATATTACACTAAGATCCTATGGATAGTAATAGAAATATGTAATACAAAAAATTCCCAACACGTACCATTTGCCAGGCATTGTATTGATGCTTTACATTTATGATTTATGAGTCTAAAAACCATTGCTAGGCTAATGATTAAAGGTAGCTTTTTTTTTTCTTTAATAGAAACAAACAAAAAAAGCTCTTTAAGTTGAATGACTCATCCAAGGCCATATAGCTGGGAGGTGGAAGAACTGAGGTTTGAATGTAAGTTTTTCTTCCACACATACAGCCCTTATTGTGTAGAAAAATAGCTGAATAAATTTCACTTACTAATTTAGCCAAATTTCACTTGTAAAATCTGAGATGTGACCTACTGTTCTTATATTCCAATATTTTTCATGATGTTCATAAAAAATCCATTGCATTCATATCATGAGTCTGGAAAACAAAATGTTATCACAGATAACAGTGATCAGCTATCCTTCTCTTCAGTCCCAGTGATTTGGAACCTATCATCCAGAACAAGAAGTCTTCTGGTTCAAATATAAAAATGAATCAAATATAGACTAAGAGTATTCTATTTAGTCACAAATACAAAGATCTGAAACTCCACTTCTGAGGCATTTTTGCATAGTAGGAAAGCAGCCAGCATTTGTTAGTGATAGGATATTGAACTAAGAGGTCACAGTATTGACAAAATTCAACATGAGGGAGGCATCTTCACAGGCACAGGAAACAAATTTAGGCTCTTCCACATGGCTCTTAAGTCCTTGAAGCGACTTCACTTTAAGTCAATGTCTTTTCATACCATAGTATTGCCCAGTGTTTGCATAGTATTGCCACAATCGCCATGGAGTCTACTTTCCTGCAGTCTTGAGTAGACTTTGTGCCACCCTGAAACCCAAAGGGATGTCTGCCATGGAGTACACCACTATTTGCTGGTACTGAGCAGTATTTTCAGAGATTCGTCCCAGCCTGGATTTCAGCACATTGGTTTCCATACAGGAAGGACTGCTTGGCTCCAGGGTTTATCCACACTTTATATTTGGCCTATGGTGCCAGGTAATTCAGGGCCATAATGTGCAGCCTGAATGTGGGTCTCAGTGAATTTTCCCAAGTGGGTCCCTGGCAATACCAGCTTTCCCTGGAGATGCTGGTGGCCAGCTTCACTGTCGTGCCACTCACGCAGTGCATTTGGTCATTGTGCAGCCTATAACAGGAGGTGTCGTAGAGCCTCTCCGTTGGCAGTATTTTGCGATCTTCTCGGACATCACACGGTCTCCTCTTCAGTTAAAGGTTGCATTTTCCCACTGTGTCAGAACATTGGATACAGGTTGTGATATTGTAAAGTGTAAATCTAACAAGATATAGAGACTGATGTAGATATATTTCTGTATGAGTGTGTGTTATATGTGTAGGTTATGTACATATACTGTGTGTGCACAGATATTTCCGACTGTAGTCTAATGAGAAGGTCTTCAAGCAATAACACCCCTGTAGCTGTGACCATGTGTAGTGGCCAGATCTTGGTTTCAAATACAATTCATCACTAAAAGGAACCTGGGCTCCCAGGAGAAGTGGCTGATTCTAGGACTGGAGTGAGAAGAACACAAGAGGGGCCTGGAACATTTTCTTGAGCCACAAAGTAAGGAAGGGCCTTTAAAAATGATGAGAACATGTCAACCAGGCACCATGAAGGGGCTCCCATTGGCCAAAATCACAGATAAGAAATAATGAAGTAATAAATTATAACCCATTGAATATAATAGAAATCCACAGGTCTTCATAGATATAAGTGGTTGAATAAATATGAGCAGATGGAAAATCTTTATTACATTAGAATGCAAATAATAAATGTCACTACTTGGCAAGCATCATGATGATAACTGATTCAGACACAAAGCATCAGTGTATTCTAAAACCAGTCGGTGAAAGTTCATTGAGGAATAAAATATTTACATAATGTCGAAGTTTTTCTGCCACAAAATAATTCATTTCAGAGCTAAAAATCATAACTTCACAGTTGGGAAATCTGACACCAAATCTGATGTTCATTAAAGTTAACATCACTGGGAATGGCACAAATCAACCTCATATGCCTTCTGATATGTGAAACTGAGAAGAATACAGCAGAACTTCTGACAAACTCCTACTGAAAAGGTGTAATTCAAATATAATCATGAAGAAAAAAATGTAATCATGAAGAAACGTCAGAGAAACCTGAGCTGAAGAACATTCTACAAAAACAATTAGCCTGTCTTTTAAAAATGTCTAGATCTTAGATGACAAGGAAAGATCCTAGAACTTTTCCAGATTGAAGATTGAAGAGATAATGACACTTAAATGAACCTAGAGTAATCCTGAATCAAAAGGGGATTAAAAATCTTACAATAGGGCCAGGGATTTAGCTCAGTGGTTCTGCCGCTTGCCTCAAAAGTGCAAGGTCCTGAGTTCAATCCGCGGTACAAAAAAAAAAACTTATGATAAATGACATTGTTAGGATAATTATAGAAATTAAATGAGATATTTTAGATCAGTGGTGGCTAACCTGTGGCATATGTGCTGCAAGAGGCTGTTCTTGAAAAGAGGCTGTCATTGAAAGTTCTAAAAGGTTCACCATCACTGTCCCAGATGATAGCCTTTTATCAATATCAATTCCATAGTTGAAATGGTTTCAGTGTGAGTTTCTAGGAAAACCTGGGGGACAATGACAGAAGGTGGACGGAGGGCATATAGGAATTCTCTGTATACTGTACATCTCTGCAACTTTGAAAGTACTTCAAAATAGAGGGCTGGGAATATAGCTCAGTAGCAGAGCATTTGCCTAGCATGCCTGAGACACTGGCTTTGATCTCCAGCACTGCAAACAATTTTTAAATTACAAAAAAAGAAAGTCCTTCAAAACAAGAACTAGAAAAGTAAAGACCAATCCCAAACATAGGGCTCCTGTGGCCAACCACTGTGTTCGACTCAGGAGCTCCTTATTGCCCTTCCTTCCCATTCCGTTTGACTTCTCCAGCCTTCCTTGTCCGTTTCACCTCTACAAACATGACTATGGGTTTCCACATCAAGCCCTTTGTGTTTACCATTCCTTCCTCCTTGAGAGGTTTCTCCTAGTCTCCATGAGGTTCCTGCTTCACAATCAGTCTTCCACTGAAGTGAGCCACCTTGGGCTTTTAAGTTATTTTCACCACACTTGGTAGATTTTCCTATCTGTCGACCTTTTTGTTGCCTATCAGTATATCTGAGCTCATTGCGGGTAGAGGATTTTGTCCCTCCATAGCCATATACAGTACACACCCAATAGGTAGGACAGTGCCTGGTACAGAAGGGGGCGTAAGAAGTACTGCTCTTTGGATTCCTAGTCCTTTGACAAGACCTGAGTAAAATAAAAAAGAAATAACAACAACAGCAAAAATGAAGACAAAAATAGAGTTTGGGGGCCAAATATGTTGGGGAAAGGCAGACTCTCACTGTGTCCTTTTTGAGAGTCACAGTGGAACCCTCCTATAATAAATGGGTTCTGCTTACCTGTATTTACCAAAGCAATTCTCAGCTGCATTTGAACACGAGATCTTCTTTTCAATAGATTGTGTAGAAATACCAAACCTTACACAAAGTAGTAGCAAAAAATTTATTAATGTTTAAAAAACCTGTCTATTATAGTTACATTTGTTAGAAAGAATATAAAGCACTATGCTAGGTGCTAGGATTTTTCTATAGTACATGCTCCTATGGTGCAGGTAAAATAAAACAAAAAATACAATGTTCATATGTGAAAAACTTTAAAGTTCTCTGTGTCAGAAGCTATTTCATTTGACCCCAAAACGAAGCCATGGACACCCTGTCATATTTCCCGCAGACAGTAACTGCCTTTTCTTTGACAAGGAGGCGTGCAGTGTCCCCTCCCAGTAGAGCAGTCCATGGTCGCTGTGCCAGAGGAGCAGGAGAGCAGGCCACGGGCTCACTCAGCAGCCACGGCTTCTCAGGGACACCTGTGTGCACCACCGGGGCTGCCGTGCATCTCCTGGGTTTCAGTGATCAGAGCTGGCAAACAAAAATAACTACAATGGCTGGGTTTGTAACCTGTAATACATTTTTAATCTATTACTTTGTGTGAGGCATGATCTTTCCAAACAACTCTAATTGCATTATTCTTAGATTTTTAAATGACTGGAGAGTAATCACTGTCTTTCCATGTGAGGATTATAATCATTTCTAAAGATGTTTATTTACTTTTTGAAGCACTAGGGACTGAACCCAGAGCCTCCCACATACCAGACAAGTGTGCTGCCAATGGACTATATTGCCAGTCCAGGATCAGGTCTCTTGAGAGCCTCCTGCCTCTGCCTTGTGAGTAGCTGGATTACAGGCAATAAATTTATTTTAAATCCATGCTTAGCCTGGTTTGGTTTTGCAACTTTTTGGTGGGTTTTGTTGTTGTTGTTGTTTTTAGACAGGATCTGGCTCTATAGCTCTGGCCTTGAATGCACAGTGATCCTCCTGACTCAGCCTCCCCAGTGCTGGAATTACAGGCACGTGCCATCACACCTGGCTGCATCTTTTTGGTGAGATCAGTACTCCTCCACCTGGATAAAAATCCCAGTGTTGGTTACATCCATCTTCTCTTAACTACCCACCCAGCCACTCACATCCTTCACATACACAGTGGCAAAAAACCCAGAAAAGAGTCTTAAGATTTTTACCAAAGATTTGGAAATTCCAAAAAATATCTCTCAATTCATATTTTTCCCCTTTAATCACTGAATCACTTAAAGCTCAAATTCTCCTTTTCCCTAAGTGCATTTTTGTTTTCTTATTATTTTGCCTTGTATATTCTAATTTGAAAGGTTTTTTTTTCTATAAGGAACTAACCAACCCTCAGAAAACACAAACACTCAGGTGAGGGAAGATTGATGAGGCAAGGGTCTTCCTTGCCCATGTAGTTTATACTGTCAGGGTAGAAGTGAAGTTGGAGCTTTTTGTTTTGTTTTTTTACCCGGGATCAAACACAGGACCTTGTGCTTACAAGGCAGGCTGTGGAACCACTGACCACTGAGCCAAACCCCCGGCCCAGGTTGGAGGTTTGACTTGGGTGTAAAGCCACCATGTCTAGAAACAGTCATGGCTCCAGAAGGTTAAACTGGATTGAAGGCAGATTCTCCTACTGCCCTTACTGCTTCTCATGAAAGAGTGTCCATAAGTGTAGTCTATTGATGCCAAGCCACAAGAGCCTATTCCTTTTCTACATTTGAGGCAGAATAGAGGGCAGGAATGGAACTGAGATGGTTTCCTAATGCCCACACTGAACACTGCCCACTCTTGTGTCAGGTTTGAGAAAGAGGATAAAATAGTATTAGAAAAAGGAATTTAAAAAGAATGAAGACAGCTGGGTGCGGTGGCACACACCTGCAATCCCAGAATTTGGGAGGCTGAAGCAGGAAGTTTGCCACAAGTTTGAGGCAGCTACATAGTGAGTTCAAGGCCGGCCTGAACTTGTTGGTGAGACCCTGTCTCAAAAAATAAAAATGACAGAAAAAAATATTAATATCCCCTTAGGTATCTCAGACCAAGTACTATATTTACATATAATACTTGTGGAAACTTTCTAAGCCTGGGAACACACACACATTAATTTGTTGTATTGAGTGCTAGAAAAAAAAAAAAACACAGATAGGAGTTCATCTGTCATGACAGGTTTATTGTGAACAAACAAAAGAAGGACTGCTCTGGCACTTAGACCAAACCAGCCACTCTTGTACAGGATGTAAGGTATTTTATAGAGTCATGAACAGAAAGGGGGTTGTGGAAGGAAAAGTTCATAATGGGACCTCAAGGAGGAGAGTTCGTGGAAAGGAGTTGTGGCTGCTCACCAGGGACCTAGCTTGAGAACATGCAGGGGGTAGTGGCTGCCTGTCAGGAGCAGGGCTGAATAAAGATGGGAGTTATGGGGTGTGGCCACGGGCACTGGGCCTTTCTGACTCAGGATTATACACTTTTAGCAGGAGTAAAAGCAGAGCAGGATGGAAGAGGCTTACCGTGGTCTCTGTCAGCCTAGGGCGGTGGTGGTCGAGTTCCTTCATTGAGGTTGGATGGCTCCTGAGAACTATGAAAGGGTAATCAATTAAGGTTGCATTTTTTAAAAGTCAACCAGCAGCCCAGAGATGCCATACAGGCATTTCTGAATCTAAGAGAAAAAGGTGACAAAGGGGTCCTTTTTTCTCACCTGGAACTCCCTAACTTTATCTGCTTTTAAAAATATACAAATATCCCTGCAAAATGCACTGTATTGACCTGACACCCCAGCCAGCCAAGATCTTCACCATCAGATAGTTGCTAAGAATCATATGCCTCTAAAGCAGAGTGGTTGCTAGGGCAGATAAGGGGTGAGGGAAGATACACTAGAGGAGGCCCTTTCTCCCTTAGCGTCAGCCTGAGCCAGCCCTGGGCAGACTGGTCAAGGCCCAGTCAACCCCACAGGCGCCACAGGCAGGGGGACCTGGTTCTTCTTATCCCTTGCTGGAGAGCAGAGCCTTATCTCATTGCAGGCCATGACTCATCCGTCCTTCCGATGTTCATGACGAAAGGGTAAAGGTTATTGCAAATCAGCTGGAGGAAGAACAGATATCCCAGCTCCAGGTTTTTCCCTCTTTTTCTTCTATAGGGTAAATCCCACCCAAGTCGAAGATTTGTTAATCTGGTTATTTAACAAAGATTCTTTTTCAAAACAGTTTAATCATTTTCATAGGGTACTAAAATTCTGGTTATTCCATAGATTGGGGGAAGAAAAGGGAGGGTGCTTTTGAACAGTCTGCATCCTCTAAGAAGCAAGGAAGGGGAAGAATGGCCACATTACAGGGTTGGGTAAGAGAATCTAGGAAAATCCATAAACACCAGAAAATAGTTCAGTGCCCAACTTTCTTTTTTAATTCAAGTTGCTTTTCTTTATCCGCTGCTCATGTCTTACTTGTCTCAAAGGCTGCTCTGAAAAGAGAGGCTCTAACTAGGTTGAAAATGAGAAGGCCTTAAAATGTGAGCTCAGTAAGGCTTGGCTTTAATCCAAGTCTTGACCCTGTTATAAAGTGAGTCAACTATCGCAAGCTGCTTCGCTCTTGCACGTCACTTTTCTCATTTGTTGGCGAGAGAAGTGATGGAGAAAAAAACACAACTCACAATTTGAACCAGTGTTTTCATGCAATACATATTTACTTAGTCTTTTCATGCTATGCACTTGGGATTCAATGGTGAATAAGACCAAGACTTGGCCCTCACTCAAGGGGCTTATATTCTAATGCAGACTTGTAATTGTGTCTCTTATGGACATGTCATGGATTTGGTAGGGACTTCCACATATACACCATGAATGAGTCTTCACCACAGAAGTATTATATGTATTATTGCTCAGGATTCCAGAGTACTCACAATTTCTGCTCTGAATGGGCTGCGGCTGAGTAGTTATTCTTTTTTTTTTTTTTTTCTGGTACAGGGGCTTGAACTCACAGGCCACTGATCTTACTTACTTGCATGGCCCCATCTACCTGCAAGGGAGGCTGGGAAATGTAGCATATGGTGGGGCAGCCTCATGCCCAGTAAAACTCCAGGGATTCTATTATTTAGTAAACCTAAGGTGACAATGAATACTAGAGCAGTTAGTAGTTTCTGGCACAGCTAGAACGTGATAAAAGAGGAATTCAAACTCAGATTTGAAAAATGCAGTTCCACGTCATTGCCTTTTAGACATAAGAGTCACAGCACTGTAACTCTATTTTTGTCTGCAATGCAAAATAATAAGCAAGCAAACAAGCAAATGTGTATGTTTTTATTGTTATAGTTCAATTCACAGTTGGAATTGTTTGTCAAGTGATCAGAAACATAGGGATTTATTTTTAAATTTTCTTCATACAGATGCCAATTTTTATTCCATTTTCTTGGAAACATTTCAAACCTCCTACAGCCTGGCCTTATGAGTCATGTGAGCTACTTGTTTAATAAGTTGCAGAAGAAAGAGAAAAAACAGCCACTTCAGAAAAGAGAAAAGCTGCCATCTCCTTGCTGCATCTGTAAGAGAAGATGTTTTGAAGCTAGCACAGTGCAGCAAAGTATAGGTTCCAGGATGCAGGAGGGGTCCTCCAGGAAGACAGTGAAAGGTCTACTTATAGGCAGTTTCTCTCCCTCCGTGACATTACCAATAGAGATCCTTGCAATAATATTCTAGGCTGAAAAAGGGAACAAATCATGTTTTCATATTTTTGGCAAAGAAATAGTGATTAATTTATTTTTTTAAAGGAGGAGGAAAACCTCTCTAGTTCAGAGCAAAAAAAAAAAAAGTCTATCTTAAACCACTATTTCTATAATGTGGCGATCTTCGCTTGTTTTTTAATCTTCATAAATTCTTACATAGAGTGGTGTGTAGGCCTAAGACCCTGGGCTCATTTTCAGTGGGCCACTGCATCATGAAACATACACATTTCTTTCCCTCCTGAAGCACAGGGTCTGGGCCAGTCACCCACAAACTCTTTCTCCCTTTTCACCTATCTTAGCTATCTTAGTCCCTTAATCTTGTCTTCTTGATCCTTGATGCAGTCATTCCAAAATACTTTCTGAAAGTTTGCTGAAGACCAAAGGCCAAATTAAACACTTGTATCTTTCTTTTTTGGGTAGGGAGGTGGAGACAGGGTCTCACTATGTAGTCCAGGCTGGCCTTGAATTCATCGTGTAGCTGAGGCTGCCCTCCAACTTGTGTTGAGTCTCCTACCATAACCTCCCTAGTTCTGGGATTACAGGTGTGTGGCACCACAGCCAGCAATGCTTGAATCATTTCTAATGCTCTTTGTAGCATAGGGATGTATTTACGAAACTGTCATTGTATTGGACTTGAACTTTAAAACACCTTTGTCTTCTCCCCTCTGTCCCTCAGTTTCAACAGCCCATTCCCATCAGGGCTTGTCACTCCCATTGCTTCAACTTGCACCTCTCCTCAGACAGATCTAGCTCTCTGGCTCCCTCCATCTCATGAGGTCTGACCTTGTATTTCTAAGGTATTTCCAACTTAGCATTTCTACCCAAGAAATAGGTGTGGCAGTGAACACATCGTTTTCCTAAAAAGACAGCTCCCTCTTCTAACCTTTCTAGCTCTGTCATTGTCAGTGGTAGCAGCATTCTTCACAACCCTGGCTTGGAACCCTGATAAATTAATCTTGATTGCTGGATCCCACACTGATTTCTCTTTTTTTCCCAATCCCCATATCAGGGTAGCCATTAAGTACTGTCAATTTGGCCTTTGTGACATTTCTCCCATTGTTGCTTTTTATCCTTTCCATTCATCTGCTACCACTGTGGTCTAGGATTTAGAACACAGGACAGATGAAATTGCTAACTAATCTTCTGCCTCAGACATTTCTCTCTATCCTGTACTTTATTCCTACCTGAATCTATTCTGCACTTGGTTATCACATGAATGAATCTTCATAAAATACTACTTCATTATCTCCTTGATGACTAAAGACCAAATACTGTATTTTTAAACTCAACTGATACTAGACATGCTGTTAACTGCTGAATGAACATACCTTTCTTATCCCATCATCAAGTCCATCTATTTTTTTTCCATATCCACAGCTACTACTATAGTTCAAGGAACCAACTCCTCTTGCCTGGAGCAAAACCATTACTTCCTTCTTAACTGGCATCTCTCCTTCCATTCTTGTCTCATTATAATCCACTCTACAGCCAAAGTGAATGGCTTTTTTAAATGGAAGAACTATCCAACCAAGCTCTGTCAACTTACAGAATTGTGAGGGAACAAAATGGCTATTATTTGAAAACACTTAAGTTTTGACGTAGTTTGTTATGCAGCAATAGAACTGAAACATTTAAATTCAAGCCTTCCTGAATTAACAAGGCCCTAGCTACCTTGTATTCCATTCCACTTATTCCAAGCCCAACATATTGGCTTCTTCCTGTTCCATGGACTTAACTTCTGCCATTGGGAGGGAGTAAACCTGCCCCGAAAGCCTTCCCAGAAGGTCCATGGGGAGAGGCTTGTTCCCTGTCCTCCTCTCCTCCTCCTCACTCTCTGTGATGTCATTTTACTTGCTTCAATGCAATTAGCACTCTGAAAAATTCTATGCATGTTCTGGGTTATTGCTTGTCTCTCCTCCCCACTCCTTCTAGAACTTACACTTCAAGCCAGCAGTGTATTGTCTACCTAGTGATCCAGATGTTTTTTTATGAAGCTAAGGATCTTATGCTCAAGGTCCTTACTTGTATGTGCCTCTTCCAAAGCCCCTTATTTAATTTTGTATTAGAAATTTAGTGTTCTTTTTCTTAAATAAGGTCCCTCAAATTGCTTAAACTTTAAGACCTTGTCAAAGATAAACACAGCTAGAAACAGTTAAAGTGGTTGTTATGATATATACATTTTAGTTTTCCTTCATAATTCTTGGCTCAAAACTCCTTCCTGATGCAGGCTGTAGAAACTAGAATTTCTCTTCCCGAAACAGATCACAGAAATTAATCTTCCTGCATGTTTCTGTCTTAGAGCTGGCCATAAAGAAATTCCCTGATTAATTTTGTCTGATAGTCAATCATAAGACCCCATACTCAGAAGGAAGGAATGCTGCAGAGAGGGTCCAAAAAGAATCTGAACAGCTGGGTGTCCCAGTCTGTTACATTAGATCAGATTCCTTTTCCTGGTGCCCTTTCTACATGGTTGCACTTGGCTCAGTCATGCCTGTGCAATGAAATCTCCAAAAACCTGAAAGGTCAGGGTTCAGAGAACTTCCTGATAGCTGATCTTGTGGAGGGTGGTACTTGGAGAGGGCATGGAAGTTCCACACCCTTCCCATGTGCCACCTCCTGTGCATCTCTTTATCTGTATCCCTTATGATATTCTTTATAATAAACCAGTAAATAAACATTGAGTTCTGTGGGCCACTGAACAAATTAATTGAAATTAAGGTAGGAGCTGTGTTAATCTCAATTTATAGCTTGTCCATCAGAACCACAGGCAAAACCACCATGGCAGCTGAAGTAGAATGTGTGCTCTTGGAGACTGAGCCCACACTCTGTGGGATGGGCTCTCTCCCGGTAGATGGTGTCAGAATGGAATTCAACTACAAGTCACCCAGCGCAGAACTGATTGCTTGCTTGGTGTGTGGGAAAATCTTTCATTCCCCACCTCTGACAGAAGTGATTTGTGTTGTGAGAGTAGATTGAGTCTCTGTTTTTTCTACTCCAGTGATCAAGCAGTTTTATTCTCTAACTACTGACAGTAGAGGAAAGAGCTGAGTTCTATTACACTTTGTATAGAGGGGTTTTTGTCTCTTAAATAGAGAGGGAAGGGACAGGGAAGGTCTTGAGCGGAGTTAGGAAGGGAGGAGTTTTAGACCTGGGAAGAGGACAGGTCCCCATGGAACCCATGTAGCACTGCTAAATGGTATTTATGGAAACTGAGATCCTACCATCCATGGAACTGGAAGATGAACCCTAATAGCTTAGCTTCCACATTTACCTTCTTTGAATACTGCTTTCAGCCTGTTACTTCCCTTTGCCAGAAATCTTCAGCAACTCCCACATGAACAAAGAGTAAAATTCAAACATCTTAATTTGTGATTTAAGGCTTGCTACAGCTTTTTTTTTTTTTTTTTTTTTTTTTGTACTGAGGGTTAAACCCGGAGCCTTTGGACTGAGCTATATCCACAGCCTATTTTTATTTTTTATTTTGATGTAGAATCCTGCTTCTCATCTTTATAAATACCCACCACAGCTCCATGAACATTTCTTGCTCCTTCCATCCACCTCGAAGTTCATGGTAGCTATTTACTTTAATGGGAGATCAAGTGTCCTCCAGTCTTGGCCACCTGTGAACCTTAATCCTGCTTTTGGGCCCTTCTCCATGACACCTCCTCAAACTCAAGCAGACCCAGAATTTGTTCCCTCTTCTGTACTCTAGCCAGGTAGGCCATTCATTTAGAGTACATTAGAGCACATTCAGAGAACTGCCTTCCTCTCCTCCTCCTCCTCCTCCTTCTGCTTCTTCTTTAAAGCAAAACATTTATTAGTACATTTTAGATATACATAATGATCACATTCATTATAGGGAATTTATGTGTACATGATATATCTTTTTTTCTTTTTTTTCCCCATTCCCCTCCCTTTGACTCCTCTTCCCTTCTTTATGTACAGAAGCTTTGTTTCCATTTTTTCCTTCTATTCTTTTTCTCTAGTTCCTTCTTTCCTTTACTCCTCCCCCTCCCTTGTTCCCCTTCTCATTTGAATATTTTCTTCCCATTTCCCAAAATCTATTGTACCAAAAGGTCCTTATTTCCATTTTTGGTTTCTCACACCAGAGAAACAATGAAATATTGAAACATTTGTGTCCAATTTATCTTATTTAAGAGTATGGTCTCAAGGTGCATCCATTTTATCTAGAAATGTCTCAAGTTTATCCTTTTTTATGGCAGAGTAGTACTTCATTGTATAACAAAACCACATTATCTTTATCCATTTGTCAGTTGATGAGCATTTGGGCTGTTTCCAAGATTTAGCTATTACAAACTGTCACTATGAACGTGGGTGTGCATATATGGCTGTGGTATGATGCTTTTAATTCTTTTGGGAAGATACCCAGCAGGGGAATAGCTGGGTTTTAGGACCTCTAATCCTAATTTTTTGAGGAATCTTCACACTGATTTCCACAGGGGTCACACCAGTCTACACTCCTGCCTACAGTGGAGAAGGGTTCTTTTTTCCTCACAACCCTACCATTATTTGTTGTTGGTTGATTTCTTTTTTGGGGGGTGGGTAAGGGGGATCAAATTCAGGACCTTGCACTTGTGAGGCAAGCAGTGGAACCACTGAGCTAAATCCCCAGCCTGGTTGGCTTGATAATAGCCATTCTTTCTGGAGTGAGATGGACTCTCAATGTTGTTTTAATTTGCATCTCTGGAATGACTGGTGGTGTTGAACATTTTTTTCATTTATTTGTTTGCCACTTCTACTTCTTCATCTGGGAAGTGTCTGTTCATTTCACATGCCCATTTTTGGATAGAGAACTGCCTTCTCTGCTCAGTACTCTTGTCTTATCTCAGCCCTGCCTGCCAATCTGGATTATTGTCCAAAGACCATACCCACTCTGGAGCCATTCTTAGTTTAGAGGCCCCAGTAGAGATTGAAGAGGTCCTAAGGGAGGCCAGTTGGGTTGTATATTTGGAACCCAATGGGTAAAAATAATAAAATGTTACAGCTTTTCCAAAATCAAATAAAATCACTAGAAATATGAACAGAGAAGAAGGTCATAAAAGACAGTTCATATAAATCATAAATTCTTCACAGGAGGCTCTCTAAGTATTTCTGAAAATTACCTCATGTAGGGGCATTGACTGCAAAATTACACCTCCAAAGATCCCACGGTGGTGATGAATAATTTGGTAATAATGCAGGTGGTGATATTAATGGCAGTGTGAAGTAAACTAGTCTTTTAAGGGGGATGAGACATTGGTATTGTTTGATAGGGTCCTGCATGGACAGAATTCATTCTGTTACTGATTTCCATGTTAGCAACACCAAAGGAAACAGTTTTCACAAAGGGAAGAACAATTTATATTTCATTAAAACAATGGTTACATTTTCCCTGAGGTATAATGAATGAATCTTATTCAAACAATATACTTCTAGAAGTGAAAGTACTTCTAGGAAGTGAGGAAGAGCTTTTGTTTCCTGCTAGCATCAGGCTAATTTGTCTTCTTTTGTATGTTTCAGTGATAGGCAAAATGACAGTCCTTTAGTAGAAGTTAAAATTATAGCCCTAAAAAACCTACTCAAATACAGCATTTTATTTCGGTTTAGACTTACTTCCAATTGTACTTACTTTTTTCCAGGCTTGTTATTGCTTTCTCTTTTATTCTGCCCTGTGAAATGACATTTTAAGTCTCTTTTGCCCTCTATTGAATTGCTCTGGTAATAACAGTAACTAGAAAAATTCTAGTTCTCTAGCATGTAGGCTAAGACATAAATATTTGATCTCAGATCAGTGATGTGTGTAATTGTTGCTATAGAGAAAAACTCCAATTGCTGCCCCAATCTGGAGGCCTATTTAAGTTTAATTTTTGGATTGTCTCTCTATGTATAAAATTCAGAACATTTATAGTATATAAATTAACCCTTCTAAGGACCAACTGCTTTCCTTCTCCTATGGGTGGGAGCAGGAAGAAATGCACTCATTCACGGGAAAAGGATTTAGAGGGCAGTTCCATCAATGAATGCTGAAAACTTCAGGAAAGAAGTAGCAAGGGAAATTGTGAATTGTCTTCTCTAGAAATCACTAAAAATAAGATGGACTCTCATCGTTCTACATATCTTTTCCCTATTAGTAATGCTGATGTTTAAGAAAATGATAGAAAACCACTATAGAAAAATAGATATGAACACTGGAAAAATAGATATGAAAGCAATTCTATCAGCAATTCTATTAGCTTGCTTTTATGAACATTTTAAAAAACTGAGTAGAAGTTGGAAAATGATGGTTTCATGGCAATTAAATGCTATTCATAAACTGCAGTTGCAAAATTCCAACCACACAAAGAAAATATAAAACAAATGTTCTTAGGGCAACAATAGAAGTATTATATATGAAGTTTTTCCTTTGGTACTTACATTACAATTTTAAGTGGGATTTGGCTACTGGCTGACTCATCTCATTATATCCAAATGAAAGAAGTACTAAAGAAGTAGATAATCCTGAAGCTTAATTTTATACACTAGTTTCAAAGTCAGTCAGCTCTACTCAAAACTACTAGGGTTGACTGATCCATCTTCTGCCTCTTCCAGTTTCTTTCCTTTTCTTCTGATAGAGTTAGCCTGACTCCTAAAGAGATAAAAAGGTTAGCATAGCATAAATGTAAGTGACCCAAGAGGCTTAATATACATTTGTTCCCCCAGATAATTCAGGATTGACTAAAGGGTCAATCTAAAAGCAATCTAGTGAGATTTTTAGAAATCTAAGTCTAAGATTCTCTTGTTGGCATGCATCGTTCAACTAATTCCCCTACTGGGAATTAGAGATTGAAGATTAGAGAGGCTGAAAGTATAGATTAATAAACTAGACACTAGAATCAAGTGATCCAAAAGCCCACTACCAGTTATGTCACTTAATTGCTGGAAGAGCTTAAGCAAGTTTTCTAATTCTCTAGGCCTATATTTCCTCATCTATATGATGAGAAAAATAAAACTTAATAAAGTTGCTCTGAAGAGTAAATGTGATAATATGTATAAAATATTAGGGAATGAAGTGGCAGGAATTGACATTTGATTAATATTAGACATTATTAGAATCTTCATAATGATTATAATTCTCAACATTTTAATCATCTTATCATTAATAATACAGAGGATAGTAACAGCCTTAACAGGGGACATTTCTCTAGGTACTTGCTGGGAAAGAAAGCAAAGAAGGGATGCTCTTGTGAGTTCTGTGCATTCTCCCAGCTCAGTATCATGTTTGAGGCTTGACCCAGGAGACAATCCTGGACCCGCAACAATCCTGGGCATTTCCCCCATGGGATATCACCATGATCCTATGTCTACTGCACATTTCCTAAGCAGGGTACAGTGGAGCTGTTCTGGTAATTAATTAATGAGCACCAGGGAGGCCCTGAGTTGTCAGTTAAGTAGATCTCATTTTCAGATATGAACTATCTTGGTTTGGGCCGAGATTTAGCACGAAGGATTTGTCTTTGTAAGTTTTTCACATGGAACACTTCTGGATAAAGCTGAGTCCCCGAAAGGCAGAAAGAATGAAGTTTATATTTTCAACACCTGTGTAAGTAATAGTATGTAGTGATTTGGTTTAAATATAGGAACTTGCAAATTGAATGTAAGAGGTTATTTTTCTTTTTTGCATAATGTTTAAAAAGTCCATTATTATCTCTGAAAAATGAATACATAGCACATTAAATCATTTGAAGGGGTTAATAGGATGTTATGGCTATGTGTAGGTGCCCCCCACAAAGCTTTATGTGGTCATAGGTAGGGCTTTTCATAGGTGGTTGGCTCTGGGGTGTGTGATGTTGAGGTTAAGGATGTGATGCTGGATTAACGGTGCGATGCTAGGATTAAGGTTGTGAATGGATAGAATATAAGGGACAGAAATAGGGCTGTTGTGGTCACTTGCTGCTTGCTACTTCACTGCTGGCTGCCTTCTGCCTGCCCTGCCAGTACCATGATATTTTTATCATAGTAGCTTTGCAGTGTAATTTCAAGTCAGGCATTGTGGTGCCCCTGCCTTGCCTTTGTTGCCCAGAATTGCTTTTGCTGTTCTAGGTTTCTTCCAGTTCCAAATGAATTTTAGAAATGTTTTCTCTAGTTCTGTGAGGTATGCTAATGGTAATTTGATTGGGATTGCATTACATCTGTGTAACAACTTTGGGAGTATGCCCATTCTCACTATGTTGGTTCTTCCGACCCAAGTGCAGGGGGTATCGTTTCATCTTCTGACAGCCTCTTCAATGTCCTTTTTCAGAGTACTGTAATTTTCTATGTATTGCTCTTTTATTTTCTTTGTTATATTATTTCCTAGGTATTTAACTTTTTCAATGCTATTGTGAAAGGTATCGTTTTCCTAATTTCTTTTTCAGTGAGTTTGTTATTTGTGTATAGGAATGCTATTGATTTTTGAGTATTGACTTTGTATCCAGCTACGCTACTGAGTTTAAACATAATCTTTTTTAATCAGAATGCTTTCCTCTGGAATTTTCGTGGGGTAATAGTGAACAGGGGGTTGAATATCAGAAGACCATTCCTCATATAATTGGCCATTCTAGAAACTCTAAGGAGTCAAGTCAAATACTTTGTGCTGAAAGTCTCTGAAGGAATGACTCTAATAGTTTCACTATTATAAAAGGACCCTAGGAAAAGCACTGAAGATCTTTGGATCTGGACCTGGACATTGAACTTGGATTTGGACTAGGTCTAACCCATCACCTTAATTTGGATAAATCTGAATAATTTCTCATAGTTTACATGCCTAGCTCCAAATGTAGTTCAGTTCCATAGGCACATATAATAAACACTCATAGAAGAGTATTATACTTTTAGTATCTTTTTATTTCTCAGCTAAATATGAATGAGAATTGAAGTATTCTACATTAGTTATACTGCAAAATCTGCTCTTCTTAGGTAATAACTTTTTAAACAACCAGAACTTGACTATGATGTTTTGGTTGATGTCCTCCAGTCAGCTACTACTTGACATGCTTAGTTAGTCGCATTCTCTTTTCAGTTTGACCTTCAAGGTGATAGAGGTAAAATGATCGGTGTTTCTTGCTCATAAACTGTTTGAGTGGTGCACACCTGTAATCCCAGCACTCAGAAACCTGAGGTAGGAGGATCACTGTGTTTGAGGCCAGCCTGGACAACATAGAGACATAGAGAGAACTCTCTCTCTCTCTCTCTCTCCATATATATATATATATATATATATATATATATATATATATATATCAATAGAAATATATAATGGATGGAATTATATTGTCAGCAATTATAAAGGATGGAAAAGTGTGGGTTTTGGTTTTAAGTAGCTGGTTGCAAGTTACGATTCCCCTACCAACAAGTTTCATATTTTCTTTTGCTATTGTATTACTGTTTAGGACCCTTTTATTTCAACTTGAAGTACTCTCTTTAGCAATTCATTTTTTTTTGTACTGGGGATCGAACTTGGGACCTTGTGCTTGTGAGGCAGGCGGTGGAACCACTGAGCTAAATCCCCGGCCCTTTAGCCATTCTTAAGGCAATTCTGATGGTGAACTCTCTCAGCCTTTTTTGGCTTGGGAAAGTCTTACCTCTTCTTTTTTGAGGAAGAATTTTGGGTATAGAGTTTTGATTGGCAGTTTTTGCCTGCAGCACATTGAATATATTATCCAACTCCCTTCTTATTTGCAAGGTTTCTGCTGAAAAATCTGCTGATAGTCTAATGAAGAATCTTTTATACACGACAAGTTGCTTCTTTCTTGGGCTTTCAAAATTCTCTTTTTCTCTTTGACTTTTGAAAAATTGATAGGTTTCAGTGAAAACTTCTTTCATAGTTGGTATCTTTTTGGTTTTGTGGTTCTGTATATCCATTTCCTTTCCCGGTGTGTTAGTCAGCTTTTTGTTACTGTAAAAAATACCCACCTAAGACAAATCAACTTTAAAAGAGGAAATAGTTATTTTGGCTATCAGTTTTGAAGTTTTCAGTCCATGACCAATTGACTCCATCCTTTGGGCATATAGGGGTACAGGACGTTAGGGCGTAAGTGTGGTAAAAGAAGCCCGTTCACTTCATGGCAAGAAAGTGAAAGAGAGAGAGAGGTACAGAATAGGATCTCACAGTCTTTCTTTTATTTTAATTTAATTTTATTTTTTTAACTGGGGATTGAACTCAGGGAGTGCTGAGCTACTTCCTCAGGCATTTTTTATTTGTATTTTTTTTTTTTAATTTGAGATAGGGTCTCACTGATTGCCCAGGCTGTCATCAAACTTATGCCCCAGCCTCCTGAGTAGCTAAGATTATAGGCGTGTACCACCATTCCTGGCTCCACAATCCTAAAAGAACACCCCCAATGGTCTCAAGCCTACCCCAAAGCCCAAACTCTTAAAGTTTCTATCAGCTCCCAATTACCCCAAGCTGGAGACTAAGCCTTTAAGTCAGGAACCACTGGAGAACATTCCAGATCCAAACTATTGCGCCCATATTGGAGTTTTCAGCCACAATGTCTTTACATAAACTTTCTATTCTTCATTTCTCACTTTTTCTTTTGAACTACCCATAGATGTACTTGGCCAGCTTGACCGCATAATTCTATTAAGATTTCTTTCCTCCTTTTTGCTCTTCTTTTTGCTACTCTGACAGAATTATTTCCAGTGTCCTGACTTTAAGTTCAGCAGTCCTTTCTTCTGCTTGATCTGGTCTTCTGTTGAACTCCTGAAGTGAATTTTTCATCTGTGTTCCTCAGGTCCATTTCTTTTGGGTTTTTGTTTGGTACACTGTTTATATTTTCTGACTCTTTGTTAGAATTCTTACTTTGTTCCTGCATCATTCTCCTGACCTGAGTGAGAATCTTCATGAGAGTTATGTTTAATTCTCTGTCAGGTAAATCATAAAAAATTATTCCTGTTATGGTTGAGATCTCAGATATTTCCCCCAAATGCTCATTATTTTGAAAGCTTGGTTGCTGATGGACTTTGGGTAAGTGATTAAATAATGAAGGACTAACTTCCTCAGTGGATTAATCCATTGGTGAGATCATAATTTGGTGGTATTGTTGGGAAATTTAGGCGATGGGGCTAATTGGAAAAGCAGGTTATTGGAGGTGTGGCTTTGAAGGTTATATGTTGTTCCTTGGCCCTTTATTTCTGTCTTTTTCCCTTATACTCTGCTTCCTGGCTTCCATGAGGTGAGCAATTTTCCTCTGCTATGCCCTTCCAACTTGATGCTTCTCCCTCACTACAGGTCTAAAGCAAGGGATCCAGCTGGCCATAGAAGGAAAGTGTGAGCCAAAAATAAGCCTTTCCTCCTTTAAGTCATGTAGGTCAGGTATTTTGTCCCAGTAACAGAAAGCTGAGTAACACAGTTCTTCCAGGGTCATTTCCTGAAGGTTTTTTTTGTTCCTTTGTTTGGAATGTCTTTGCCTGATGCTTAATTTTCCTTGAGTCTGAGTTGTATCTACACACCAGACAAAGTAGGCACCTCAATCAATCTTGACAGACTGCACTCTAATAGGAAAAGACTCCCACCAATCAGCCTGGTCTGAGACCCTGGGGACCTCTACCAACTTGTTCCTCCTCAGGGAGAAACAGGCAGCTGGCTGTGTGTTTTGTCTGTTTTGTGCTGAGGTGGCCAGATCATGCCAAGATGTTCAGAGCTGGGAGAATGGCAAAACAGAAGTCAGTCCTCTCTGGGCCCCTTAGAAAAGTTCGGGTATTGCATACTACCATACTCTGGGTGAGGATGGGGGCTACAAAGTCTTTTCTTGCTTGTTCAGTGCTGTGCAGGATATCTTAAATCTCCCCACTGGTTTTGCTAAGTCCAGTTTCACATTTTCCTGGGATGTAGGAGCCTTTCAATTAGTTTCTGATTTCTCACAAAAGAAATTTGTCCACGAATTGTTGCTGGATCAGTGCATTTGTCGGGGGAGGAGTATAGATTTCCTTCTCTGCCATCTTATTGACATTATTCCTTTTTTCCCACTGAAATGGAATTGCTATTACCTTTCAGTGGGTGTTGAAGCATATTATCCACTAAAATGAAACATTAGCTACTCATCCAGAGTCTTCATATAGATGATACACACAAGTAAAGAAAGGGTTCCTTAAATTGGAAAAGACTGCCTCCAAGGACATAGATACAATCTATTAATATGTACCTAAGAAGATTTGGGAAGCATAAGCAAGCTAATCAGGGTTAAGTTTCTGAAAGTTTTTAACTGAAAAATTGTTTCTTCAAAAAGAGTATAGTATAACCGATAGGGTAAGGCTAGGTTATGAAGGGAATCAAGAAGGCTGACAAGGAAGAAGCCTAGATGAATTCGATTATTTTTCTTCTTCTCAAGACAAAAATATGGAACCTGAAAAATTAGTATTAATCATCACAGGTATGTTCTCGAAAGAAAGCGTGATAGATAGAATCATAAGCTTTTGTGACTTCGGCAGCACTTCATTCAGAAATATATCCCTTCCTTGGTCTTAGTCTATTTTTCTTCTTTTTAAATTAACTAATATTGATTGAATGACTGCCATGTGCAAAGCACTGGGCTAGGTACCTTGGTGCAGTCACTGGCCACATGAAGTTTAGCAAAGGTTACATATTATGGAAACAGGAAAGGGTACACAGTTTTCGATGCAACTTAATTGGGATTCAGATTTATGCATCAATTTAGAATAACTTGATTAACACAAGTCTCCAAGAGCTTGATTATCTAGATAGATGAGTCTAATTGAGATTCTCAACCTACTCACCTGAGAGCAAAAGTATAATGCATGGAGACCCAGGAAAGGCACCACCACCCTTGTTGTTGCCTGTCAGTACTTGGTGGTCATCTCTGGGAACTGAGTCTAGTCCATTCTCACTCATTTCAGCACTAGGGAGAAAGTTCTATAAATTTATACATACTGCCACACAGATGTCCTCTGAGAAAAATATGAAAAATGAACATTGATTTTTGTTTAGTCTATAGCATCTAGTACTCCCAGAGAGTCTCTCATTCACTGTTTTTGTTTCTAGCAACAATATCTTTTGACCTGCTTCTTTTAGTCACTTTCTTGTTGCTGAGATAATACCAGACACTCACAATTCTAAGGAGGAAAGGTTTATTTTGGCTCACAGTTTGTAGAGGTTTCAGTCTATAGTCTGCTAGCTCAAAGGTAGGACAGCAGGGCAGAGGAGAAACAGCTCATGGCATGGTGGCAGGAGGCAGAAAGAAAGATCAAGGGAAGAGGAAGGGAGATAGACCTTTCCAGCTTCATCCTCAGTGACCCACCTTGTCCAACCAGGTCACTTCTTAATATCTCATTTAGCTATAAATTCATCAGTGGACTAATCCACTGATGAATGTCACACCCCAATGACCCAGTCACCTCTCCAAAACCCCACCTAGGAGTATTTGAGGCTTTGGAGGGACATCTAGCTATAAACCATAACACTGCCCCTAAAATTCCTGGTGCTGTGGAAAGGTAAAATGGCAGGGAGAAGATGTTAGAAATAGAGATGGTACAATAAGGATTCTTCAAATCTGGAACATGGGCATTAGAAGGCAGTGGATATAATCCAACAGTTACAGAAAGTGTAATTAAAATCATGAATTCATTCTACTCTTTTCTTTTATATTCTGAAATTACCCAGAGCATTGATCTAAATTTACCATGTGATTTAAATTTCTTGAAAGTCATGATGTCCTCACAAATTATTCATTTACTCAAGATTAAATGTTGTATTTATTGGCTATTATATTCTCTAATAAATTCTTTTATTGAATATTTGTACAAGTGATTTATATATTTAAGAGCAGTTTTTCAGCTTATTAAGTCTTAATCCCTTAAAAGATTAGATTTAAAAATTGCTTGAGAATAGTATCATGAATTGAATGATTAAAAAACAACTGTAGGCCAGGGATTTAGCTCAGTGGTTCCGGCGCCTGCCTCATAAGTGCAAAGTCCCAAGTTCTATCCCTGGTACCAAAAAAAAACAACTGTAAAGGAAGCAAATTCAATTGTTTCTAGTTAGAATTGCTAAAGGAGTTCCATCTATGTGGTTTAAAATTGTGCTCCATTTTGATTTTGCAAGTTTTACCCATACTTCAGAATTCAGTTTTCTTTAATTCCTCTACCCTATAAGACAGTAAGACAGTACAAACATACCCTGACACACTTATGCAGAAAACTCCTTGGACTTTGTTAATGCATGTAAAACATGTCCCAAGCCTTTCTTTTTCTGGTGTCTTTTTTTCTCCCAGGGCAGTTTTGGAAATGATCAATATATTGTCTTTCTTTGAAGGTCATGGCCCTAGTTGAAAAAGACTTCAACCAGTAGTATATTCTTTGAGCCTATAGAATATATGCTCATTAATTGAAAAAAGTTTCATTTTAGCATTGTGATTCAGCACAATAATAGTAATAATAATACTATTGCTGCCAGGGATGTAGCTCAGTGGCACAGCACCTGCCTGCCAAGCATGAAGTCCTGAGTTTGACTCCTGATACAAAAAAACAAAAAACAAAATAAAAACAAAAGCTATTGCTAAATATTTGGTATCATATATATTAGATACTTGACTGTGTTGTAATATCATATTGTTGTATTAGTCTTATTAAGGATACACACAGAAGTTGCAAAGGAAATGGGAATAAAATGTAAGTGCTTACTGTGTGGCAAGCACTCTGTCAGATGCTTTATGTGTATTATTTTATTTACTCCAAATGACAACTTTGAAAAATAGATACTATTGTTTTCTCCCTTTAAGAGGTAAAAAAGTGGCATCACAGAGAGATTAAATCATTTTCCATGCTTATATGGCAAATTACAGTGTCAAGATCTGGACCCAAGTGGTCTGAATTCAGTGCCAGAAGTCTGCCACTACACTATGCCACTGCTTGGTGATTCCACAGAATCACAAACACAAACCAAAAACAGGTATCAAAGATAATTTATTCCAGCTCTTTTTAAGTTACATGCCCTAAATAGTGGGTTTCCTAGGCTTGTGGATGAAACCAATGTTGCAAACAGTACTGGTGCATAGCATCTATACAGAGGAAAAGATTCTTAGCTATTAGACTTCAAATGTTCTGGTTTTCCCACTAAGACTGTGTCTGTGGGAGACAGGTACATCATACTCAGATACTAAGAGTCATCTTCCAGCACCCTTCTGATGGTTTTGCTTTTCATGTGAGTCTGCCCAAAGGGACAGGATGCTCTGATCACAGAGACATAAGTATTCTGATCCCTGAGACAGCACAGTTTTCTCATGAGTTAATAGAATGATATTTATCTGCACATACTCTACCCCAAGAATCAACCACCATGCATTAGATGTAAGGGGGAAAACTGAGTGACCCCACCCCTCCTATTCTCCTTTCTCCCATCCTCTCACTGCACTTGGACCAAGCCACTGTACCTTAGAATGAAGAGCCTCCAAGATTTTCCATCTTCTCTCAAAAAAATAAACCATTGGTGACTCACCCTCTATATCTAACCCATATTCTCCAGCCACTCAATCTTGGTTCTATGCTGCCTCCTGGTGGTCTGCTGTAGATAGCCTGACTTCCAAAGCCATCTCTTGACAACATCTGCTCATCCTTAGAAAAAGAAATAGAAGAATAAATTAACCGATTCATCAAAGCACTCAGGAATTGAGTCAGAGATAAATTCTCATTTCCATATTGTACACTAGTTTTCAAACTAGTTCTTCCAAATATTTTGAGGAAAAATCAAAAGGCTAAGGATGTAGCTCAGTGGTAGAGTGCCTGCCTAGCAGCCATGAAGCCCTGGGTTGGATCCATGGTGCTAGAAAAAAAAATTCTTTCAATTTAACTAAAATGTCACATATGAATTACAAATAAATTTAAAACCTCATTTGAAGATTATTTAGTATTCTACAAGATGAGAAAAATTAGTATAGTAATTTTTGAAATACATTGGTGTAGGTACCATTGGCAAATTATTTTTGAGAAACATCATAGAACCTTAGAATTCTTCCTTTATAGATTATATTCCTTGTAAATTTTATTAACCTTCAAGTTTTTGGGAAGGACACAGAGACTGGCAACATAATTCTTCTGTATAAATTACTGTTTTCTTGAAAGCACTGCTTAGGAGTACGCTGTACTTGGCATGCATTCTTTCATTCTCCCCAGACATGTTCTTATATATGTGTACACCAACTATCATGTGATAACATGTCAAATGGAACTGCAACTTTAATCAAAGCTTCAGAGCCAAGCATCCAAAAACTCATACACCCCCATATATACAAATGTAATTATGCATTAATTATTGCATTTTACTAAGTCTCATAAAAGTATGTGAAGGGAAAAACATTCTGGTCAAAGCAAGATCACACACAGTAACCCCTCACCGATCTGTGGATATATTCCAAGACACCCATGGGACACCTGAAACTATGGGTAGTAAACTATATATACTAGGCTTTTTTTCCTACACAAACATACATAACTATGATAAAATTTAATTTATAAATTAGGCCCAGCAAGAAATTAGCAGCAACTAATAATAAAACTGAAAAATTGTAACAATACCCTGCAATAAAAGTTATGTAGTTTCACATATTCTCTCTCAAAATATCTCACCATACTGCACTCGTCCTTCTTGTCAACCATGGGCAACTGAAACTACAGAGAGGAAGACCACAAATAAGGAAGTACTTTTTTGCAATTCAAGTTAAAAACCAAAATCAACCCTAGAAATCATCTTTCTGAATTCACAAGCCAAGAACAAAAGGTCAACACTTTATTTCTTAAGTTTACCCTAAGAGATGGAAGCTTGAGTCACTTACAACTTTGCAAAACCAGGTTTAAATCAGGTTTCACAAAGCACTTGCTATGGCTGTGGATTTGATCCTGAGAGGAAATAGCAATTCTGTAAAGGCCAACCCTTGATTGCAATCTACATGGTCTATGGACCAACCGTTCCCATGACAGGTGCAACAGATGGTATCACTCTGCAGAGCTCACCGTGAGGCCTAGGGTTTGCCTTCTCACCAGTGGGTGAAAAGCAAACATTTGTGTTGGTGAATTCTGTTTATCTTCTTGGAGGACAGAGGGCTTTAGTTCTAGCTCTGTTTCCAATGGTCTGGTTGTTCCCAGCAGAGAGACCTGGAAATGATCAGGTCATGGTGCTGTCTTTACATTGTGAGAAGAACAGATTAAACCTCTGTAGAGCTGATCTGGAATCTGTTGAGATACGTCCTAGGTTTTGTGGTATTTCTCTCATAAATTTATTGAAGTATGATTCCTCTTCTTTGGAAGTAATGATATTTATGACATGGGAGAAAAGACATGCTGCCTGTGAAGTTGCAATGATACCTGCAGACTGTTCTGAACAAACTCTTCCAACAGGCAATAGTGATGAAAAGATGTAATAAAAGGACTCCAATTTAGCAGGAGAGTAAAATCTAGTCAATTGTTTACAATGTCAATCTCATCTGAGGAGAGAAAAATGAGTGGAGGTTTAGAAAGAGAATATATAAATATATGAGAGTTTAGAATCCCTGATTTTCAGTTTAAATGGTGACTTAAATTACTTCAAATATATGAATTATTTTGATAATGCCAGAAATGTAGGCAGTGATCTATTTTCCACCTCTATTAGTCATAAATAAAAGCAGAAAGGCTTGAAGATATAAACAATAGAAAGAAAATCTTTCTCACTGCAAGCAATACTATACTTTAATGATTTACCAAAGAAACAGGCAGCACAAGACATATCGCAGAATTTTAGCATAGTTAAAAATCCTTAAGGATGTCACAGGAACCCCTTATATATATAGGACTTGCCTTATGGATGTTAAAGAGCTTTTCTCTAAGAGCTTTCTGTATGAAAATCACCAGCTCCAAGGGGAAGTCATTCTGTTTTCAAATAACTTACACCATTAGATTGCTCTTTTATATTTTATTTTTATTTATATATTAATTGGTACATTTTAGGTATACAATACATTTACATTTATCATTGGGTGTTTGTACCTGAACATGATGTATCTTAGTTCTTATTTTTTCCCCATTACCTATGCGCCCTTCACCCCCACCATCTCTTTTTTATTTTAAAGTGAACTCTGGAATTCAAATGAACACTTTGTCTATTCTGGAACTATATAAACAAAATTTATTCCTCTTCTTTACTGTAGCACACCAGATATTTAAAGCTCACTATTGTATTCTGCCTAAGTCACTATCCTTCCCTGGATAAATATCCCATTACTTCAAAGCATTCTTAACAATATTTCATTCCTTATCTATCCTCCCTATTGTGCTCAAGTCCAATCTTTTGAAATCTCTAACACATTATTGTATCTTGAAACTCTTTTCCTTTGGTACTCCTGTTTTCTCCTTAAAAACAAGCAAGCAAATATTCTCTCGCCCACTTCTCTCTCTCTCTTTCTTGTTTTCATTTTATTTCTCTTTTCAGCATTACAGTGAACATTTAAAAAATATTTTGCACTTACTTTCTCCACTTCCTCTCTTCCAAATCGCCTGCATTCTGGTGTCTGTCTTCATATCTGACTGAGATAGTCTATGATAATATCACTGGTTACCCTTAAGGTGAATTAGCAAAGGGCTTGGGAATGTCCTAGGCATCAGAAAGACATGGTTCCCCTTCTTGCTGATTGTGTAACCTTGTATATATCTTCTCTGAGTCTTGGTTTCCTCATTGATAAAATGCATTTGTTGTGAGAAGCAAATAAGATAATGTAAGAAAAATGTTTTAAAGCCTGGCCTGAAGTTAGTGACCCAACATCTGTGGTACTCATTTTTAAATATGCATTTCTAATTGACAAATAACAATTGTATATATTTATGGAATCCAATTTGATGGTTTGTTTGTTTTTAAAAGTTTGATGTTTTGATATATATATGAACACTGTGGAATAATCAATCATGCCAACTAGTATATCCATCACTTAAATATTTATCATTTTCTTGTGAGAACATTTAAAATTCTCTTTTAGCTATTTTGAAATATACACTATTATTAACTATAGTCACCCTAGTGTGTAATAGGCCACTGAAACTTGTTTCTTCTACTTAACTCTAACCTTATACTAATAAACTCTTGTAGTAGTAGTTATTATTATTTTGCTTATTTATTTTTCAGTACTGGAGCTTAAACCTAGGAACTCTGCACTGAGCTAATGTAGGGAACAGGGGAAGGGGACGTTACCAGAACCTCTGCAGTTAGTCCTGGTCTCCTGCGAGCCACGGCAGCACACGGCGAATCACAGGAAAGGTAGAAAAATGAGACTGAGAAGAAGCTGAGCTTAGGGTCTGATCAGTGCGGCTTTGGGCGGCAAAGACAAATGCCCCCAGTTTACCACACCTTTTATTCAGTACCTCGTAACAAATGACTTGCAGAGAATTCAGTACATCGGGAGAAACAAATGTAACAAATGACTTGCAGAGAGTTCAGTAGTTCACATTGGGATAAACAAGGTGTAAAAAAAGGCTTGCAGAGAGTTCAGTACATCTCGGGTAAACAAGATGTTAACAGTCCAAGAACAACAAGGAACTGAGCAGATGTTTGTTCTCCCAGGATGTTTCTTATCCTGGAGAATCACAGCATCACTGGATCACTGAAGTCTCAGTTGTGACCGGAGGCCAAACTGGAGTTATTCTGTAGCTTGGCTGTAGGCAAGAGAACTAGGCTAACCAAATGATTTTTCCCTAGAATTATGTAGCATTGCTCCCAACAAGCTAAAACTCAACCTCTTTTTGTTTGGTTTTATTTTTGAGACAGGGTCTACCAAAGTCGTTAAAGTTGCCCACTCTGGGTCTAAATTTGTGATCCTCTTGGCTCAACCTCCCAGAGTGCTGGAATTATAGGCATGTGCCACTACATCTGGTATTTATTATTATTATTGTTATTATTTCTCACCAAAGATGTTGTTACAGTCCATTCGAGCTGCTGCCACAAAATACCTAAAACTGAGTAATTTATAAAGAACAAACGTTGATTTTTCTCATAGTTCTGGAGGCTGGAAGTCAAAGATCAAGGCATTGGCAAATTTGGGATCTGGTGAGGGCTGTGGTCTATTTCTTTTTTTTTTTTTAGCCAAATTTACACTTCTTTTTGCTATGTTTTTAACAATTCATCTCATTACATCTTATTGCAAGGTGCAAATGCACTTGCAGCACCCATTACAATCATGAAACTAACTTTAAGGAAATACATATGCTGTTAATAGTGGCCCTCAGTGGAAACTGATTTCCATCTATTAAAAACTCTACATTGGGCTGGGGATTTAGCTCGGTGGTTCCGGTACCTCCCTTGAAAGTGCAAAGTCCCAAGTCCAATCCCTAGTACCAAAAAAAAAAAAAAAAAAAAATTCTACAGTATACAGAAGCATTAATAATGCTATTAACTAACCATTTATTCTCTTAAGAATCATCACCAAAGTTTTCTGGAAATAAGTCCTCATAATTAAATATTTAAAAGGTGAAATGTTCCTTATCTTAATTTTAGCAAGATCTTTACTTTTTTTCATTGCAAGAAACATTTTAATAGTTTTAAAGCAAAGACTGTTAAGAGTAGATAGCTAAAATTGTACTCCTGAGTTCAGGTTTACAGATAAGTCTTTTGTAAGTAATTCTCAATAAAATATCCTCCCTCCCCAGCCTGCTGCTCCAAATCTTGTATTATTTCTTACAAAACTTTGGTCAAGAGTAGAAATATATCTAGGCAGATGTATAGACCATACAATAGCAAAAATGATAAAGCCCAGCTAATTACTTTGAGTTTTAAAAATACAAGGCAATTAAAATATACTAAAAGTTACATTAAAAAAAGCTTTCATGGGGTAATATTGAAACAGTCACAAAGGTTAAGAAAATACTAATATCAAAGTACAAATGACTACAATGTTAAAATAGACAAAAACTACTACACAAGAGCCTCTTCTAGAATCAAAAATAAAGAACACAACACGAGTCAGGATGAGTTTTCTGTTCTACTCATGAATTTTAGTCTTCATGTTTATAAGGTTAGTTACGCTGACATCCAGTAGTTTCTTAGGACATCTGAGGAAGACTCATTCCAACTTTGTAGAGTGGGTCTTCTCCAAGGAACCTCTTGATCCTGGTCACGTGATGGTCATTGTACAGTTTCAAAGTAGTGCAATATTGCCACGATGTTCTGGGGGCATGAAGACGGATCCAGTGTATAGCGCCATGCCCACGACGGAAATCAACATGGAATACAAACCCAAAGTCTGAAAACCGCCAGCCTGGAGGACTGGAATTATTAATTTATCAGTCACAATCATGCCAGCCTCCTCTTCTCCCTCCTCTTAACCCACAGAAGCAGCGTTTATTTCTTTGTCTCAATGCAGGTGTCAGGTTCCACTTCCTTGTAAGATAAAAACCATATCTTGTTAGCAGCTAAAAGTCTGGGCCCCGCGCCCCTGGCCCGCCGGGGAGGCTACCGAACACCGTCCGCTCCCAGGGCTCCAGCATGTAGAGCGCCGTGACCAGCAGGTACTGGTAGTAGAACCAGGACATCCGCTTCCAGGCCCACGCCAACGCCATCCCCGCCATCCGCCTCCTGCGATGCTGCCACAAGACTTGTGCCCTATTTCTAAGACAGCGCCTTGTTGCTGCCTCCTCAGGAGGGGAGGAACAGTGTTCTGTCTGCAGAAGGCTGAAATACAAGGGAGTTGAAGACTGTGAAGTTTCTTTTAAAAAGGCCTTAACCCTATTCACAACGACAGGAGCCCTTGTGAACTAATCACCTCTTAAAGGCCCCTGCTTTTAATGTCATCTCACTGGCCAGTAAGGTTTAACATTTGAATTTTAGCGGGACACATTCAAGCCATAGCACCAGTCAAACTTCAGCGTAGATTAGCATTACCTGGTAGGCTTGTTAAAGCACAGACTGCTGGGCCCAGCCCCAGAGTTTCTAGATCATGGTTTGCTGGGCCCTTCCTCCAGATGGGTGGGATGTGAGAATGTGCATTTCTGACAAGTTCCCTGATAATACAAATGCTGCAGGTTCAGGAAAAACCCTTTAGAACCACTCAACCTACCATTAGATATTTCTTGGTCCCCATATCCATTGATATACTAACATCAATGCTTTATTTTTTTCTTTTTTAAGATACTCTAGTTTTCAAATATAGTTTTCTTCTGGATTTCCTATCTCTTTGATTATTCCTTTTCAATCTGTTTTTCCCTTTCTATAGCTAAATTTCTACCTCAGGTTTCTGTTTTTCTCCTCTTTTCACTCTGTAACTCTTGTGTTGCTTAAGATTAGACTCAATAGCAAGTACTGTAATAACAAACCTCCCCAAACAATGGTTTAAATAAAAGACCCAGGACAAAGCCCAGATGTGGACAGCCCAGTGCTGATGTGATAACTGCTTGTTATGGCTTGTGTTTAGATGTCCCTCCAAAGCCTCCTGGGTCATAGGTGCGGATTTTTCAGAGGTGGCTGGATCTAGAGTGATTGGTTCATGGTGCAAAGCTAGGATTAAGGGTGCTAGGGTTAAGGGTGTGAGTGCTATCTGCACTGAGGGTGGATATATACAATATAAGAAACAGAAAGAGGCTTGCTGTTAGCTCCTTGTAGTTTGTTGTTTGCTTTTGTTGTCTTCTGCCTGCCATGAACTGTTTCTCCTCTGTGATGCCCCTCTGCCACACCACCCTGCCTTGGAGCTAGCCAATTATGGACTAAAATATCTACGAACTTGTCAGCCAAATACACCTTTCCTCCTTTAACTTTGGGTGTCAGATATTTTGTCTCAGCAATGAGAAAAGTAACTAAGACACTGCTCCACAAAGCTTTTCATTACTCAGGCTCCTTCTAGTGTGGCTCCTCATCCTCTATAATTTCCGTTCCATCACAAATGCATTCCAGCCACCAGGAAGGAGGAAAGGGTACAGAAAAGAAGAGCAAAAGACAGCTGCCAGCTTTTGTAAGGACGGTAGTCCTACTGAATTGGGGGTTCAACCTGCCCCAATATAATCGTTTTACTTTAGTTACATGGGCAACAATTCTGTTATCAGATAAGGTCACATTTTGAGTTACTGGGGGTTATGAATTGAACATGTGAATTTTAGGGAGATACAGCTCAATCCATAACAAGAGATAGCTCCTCCCTTCTACCTAGTTATTGAAATGAACCCTGGATCAAGGATCCCTTGGGTTGAGTGCCTATGCCTGGTACAAATGGTTGTGGCTGGTGTGCTGGAGAAAAGGGAGAGGCATGTTAGTTAGTTGTAACCTGCCTTCACAGTGGTTTCCCTTGGGAGGGGTCACGATTAGGCCCCTCTGTACCTCAGATGTGATTGCTAAATGTATTGACCATGTCAGCTGCCCACAACACCTTACTTAACACATATGTGTTTGACAGAGGAAGCAACAAATGCTCCCAGTGTTGTGTGGCTCATCCAGATTCTGCTCAGATTCACCTTCAGAGAGGACCTTCTATACAAAAATAACTCCTCATCTCTCTCTAACCCCTTACTGTATTTTGTTTTTATAGCACTTATCACTACCCGAAATTCTACTGTACATCTTTGACACAAATATACAATGTAAAGCATAAAAATCCATACACACACAAAAATACTGTAAATAAACTATTTTTACTTTTACAGTTACCTTAAAATGCTGGAACAATACAACAGCTGGCCTATACAGTATAAGAGCAAGTGATG
Organism: Heterocephalus glaber; assembly: GCF_000247695.1. The sequence continues at coordinate 7,134,771 of NW_004624816.1, forward strand.
TCTCCCATTTCATTGGTTCAGTCCAATCTCTCAATTATTTTCATTTTGTTTCCATGGTTATTGCTCTGTGCTTCCTAGCAGTCGCCTTCACATCATCACTGCTTTTCCTCTTGCTTCCAGACATCTTGGGCTCTGACTGAGCACTGTACTGCTGCACACTATCGAACCGTACATAAGCTCACAGCTGCACAACTGTGACAATGTCCAGCAGACATGGGAGCTACTTCCGCAATTTGTTCACACCTACAAATGTTTGTAATTAATGGTCTGTTCATATCTGTGAAAGTTCACAACTCAAACGCTTGTAAGTCGGGGACTTACTGTTAGTAAACATCTTTGTTTCATCTCTAATACCCTCATTAGGATGTAAACTCATGAGGACAGGGACTTTGTATATTTCATTCATCTCTGTAGCTAAAACACAGTGTTCCTAGAACACAGTGCTCTGTAAATCATTGTTTAAAGGAATGAATAGATCTTTCAAACTTCTGTTTACTTTAAAGGTATTGTAGTCAGTAGATGAGAAATATTCTGAGAGAAAGAGTTCTCTAAATTTTGCTTCTGAGCTAATATTTCTCTGATGACTTTTAATGTATGATTTTGTGATCTATAAAGTAATCATACAGACATAATTTCTTCATTTTAAGGATTCCAATCCACTTTATTTCTCTGATATGTCTGTATGAAGGTTCAGTTAGACCAATGTTTACAAACTGTGGGTCAGGATTCATTAGGGGTCATGAAATTGTCTTAATGGATCGTAACCAGTATTATAAGGAAGGAGGAGGAAAAGTTAGAAGAAGAGGAAAAGGCAGAAAAACAGATTAAAATGGATATTGGAACTTGCCACATATTTTAAGAATAATACTGTTTTTTGAAATTTTTATTTTGGTTTTATATACCTATGTCCACATGTACTGTGTTCCAAAATAAAATACATTGTATTTCTTACTATGGTCTTGGATAAAAAAGTCACTGCTTTTATCCACAGAGAACAGAAATATAAGAAACTTATGTTGATGTAATTTTTTATCAATTGAATTTTGACTCATTTATTTAAGTCAGTTCTTCTGAGGAGAGGACAATCTATTTGATTAACACTTATTGCTTTTCAAAACAATCTCTGCCCTTGAAAATCTCATATTCTAGCAGGGAAAGTAGAAATAGTGTACAGTATGGAAAATTTAACAAGCTGCACAATTTATAGGAGACCAGGGAAGGAAGCAATTCATTTTTCCAGGACAGTTTCTTAAGAAATGTGTTCTCAGTTAGATTTTGGAGAGGCACAGGTCTACTGCTCATGAGAAAAACATTGAAGACAAGCTTTGGCCCTTTCACACTTTTGATGAACCCCAGGTAGTGGAATGGATTTTGACTCCTAGATGCTGAAACTATTTTGTTATAGCTTTATAGGGTTTGGGTGCATTTTACTATTGATAGATACCATATAATGAATATGTGTATATGTGTATGTTCTTCCTTCATATAAAATTTTCCACAGGAATAGTCAGATAATATGTATATATATTTGTTCTGGCACCCTTACAAGTATAGTAATGATTTTAATGTAGATTTTAGGCATTGTAGTTTAATTCATTTTTGCAATTCAGAATTGTTTTCATTTGTGGAAAATGTCGTACAATTATGTGTCTTTTTCATACAATGTCTACTGCTTTTCAGCATCCCAGATTCTGCCATCCATACTTACTGGATACTACGGTTTATTTCTAACACCATATAATTTTATTCATTTTTAAAAAGAGATCTTAAATATGTGATAAAGTATCATTGGACATGTACACATTTGTAAGAATTTGATATAAAAACACAAATGTGTTTTTTAGACTAAGAATTGTGACTGAGGGGGGCTCTAAAATATGGACAAGGAACTCATTAAGGGTTTTCATCACTTACTGAATTGTTACTAGGTGTCAGGGTATTAAATTAGCAAGTGGTAGAAACCAGGGCCCCAGCTGCGTTTAGGGTTTAGGGGTAACTAGAATATGGACTTGACAGCTACTGGTCTTTCATTGTTTCCTCTTCATGGTGCTTTCATTCTTTCACTTCCACTACAACACAGGAAACAGACCCAGCAGGTTTTCTTCTCATTCCTCTCCCAGCACCTGGAGGAGGCACCAAAACCTCTCTCTAGTCCTGAGCTAGCAAACACGATAGCCTAAGTAAAAGTTGGGATTACCTCAATGGAAGTCAGATACTCTGTCCCAGACACATAAATTGTGTCCAGACCAGAGCTATTCTCAGAACTCCTGCTTCTGCCTGGGAAGCATCCCTAGGGTGGTCCATGCTGGTGACTAGCTGGAATTCTTAAGCAAGTGGCAATTTCTTTTAGCAGCATGTGGCTAAATAGAAGAAGTGACACATCTCAGGAACAGGTAATATTTTGGATGGATCAGACCATAACTATTAATTTCATGGACATAATGTTAAGGATCTTACTTATATTACTTAAGAGAATCCAGCAATGGAATAAAATGGATACTTAAGACTCAGCTCTGATTACCGTCAAATTGTTTTTTTCTTCCCAGGTATAGAAACAGTGATTTTGGATCCATTAATGTGGGCTATTCTTGAAGAGAATCCTGAGACCAGCAGGCTTTTCTGGTCATGTTGCTACTGATGGAAAAAGAGGTTTAGAGACTATAGAACATACCACGAGATGGTTTACCTTGAATTTTTCTCTGTAAAAATGCTGACTTGACTTAGTCCCATCTGGGCTGACCCTCATTCACTGCTGCACCCAACAGTTGCTCTGAAGGTTACAGAGTCTGCTGCTTACACAGCTGCTTTAGCTGACAGTGGCCTGGGCACAGTGCCAGCCTTCAGGCTGTTTGTTAACCCTTGACTGCTATCTTAGAGGTCTGCGGAGAGAAGCACATTTTATATAGAGAAGCTTTTCTTCTGATTCTCCTTCAACCAGTGGGGCTGACATACTGGAAACCCTTTTCCTTCTTTCCTTGCAATTCCAAATCCTTGCACATGTCAGATAGTAAGTTGATTCAATTCCTTTCAATTACACTTCCTTGCACAGGTGGGATAATAAATTGATTTAATTTTTTAAAAATGTTAGCTGTGATCTCCCTTTCTTCTGTCACAACTCTGGACTGCCACAGCCTGCATGGCTTTAGGGTCCATGGAGTGAGAAATGACCATGGGAGATTAAGAAAGACAGACAAAGACAATGATAAAGCTGATAAAGCTGGGGCCAGGTGGAAACCCCTTCTCCTGATGGGATAAAAGGGGCTGGCTGGCATCTGAAGCACCTTTATTGATAGAGTTAAGGGAAGTGCAGGGGGAGATCAAAGGGACTGGACTGTAACCAGAGCCAGGAGAGTAGCTAAGATCTGCAGGACATCATGCTTGATGGTTTTCTGTTGAATGGTTGGGGAGGAAAATAATCCTCTTCTTGGCCAGGCCTTGCTCCACCATGCCCTCTTGTCACCTGTTCTCCCCTGGAGTCCTCCACGGGAGGAAGTGAATTAGGCTTGGCCATAGTGATCTACAGTGCATTATGTTTACATATTCACAATTTAATTTGTCAAATATTGCAGCTAGAGATGTAACAAGGAAAATATGGATTGTTAGCTGTCATTTCAGACTGGTAACATACTTAGATATATTACAATGACAAGATGCGAAGAGTAGACTGGATTCTCCAAGACAAGAAAATTATCTGAAAAATAATCCACAACTGAAGAGCACTTAAATATGATAGTTTTACTGACATAATTTGATACAAGATAAAGAGTGTGTGAACACTATTTTAGTCTGCTCCAATCAAGGAAATATGAATGACTCACACTGTTTATTCAAATATTTATCATGTCAGGCATGTAGTAGTCCTGAAGGTAGAGAAATAAAGAAGACTGACATTGTCCTTGATATGATGGAGCTTGCTATTTAGTGTAAGAGACATTAAATAAATATTTCTCCCAAGTTAACAAATTACAATTCTTACGGGTACTACGAAAGATATGTACAGAGTAAGATGAATGGGTAGGGATCCAAGCCTGCATGGATCAATTAATAAACACATTTTTACTGACCATGGTGTGTTTCATATTTTGTTAATTATAAGGTATACTAAATGACTATTAATAGTAATTATGACAAAAAGGATCAAAGAAGATTGAATCTAGACCCATATCTCTCACCATGTAATAAACCAAAATAAAAATGGATCATAGGTTTAAATATTAAAACAGAAACAATCTGTTGGAAGATTAAATAGGTTCAAGAATCAAGAAATAGGAACATATCAAATTAAAAAGCTGCAGAGCAAAAGAAACAATCAACAGAGTGAACAGAAATAGATCTTTCTCAAATGGGAAGAAGTCAAGAGATGGAGGGGAGAGGTGAGGGGAAGGAAAGATGCAGCTGGGAGGGAAGGGGGAAAGGGGGATGTAAAAAGAATCAAGACGTGTTGTGTACATATGCCAACTTCCCTTCATGAATGTAATCATCAGGTACTGCAAACATGTACTAACTTAAAAAAATAGTAATTATGACCATACCAATAGTAAACATTCTTTAAATGTTATGTGCCAGGAACATAAAGTATTTTTAATATACCATTTCATGTATCTTTATAAAATAATGAAGTTATAAAGAAACTGAGATTTATAAATTCTCTCAGGGTACATGTTATTAGCCATTATCCTGTATTACTTTGGTCTCCTAATCTTTAAAAACATTTTTAAAATTAGTACATGTATGTGATACATAATGAATACATTCATGTGAAGAGTTGGTACGTGTACATATTGTATCTTAATCTTTTTTACTTTCCCTCTCCTCCCTCTTCCATTTTTAGATTCCCTTCCCACCTGAAAAAGGACTACCTCCCTGTTTCCTATTATCTAACTTTTATTTTGCTCTTTACATTTACACTTTGGGCTTTTCATTATAAGAGAAACCATGTGATATTTATTTCATTTAGCATTCACTAATTTAAATTCACTAATTTATTTCACTTAGCATTATAGTTTCAAGGTTCAACTATTTTGATAAGATGACCATAATAAAAATGCTTGAATGGAATTGTTATTTTTAGATTTTGGGGGAACCCACACTGATTTCCATAGTGGTTGCATTAGTTTACATTCTCAACAACAGTGCAGAAGGGTTCCTTTTGCTCTATAGCTTCACCAGCATTTGCTGTTTTTCGAGTTCTTGATAGAAGCCATTCTTATGGAGTAAGATAGAGTCTTGGTGTTGTTTTAATGTGCATTTCTCTAATGGCCAAAGATGCTGAACATTTTTTTCATGTACTTATTGGCTATTTGTACTTTTTCTTCTGAAAAGTGTCTAGTGTCTATTCATTTCACTTGCCCATTTTTTGATTGGGTCTTTAATTTTTGGGACTCTAATTTTTTGAGTTCTTTATATATTCTAAATATTAGTCCTCCCTTTGAAAAATAGCTGGCAAAATTTTGCTCCCCTTCATAGGTTCTCTCTTCAGTCTGTTGGTTGTGTCCTTTGCTAGCAGAAGCTTTTTAATTTGATATGATCCTTATAGTATTTGTTATTATTTCTTGTGCAATTGGGGTTCTGCTCACAAAGTCTTTATCTATGCCTGTGTCTTCCTGAGTTTTATTTTCCAGTTTCTGTTTTAATATTTAGGTCTTTGATCCATTTTGATTTTGTTTTAGTGCATGGTGAGAAATGAATCTAGATTTAATCTTCTGTGTGTGGATAATCAGTTTGCCCGGCACTATTTTTAAAAGAGGCTATCTTTTCTCCAGCATGTTTTTGGCCCCTTTTTCAAATAGTCTCTAAATTTGAAAACCAAAAAAGTGTGTGTGTGTGTGTGTGTGTGTGTGTACAGGAGGGAAGGTATTGAACTTTGGAAAGTGCCAAAATTCCACATCACATGGAGCTTGATTAGTGCCTCACATTTTTTTTTCACATAAATTGCATACTGTAGTGTTCTCTAAAAGCATTAGGATATCAGTTATGCCCACAATAATGCAAATGAGAACATAGCTTGATTGGTGATTGGGTGTGGACTCCTAGTTGTACAGGCTTGCATTTCAATAAACTTTGAACAATGAAATTTCACAAGATAGAATTTTGTGGATCTAACTTACTGCAAATCATTGTAATCTAGTAGCTCCTTCTAAAAGTGGCTCACCAAGTAAATGTTACAGGGTTTTAGGTTGCTGCTTCTCCTCCTGGAGTTGGGATTCCAGGTTCTTCTCATCTCAAACAAAGAATTAAACAAAACAAACAAAAAGCAGTGGCAAAGTTTATTTGGAAAAGTAAAAGTGAAGAGTGAGGAAGAAACTGGCTCTGCAGACTGAGTTTTGATTGAGCAAAAGAGAAAAAAGATAAAAGTACACCCTGGAGGAAGCAGGGCAGGCTTTCATGAAGAAAGCCATGATAGCAAGCTCTTCTTGGCACCTGTGTCCTTTTATACTGCCCAAATCTTGAGGAAACCTATGAGAACTTCTACATACAGGTCCTGAGAAGCTGTGCTGGGATCCCAGGCCTCAGGCTGATGTCAGATCTAGGTCATTCTATTGAAAACCTGCTCAAGTTCTTCCAAGAAGTCCAAGTGCAGGGCAGAAACTATTCTGTGCATGTGTCCAGGATCTTGTAATTAACAGGTCACACCTACTTTCTCAGCCAGCTTCATCATGCCCTAATCTCCTATATCATTATTGCAAGTCTTAAATGTATTTCAGTCCTTGTTACATATTAAAATAAATGGTTATATTATGCATTTAAATGCAAAAATGTACATGAATTTTAGAAGATAAAATACAAAACTAAAGAAATATTGTACTCTGGGCCGCTTTCAGATAACCAGCTTAGTTCCTCCTGGAATTCTTATTTGTTATAAGTAATTAGGATGAAAATTTTAAGAAATACTCTGTGGGTATATGGGTAACTTTTCTTCCACCAAATATATTTGTATATCTACAGGGTAAATAAAAAATGTTATTTCAAAAAACGTCTCCCATATCTGTGTTCTAGAGGGAGTTAATAGAATTGTTTTTCAAAGGAAGATTACTTTTTGTTTTGAAAAAAATAATTGGGTGGGAGGAGGCTTTGGTTTGCAAAGTTAAGTAAATCCCAGAGATTAGTCTGGAAGGGAACAACTGAAACAAAGAGGAATGAAACTCCTCCCACTACTAGCATAAACAGCTATTGTCATTCTATGTAGGTTGGCAACTTCCACAGATTATAGGGCTATGTGGTTTAGCCTCTACTGGTTGATGCTTAGGGAAAAGTAATGTTTGGGCTCTAGATACAGGCAAAGAGGTTGGGTAAGAGCCAGATTCTCATTGGTTCCAGCAACATAGCAGGTGGGTGGGGACTGGAGCAGATCTGTACAGAAGACTCCTCCTACTCTAACAACAGGGTATTTACCTATGGAATGAGAGCTGATATCCAAATTGAGGTTCTTCTTGTCTCACTGAAATTCTCCTACATTCCTAAGCCTTTAGTTGTGCTTTAGAGGATAGAGTTTTGTGCTTTGAGCAATGTGTACCTGTCCTTGTGAGTTCTATAGGGGAGGCAAGGATTTACCTCTACTTTCTAAGGGGCTCCGGCCTGGTCTAACAGATTGGAATGAAACAGATGAACTGGAGAAAAATATACTGTATACATTTATCTAATATAATTTAGATAATTAAGATATGGGACCTCTGCCTCTCACTTGCCTGCTTGCTGTGGACTATTTCTCCTCTGCGATGCCCCTCTGCCATGCCACCCTGCCTTGGAGCTAGCTGACTATGGACTGAAACCTCTGCAAACTGAGCCAAATAAACCTTTCCTCATTTAAAAAAAAAAAAGATATGGGACCCCTCATGAAGAAATAACCCAAACATGTAGCAAAAGCTAAGTACTTTTATACTGGATTGAACATAAAGAGGCAATTGTGCAAAAGTAAAATACGTGAAGAGGCTAAAGGAAGATTACAAAAATTACTTTAATAAGCTTTGTATGAATTCTGTTGGTCTCAACTTTTTGTGTTTGACGTTAACATTTCTTTTATCCTGGTATGAAAGGGCAGCTTTCACATGGGAATTTCATCTCCCATTTTTTTTTTAAAGGAGGAGGAACTGGAATGTCCTTTTTGAACCTGTGGCTTTTTTTTTAAGTGCCTTTATCTCAAAATAGCCAATATACTAGAGTGGCACATTTTGGGATAGCATGTTCTGAATTCCTTCAGGTTATACTTGCCATGTTTGACCTGGGTGAGACTCTCTCAGCAAATATGCCATCCTCAACAAACAACAGGAAACTGCCAAAGGGCCATACTCTCCTCAGTAAACAGAACAGATGGCCATAAAGAAAATTTAGAACAGGACATGCAATCTCTCTAGCACTGAGAAGTCCAATGTTATCTACATACTTGCACTGACTGTCCTCCAACCACAAGCATTCCACTTGATTCCTTAAGACAGCAACCCTCCCTCCCCAAACCCTATAAAACTTTGCTTCTTCAGCGAAGTGTTGACATCTTTCTTGATCTCAGCCCATTTGCACCGGATGGAATAAACCAGCCTCATTGTTCCCACAAAGCCTGTGTCTGGGTAGTCTCTTGTGCACCATTTCTCACATTTGGTGCTGAAACCCAGGATAGGATGCCCCTTCTTGGAGAGTCTTCCACCTTGTCCTGAGCCTCTTGTCTTAATGAGGCCACTTGGTGACATTAGCCCCTTGGACCTTGCTTCAACACTCCAGGCAGCTCCTACCACTTCAGCCTCTTCAGAATAGGCGAGGCTTTCTCCCTGTATCTTAGCCACCTGGGCTTTGGTTTTCCATCCTCTACTCACTGGGACACAGAGAGTGATTTGTCCTACCTTCTGTGCCATTTAAATTCAGCACTAGTCACAGAACACTCCCTGGGAGAAACTGTCTTTCCTTGGTGTCTGGCCAATTGAAGAGATGTCTGCCTTGGCCACTCACCCATGATCCATTACAATCCTGAGACACAACTTGAGACACCTGCTGTTGACTTTGCTGCTCATTACCTCTCTCTACTTTCTATGGGGAACTTTCCTTCTTCCATCTTTCCCTCCTTTCCCCTAGCCTGTCTCTTAAAAAATCAGAAACCTCTCCACCTCTACCTTGATCTGAGCCCAAATGTCTAATATTCTTCTGTAACACTGCATGGCCACAGTATAAACTAGAAAATGGCTCACAATGGCCAGAAAATGGCACTTTTGACTGCTCTGTTCTGTGGGACTTAGACAACTACTGCTGGAGGCTGAGCAAATGGTCTGAGGTGTCCTACGTCCAGGCATTCTTTACACTCCATAACCTTCCCACTTTGTGCACCTCCTCTAACTCCTCTCAAATCCGTCTTTTCCTCTTGTGTGCACCCCTCCACCTAATGCTGACTCCTCCCTGATGACAGATCCAACTAACCTTGCTCTCCCCTGGCATTTCTCCAGAGTGAAATGGCTGCCACTGCAGCTGCTTCTCCCCTTCTCTCAGAGCCTCCTGCTGAAGTGACTGACACAGCTGCTTCCTTCCTCCTTCCCCAGAGTCTCCTGCCACTTTTAGTCTGCCCCTTGCTGAGCCTTCTGCCATTCTCCCCAGCTAGCACTCCACCAGGCCTCCTGTTTATCTGACACTACCCTCCGAATCTAATCCTCCTCTGTATGCTGTGCTCGACCATACTCTGCCTCATACCTGGTCAGGGTTATGATTTGGACCCTCACCCCTTGCTTTGACTCCAAACCCTTGTCCTCTGCCCCTCAGTTCCTGCTCCATGAGGTGGTAGGGACAGAGGGAATAGTTAGAGCTCATGTTCCTTTCTCCTTGACAGACCTCTCCCAAATTAACCAGTGTCTGGGCTTCTTCTCCTCAGATCCCACCCAATATGTCTATGCGTTCCAATACCTAACCTAGTCATATAACCTCACCTGGGCTGATTTAAATATAATCCTTGGCTGCACTCTCTCTTCAGATGAGCAGGAATGAGTGGTCTCCCTGTCCTAGTCCTATGGGGATGAACAACACCTCCTGCAGACTTACCTTCTCGTAGGCACTGCAACTGTTCCCCAGGAAAGCCCAAACTGGAACTATCAGGCAGGATCCAGTGACAAAGTAAACTGAGACCACATGGCTTCCTATCTAGTGAAGGGACTTCACAGGGTTGCTCATAAGGCAGTTTATTTTGATAAACTCAAAAAGACCACTCAGGGTAGAGAGGAAAATCTGGCCCAATTTATGGCTTCCCTGACTGTTGCCCTTAGGCAATACACAGCATTAGAGCCAGAAAAGCCAAAAGGGCAATTCATCCTTAAGATACATTTCATTACTCAGTCTGCCCCAGACATTCATAAAAAAGTACAAAAGCTGGAGACTGCCACTCAAACCCCACAACAGGAACTAATCAAACTGGACTTTAAGGTTTTTGATAACAGAGATGAAAATGCTCTACAGTAGTGCATTTTGGAGCTGCAGATGCTGGCCTCTGCCATAAGAAACCCTCCAGAGTTGGCCGTCAAGTCAACTACTAAAGGATCAAAGGTATCCCTGATTGAGGTTCCCCTCCAGTGCCATGGTTCAAATGCTGCCAAAATGGTCACTGGGATAAGGAATGCCCACAGCCCAGGATTCCTTGCCATCTGTGTCTTTCCTGTAGGGGTCTTCACTGGAAGTTTGATTGTCCAATGCTGGCAGCTACCTCTGTCACTTTTGAGCCATGACCCAAGAGACCCCCAAGCAGTTCCTTCCTACACCTCCTTGGCCTGGCCAGTGAAGACTGATGCCACCTGGAGACCTTGGAGGGCCCCTGGACCATCTCGGACACTGAATTCCAGATAACTCTTTTGGTGGAGGGTAAGTCCATTCCTTTCCTGGTTGATGTGGGGGGAGTCCATTCCACTCTTTCATCTTTCTAAGGACTGGTCTTCCCATCCGCAACTACTGTTGTGGGCATAGATGGCAAAGTCTCCAGACCTTTAACTTCCTCCCAATGATGTTGATTGGGTCAATAGCTTTTCCCACACTCATTCTTAGTCATTCCTACTTGCCTTGTTTGTCTTTTAGAGTGAGACATCTTAACCAAGTTGTCAGCTACTCTGACCATCCCCAGAACACAACCAGTGCCTTATAACCACCCTGGTTTCCCCTTCCTTGCTTCTCTCCATGGCTCCCATCATCTCCCCTTACCTCAACCCCAGAATCTGGGGTACCTCCTCCCTGTCCCTGGGTTCATTTTAACAATTGCTTACTATCCCTCTCAAACCAAACCATGCCTACCCTGCCCAATGACAGTATCCCATCCCTGACCTGGCCTTATAGGGAATACAGCCTATTATTTCTTGCCTATTGCAACACAGTCTCTTAATCCCTATCAATTCCCCTTACAACAACCCCATTCTCCCACTTCAGAAGACAGTTGGCCCTCACAGACTTGTCCCATTAGAGACTATCTACCAGTTCTGCAACAAGCCTGAAGAGAGATCTGACACACTATTAACCTTCTCTTCCCTTCTTCTGACACCCAGCCTTATGCAGACACCCTAGCTAACAAATTAGTCCTAAAGATTTAAATCCCTGGTCCCTGAAGCCTAAGTGGGCAGGACCTTTTCTGGTCAACTACAGCACCCTGATAGCTGTCTGTCTATGGGACCTGCCCCAGTGGATGAATTGTTCTCTGCTAAAGCTGTGCCCTGCTGATAATCTGCCTCACCCCTCTTCGTGGAAATTGCAAGTGATCTCTTCTACTTCCCTCAGGCTGTCCCAAGTTCCAGAAGACATCTGAATGCCCTGCTCCTACACATCCTGACAGTTTACACACTTCCCTCATTAGGTGAGCCCTGGTCTTCTTTGGTTTCAGGGCTCTCTTTAAAAAGAAAAACAATATATATTAGTAGAGAGGACCCTAAAACCCATGTATTTTTACTATGCACTTTCATGCAGATTTTACTTATAGTCTTGTTATGGCTTCAATTCAATTGTCTTTTACCTCAGGGATGGAATCATTTCTCACACTCACATTTGCCTTTGCCCTAATTATGTTCCCCTTCTTTCTGCACTCCTTTGTCCAGCTAGCCCTCTTTCTCCTTTTGCCGTGCCCCACAGTTGTGCCCCTGCTGCTTCTTCTGACAGTTCTTAATTATATCTATAGGACCCTGCAGTTAACTCAATCCCTGATAAACCTATCCAATCCTTTCTTGGTCAAAAATTGATGGCTCTGTATTTCCATGTGTACAGTCACTCTGGTCCCTTTCCAGGTCTGGGTTCTTACTAACCTCATATACCATCCCCAGTATGAAACAAAAGGCCCACTCTAACTCCTCAACAAAAAGTCTATAGCCAATTTACTCATCACTGACAAGACAAAAACCATTCAGGAGGTGTGGCCTGACCCCTTCAGTTCTATATTGCTAACATTTCGGCATATGAGAGCTTAATTAAGCTCATACACAGCTGTATAATCACTGATACTACTCTTCCAAGCCCCCATTTGCATTCAGCACAATCTGTTCTCTGGTAATACCACTAGTACATCTACTGCCCCATCAATGTAACTATATGCTACTGTTATTGGCCTCAGGCAACTATACCAATTACCAGGTGGCTCAAGATGCTCCATTCACTCAGCCTGTTTGCTTTTCCAGCCCTCCCAAGGTTATAACAACATCACTGCTCAGTAGATAGAGTTCTGCAATGGTCATCATTTCTCAAGCATGACCCTCTACCAATGGACCCCTTGTGACCAGTCTCCCACTGCTTCAGATTGCCTCTTCTTGCTTACCTTTAACCACTCATTGGAATTTCTTATAATGCATACCAAAAGATTCTTCCTACAGTGGGAAAACAGAACAATAGGTGCCAGTTAAATCCCCCACCAGGGGCCCTCCGCATCCCTGACAGGTGCCCTAGCAGGTACTCTTGGCATCTGGGGAAAAAACCCCCCAAAGACTCACACACCTTTCACATCCACAACCAATTCTGATTACTCAATCAAAGAGTCTTTTTTCTTTGTAGGACTTCCAACTAACTTGACTGGCACCTGCATACTGACATACCTCAGCCCAAAAATAGATATTGCCCTGGGAAACCACAGCCTGCCTGTTGCCATTAGAGCCCAGGTCCAACAACATAGAGCCCTGCAACTAATAACCCTGCTTGTTGGTCTGGATATCATCACTGCTGCAGGAACAAGCATAGCAGATCTACGTACCTCCCTGACCTTCTATCACTCCCTCTCCCAAGATTTTTCTGACAGTCTCAAAGAAATAACTGACTTCCCCTCTTATCTTACAGAACCAGATAGACTCCCTGGTGGCAGTAATCCTCCAAAATTGTAGGGTCTTAGATCTCCTCACAGCCAAAAAAGGCAGGTTATGAGTCTTCCTAGGAGAAGAATGTTGCTTTTATACCAACCAGTCAGGCATAGTGCAAGACCCATCTGAGAGACTAACACAAAAGGCCTCAGAAATTAGTGTCTGTCTGACACTTGGACTAATATTTGTGGCTGGACCTTATGGCTTCTTCCATTAACTGGACCACATCTGTATCATTCTTCTCCTTCTCTTTGGGCCATGCCTCCTCAGACTGCTCTCACAATTTTTATAAGACAGCATTCAGGAGATCACCAACCAGAAGATGCTGATCCTGACCACTCCTCAGTATATACCCATTCCCCCAAATCTCTCTCCCAATTAGGCTTCCCATGCCACATCATTTGTCATGCATTAAGTAGCCATATGAAACACTTCCCACTTTCCTGCCCCTTTCTGTCTATAACAACATAAAGATGGGAATGTATTGCCTGACCAGGGTGGGTCCCTCTCAGCAAACATGCTGTCCTCAACAAACAAACAAGAACTACTAAAGGGCCATGATGTCCTCAGTAAATAGAACAGATGACCATAAAAACAATTTAGGATAGGACATGCAATCTCCCTGGCCCCAAGAAGTTTGATGTTATCTACACATCTGCACCAACTGTCCCGGGAACCTCAACCACAAACATTCCACCTGATTCCTTAAGACAGCACCCCCCAACTCTATAAAACTTTCTTCTTCTCCAGTCAAGTGCTGACTTCTTTCTGATCTCATCCCGTTTGCACCCAAATGGACTAAATCAGCCCCATTGCTCCTTCAAAGCCTGTGTCTGGGTGGTCCCTCATGCACCATTTGTCACAATACACATCACATTTGATGAGTTTACTGTTTGTATCATCTGTTAGACTCAATTCATGAGGGCAGAGCACATATCTATCTTGTTTAGCATTTCAGACTGCAGCACCAAGAATAGAGCTTGACACATTGTAGGTGCTTAGTATGTGTTTGTTAGTAAATGAATGAATGATGTAGACATTGGAGATTCACTGAGGCTGGTTATATCTATAGCCTAGAGTTCTTGAAATCCCTTGGCAGATAGTTTAATCATGGCCAATGACTTAAAACTACTCATCAAACTTGGAAAGCTATAAAACTTGTTAGGAATTCTGAGTGTATTAAAATATAGCTTGGCCTGTTATGACAAATTTCAGACTTTCTAAGCCAAATGTTGTTTTTGAATTTTTTTTTATTTGTTTGTTTTGGTACTGGGGATCAAACTCGGGTCCTTGCGCTTGTGCAGCAGGCGGTGAATGTCTTTGAATGTTTTAAAAGGACTGGATGTTGAATGGAGCATGATAGATCAAAAGCAAAACACCATGATGATAGTGGCTTATTAGAAGCCTTGGCTGACCTCCCTAAATTCTTACTGTCGAAAGTACTTTGCAAACAAGCTTACATTTGTTTGTGGTATGCTATAACTGTAGAGTGCTTAGAATGTTTATTTCTTTTATTTCTGTATTGACTGTCATGAAAGAACAGAACTAAGCGGGAAAACTAATTTTGCTTTCAAAAATGTATTCTTTTCAAATTAGATTTTAACTACAAATAAATGTAAGTTCTAAATGAAAAGTTTAAATAAAATAACTCTTCAATCCTAGACAGTAAATTGCTTGAGGACAGGTTCTGGACCACATTCATCTTTGAACTCTCAGAACTGAGTACAGATTCTGGCAATAATAAATTATCCAGAAGTATTGCTTTTCTTTTCCATGAGTGAAGAAACATAGTTTCTTGAGTGAGAAAGAAAAATCATTCAAATTGCTTAATTTATTTATCATCAAGACCAAAAATGATTAAATAGCTAAAGTTTTTATTATATTGATGTTGTCCCTATAGCTAGGGAAAGCAGTTAACCAAAATCAAAAGAAAACAGTTCACTTAGATTGCATTATACAGTTACAGCTTACCTATCTCCATAAGGAAATCCATCCTAAATACAATAAAATAAAACAAAACATACAAAATAAAAATCATAGAAGAGAAGCTAGAGAATAAAATGGCATACAGAAAACATCTTTGAAAATACTCATAGCAATTTAGCATAACACTTACCTCTGAGTTTCATGTTGGCCTATGCCAAGAGGAAAACCTGATGGAATACATTCTTCTTATTGTTCAGTAGGAGGAAACAGCACAGTTCATCAGGAGAGACAAACTTTTTTTTGCCCTTCAGATCTGAGGTAATTTATCATATCAGTCTTTATATAGAAGAAGTAAAGAAAAATAGGGGCACGATCTTTAGCATCAATTTTACAAATAAAGATGAGAAGATGAGGCCATGACATTCAATCGTGGTTCTACAGAAGCAATTACCTGAGGGTGAGATGAGAGTTTTATGTTTCTCTGGAATAGCATAGCATAAAACTTAGAGAGGGTTGAGAACTGACTATTTTGTATCTCCCTTGGATCTATATATCTTAGATTCCTAGAATCATTTAAGGTGTATGAGAAGTCAAGAGCAAAGTGGTAAGGGAGTTTGTGGGGCTTGGAGGTTGGGAGGAGAATGAGGCCTTGGGGAGCCTTCACTCCAAATTTTACTCTGGTTCAACCAGTGACTTTTGCTCTTCTGGGTTTCATATTTTAGGGTCATTATAAGGTTTCCTTTGCAAAGGAAGTTGTGCTGGGGATAGAAAATTTGTACTATTGCACACTTTTACTGACAAAGCCTTCCCTGACCACCATCCTGCCCTAACTCAACATTCCTTATCTGCTTTCCTTGGTTTGTTTTCTAAACAGAATTTACCAACATCTTTAGTTTTGTTTTCATAGCTGCCTCAATGTCCCAAATTGATTCAAAATGTTTACCTTTCATGGTCATTTTGACTTTGAGGAAGAGCCAGAAGATGCATAGTGCCAGATCCTGTGAATAAGGTAGATGAGGACACACTGTAATATTTTTATGATCCTCTCTTTCCATTGGATGGCACATGGAAGCAGCATTCATTGATCTTTGATCATACCTCATAAAGACACTCACAAAAGAGGACTTTCAGCACTGCTTCAGAAAGTGGCAAGAATGATAGGATTAAGAATCTTCCAGGAGGATTAATGGCAATGTGTTCTTTACTGTAATAAAATTTTTATTTAAATATTGACTATATATTTCACTCACATCTCATATAATCTATGTAATTTATTGTATCTGTTTCTTTGTGTTTTGGTCAGGGGTATAGCAAGAAATAGTATCTTTGAACTGGATGATTTGATGACAGTATAATAAAATAATTACAAATAAAGAATAAAAATAATTTAAAATAATTAAAAATAAATTTAAAACATAATTAAAATAATTTAAATGACAAAAGTGTGGACAAAGTTTAGAGAAACCACTGAGGGCTGATGTAGTTCCTCAGAGCAAACAACAATTGTGGAGGTGGTGGTGGTGGTGGTGATGGTGGTGGTAGAACCATCTCCACTCCAGACCTAGAGGAGCAAAGGGAAAGAGCAGTCACTCAGATCGAGGGGTAGATAAAGAGGATGGCAGCATGGATGGGCTACCTTCGGGAGAAGGATGTAGTCATCTTCAGATGAATGAATCTTCAACTTTATTCTCACAATCTCTGATTTCTCACAAGTGCCTCCCATTGGCTAACCCTAATTGGAGGCCAGAGGGCAAGTGAGTTTATTGATACAGCCCATACAGACAGGTCTGCCAGGGCATAGACCAGGAGGAGGAAGGCTGGAGAGTGATCAGGAGGTGCATACAGAAGATACCCAACTATCGCCTTGGCTATCCTTTTCCTCCTAATAGAATGTAAATTTCACAAGGGCTGAGATTTTTGTCTGCCTTATTCTTTGTTGCTTCTCCTGTGTACCTGGCTCGGTGTTGGTGCTCAATAAATAATTCTTGAACAAAGGAATATCAGTTGTTTTAATGTGAGGCTACTTTCAATATGTATATCACCACAGGAAATACTTTTAAAGTTGGTTCTCTTTGTCTTCCTGATTTGCAATATATTAGTAATACCATATATATATATATATATAGAGAGAGAGAGAACTTGTATGTATGCATGTGTGTATATTATCCTAAAATATGGATTTAAATTATTATATTATTAACTCATTTGGAATGGTTTTCAACTAGATTTTGAATGACCAGTTTTAGAAGAGGAGGCTCTTGCATAGGGATCTGTGATCACCATAATTCAAATCATCAAGTTATCTTTATGCCATGTGTGTCTCATGTTGCCAGTGACAGGATTATCTCCTTAAGTCTTACACATTTCAATACAGAAATAATGTGCTACCTTCACTGCCCCTAGGCCTGGGCAAGGGTTGAGGTCTGCCTCTTTAAGTACTGGGATCATACCCAAAGATCAGGAGCAACACCTTGATTCACCTCAGGGAGTCTTTAGGAAACCAGTGCCATCTGTCAATGTCAGAGGAGCTCAGCTAGACAAAGCAGGTATGACTGAGGAAATAAGCAGGTTTCTGCTGCCTTGGCAGAATCATGGGAAAAGCCCTGAGACTGGTTTCCATGCTTTGCACCACTTCTAAGGCAATTTGGGAATGTCAAGATGAGTTTCCATCAAAGTGAGTGTGGCAGATTGTATTATTCCTCAGAATGGATGCCTCCATAGGGGGCAGCCCCCTGAAGGAGGATTTCATGTTCCTTCTCTGTTGATATCAGGAGTGGCCATATTACTTGCTTTGCTGATGAAGTAGGGGCAGAAGCTTTCAGGATTCACTTGGGTTCATTTGTCTTGACTACAGACTTAATGTTCTTCTGGGAAGTGAAGTGTCTCCATTAGCCTCAGTCCTAGAGTGAAGACAACCTGCCAATCCACAATGGACATTTAATATGAATGGGAAATACATCATTATTATTGTAAGACACTGAGATCTGGGAGTCAGTTGTTACCACAGTATAATTGAGACTACCCTGACTGATCCAAAAAAATGATATCTCTACTGTCCTTGTTTGATCACCTTATGGCTAGAAACAGTTATTACCCTGCGCAAATGGTCAGCTTGCAGAGCTCACCAGTAATGTAAGGTTATAACACAATGAAGCCTGACTGAGGTAAAGCCAGTGTTGTTAGGTCAATGGGGAGTTAGTAAGACACAATGTTTGACTCCTTACAAACAGTCTGAATTTGAAAGTGCCCTGAGCCAGGGTCTGCTGGCTGTTTTAGAGGCGGTATCTGGCACATGCTGGTCATTTGGGCTTCCTGGATTATACATTGGAAGGGAGCCAGCCAGGGAATTGTTACAGCTCTCTGTGCCCAAAATATGGAAGCCACTGGCATGTCTGGGCAATGGATGTTGCCACAGTACCTCAGCAACATCTGGAATTGGCTCTCCAGAAGGACAAACAGGAGGTGAAAGCATTAATAACTGTCAAATGCAGGGCAGACAGGCTAACTTAATGGGTGAGCTCAGTCCACTCTGGGACTCATAAGTCCTACCACTCTCTCTTTCTGCAGTCACTCCTCCTAGGAGACATATAAATCATATCCAATGACCTAATAGAATAATAAGGTTTGTCTGAGTTTTGACAACAGAAAATAATAGAGGACCTCAAATCCGAGGGAGAGAAATAGGAGGCATTTTAAAATTGCTTTCTCATTGGAGTGGGGAAAGTCTAGGGTTGGACAAAAGTTATGCTTGATCCACAATTTTTCAGTTTTCTGAAAATATCCACAAATTGATGACACTTTATAGAAGCTACAGGAGAGTCAGGGGAGGGAGGGTTGGTTTCTGCTGAACATTGTCTCTGTATGGGGCCTGAATGGTTCAGATTTGGCATGAAATTAATTGATCTGGAGATTAAGCCTTTCTCTCTCTCTCTCTCTCTCTCTCTCTCTCTCTCTCTCTCTCTCTCTCTCTCTCTGTCTTTCTTTCTCATTGTGGCATGTAGAAAGTGGGCTTTTAACTGAGGCAAAGCTGAGTTTCGATCTCAGCTCTCTGCTTTCTGGGCCTATGATTTTGGCAAGGTGCTTAATTTCTCTATCAGTTTATTCAACAGTGTTGCCATGAGCAATTAAGTGAAACAATGCATTAAGGTACTTGGCAAAGAGCCTGGCACTTAAGAGCTCAATCCTTGTTAGTTTCCTTCTTTAATCTTTCTGAAATGTTTAAAAGTGAGGGAGGATTTAGGCTGTGGGTACAAGTTACTCCGGCTTTGTTGACTATAAAGTGCATTTGGTAATCATTACAAGAATAAGTGGGGCTGGGTACGGTGGAGTATTCATGCAATCCCAGCAGTCAGGAGGCTGAGGCAGGAGGATCACTGCAAGTTTTACGCCAGACTGGGCTACATAGTGAGCTCAAGACCAGCCTGAACTACATAGCAAGACCTTGTCTCAAAAAAAAAAAAAAAAAGAAGTGATTACTGAATATACTGACAGCTGTATTAGATCACTGCCATGGACTTACCCAGCCTGTGTTCTGTACTAAATATCTGTATTAAATTTCCAGGTGATTGGTTGCTAGACATGAGGTGTTTCAATGACACTCTTTGTTACTTGATAGGAACTCATAGTTTGTGTCACTAGGTAACATCTATTGAGTCCAGTAAGTAGATGAGTCCCTACTACAGGCCCAGCACTGGGATAATTTATGTAAGACTGCCTCTGCTCCCTGCTCTCTCATCTTCTTTCCAATGATCAAAAATGTTGCTATTCCTGTTCTGGGCTCTCAATTCTGTTCTTTCCAGACCTTCAGGGAACTTACTTTATTAATGATTTCTTCTCTTGTTTATTTATTTCCTTCTTTTTGCTAGATCCTTCCCCTATGCTGACAGAAAAGCATAAACATCACCCAAAATATTCATAGGACCACAGGAGTCACGAGGGCAGAGACTTTATGAATGGGATTAATTTCTTTATAAAAGAGTCCTCAGAGAGCTGCCTGCCTCCTCCACTATGTGGGGATATAGTGAGAAGTTTTGTCTATGTAGCAGATGACATATCTGCTGGCACCCTAATCTTGGGCTTCCCAGTCTCCAGACTAGCAATGTTATCAGATAGTCTCTTTCTAGAGGGAGCTCACTAAGTAAATGTTACTGGGTTTTGGGGTGCTGGAGTCTCCATTTAGAGGTAGTTTTCAGATTCTTTCCTCTCAATGAACTGAATGAAACAAGCAAAAATGATGCAAAGTTTTACACTTATTTGATACCGGAAAAATTAAAAGTGAAGGGTAAGGGAGAAACTGGCTCTGCAGAGCAAACTTGGAGCTGAATAAAAGCAAGTAAAAAAAGTATAATAAAAGTACATCCTGAAAGACACAGGGTGAGGAAAGCCATGGTACTACACTTTCAGTGGCACCCTGCTTCTTTAGTCCACACACTGCAGGAACCACGAGGACTCTATATACAGTGCCTTGGGAATTATTTGGCTCATGTGTCCTGGAATCTGGTCATGCTTAGTTTACTCCCTCAACCAGCTTTGCCACACCCTGCCTTCCTTCCTTAGCAAGAAATAAGCTACTTAGGTTCGTGGAATATTATTGGCCTGAAAAGTCTAAGATAATACTATGGGCTGAGTTATTCCTGTCCTACAATTATTATATTGAAACCCTAACCCTCAATGCAATGGTATTTGGATATAGGGCCTTTGGGAGGTAAAGGGCACTGTCCTGTTCTCTCTTGACAGGACAGTGCCTTTATAAGAAGAGACAAAAGATACCCTCAAACCCCTCCCCCTTCATCATGTGAGGACACATGGAAAAGGTTGCCACCTACAAAGCAGAAAGAGAGCCCTCACCAGAACCTAATTATACTGTTACCTTGATCTCAGAGTTCCACCCCTAGAAATGTAAGAATGTAACTTTCTGTCACCCAAAATGTGGTATTTGGTAGCCTGAGTAGACTAATATAATTTTCCATATTATTATGAAAAATAGCTAACAAACCAAGTCCTAAAACAACAAGTTCAGGCTATGTAAGATAGTAGTAAACAAAAAAAAAGATAGTAGTATACAAGTCAATCAAATTATAAACAATTCATTTTCTGTATGATACTGGATATTGAACAGAGGGCTTTTGCACTGATCTACATCCCCAGCCCTTTTAAAATTTTATTATAATTTTTTAAATTTTGAGATAATGTCTTGTTAAGTCACTAAATTGCTCAAGCTGGGCTGGGCTTGAATTTACAATCCCCCTGCCTTAGTTTTACAGAGTACATCTGTGAGTAATTGCTTAAATCCATAAAAGCTATCCTTTACTCAGATAGCTATGATTATTCTAGATCCTTTGCATCTCCATATAGATCTTAGAATCAACATACCAATTATGATGTTTGTTCTTCAATAGAACACTCCACCCAGGGACCCATTTGAACTCAACTGTAATATAAACTGCAAGATACAAATGTAGCTAATAGAAACAGTAACGTGCAAATAATGTAGAACTGTGAATAATGTGCAAATAATGTGGAAATATCCAAATTTCCACAGGAAGAACACAGATAGAAGTTGTCAAAACTTTAATCTGGAGGCTGCCAGTTGGTAAGAAGGAAAGAACAAGGATCCAACTTGTCCAGCCACTTTAGATATAGTTTTTTAACAGAAATGTACAAGTATACATACAATGTGAAAATAAGTTAATTGAAAACTTCATGCCATTAATTTAGTGTTAGCTGAGAAGAACTGACTTATGTCCTTTCAGTACTTGTACAACTTTTTTTTTTCAGTACCAGGGATCAAACTCGGGACCTTGCACTTGCGAAGCAGGCGTGGCACCACTGAGCTAAATCCCTGGCCCAATTGTACAACTTTTAATTACACATGGTTATTAGAATGTGGTGGAAGTTCTTTGAAAATCCTAGTCTGTTTGGGCTGCTATAAAAAAATATGTTAGATAGGGTCATTTATTAAAAACAAAAACAAAACAAAAACAAAAACACAACAAAAAACCCCAGAAACTTATTGCTCACTGTTCTGGAGGATAGAAAGTCCAAGGCCAAGGGATTGCCAATTCTATGTCTGGTGAGGACCCATTCCTCATAGAAGGCACCTTCACATAAGACACCATGTGTTTTCACTTAGTGGAGGGCGTGAACAGCTCCCTTGTACCTCTTTTACAAACTCACCAATTCCATCACTTGCTAAAGGGTCTCAACTGTTAACACTGTCACATTGGCTATTAAATTTCCACATTTGAATTTTGGTGGGAGACACATTCAAACTGGCAAATCTTACATCCTAAAGTATAGAAATGTTCACAAACAAAATGTTTTCATCACCTTTTCTTCTAAAATTGTCAAATTACTGGTAGACCACTGGGGACAGTTATCAATAAACAGTAAGAAACAGCAAAGGTCACAGTTGCAGGGTTCATTTCAGAAAAGGTGAAATTTAAAGTTGAGGAATCATGTACTGGGGGAGTAAAGATGTAGACTCACTAGAGGTAATAAAATTGAATAAAGAAAACAACATAAGCATTTTCACATGTCATAAAACGTTCTTTGGAACCTCCCCTTTAATTGGCTGTGTAATATTCTATTGTGTAGTTGGGTCAGGAAATTGAATTTAACAGTATAGTGAAAGATTTCCCCTCACCACAAGGCAAAAATGATTTATTATTGAGACTTTTAACACTATAAATCACATCAGTAGGCCCAGAGAAAAATAATAGTGAAAAGGCACTTGATAAAATTCAACTCTCATTTCATGTTTTGCTATCTCTTAATAATTTCCGTAACACAGAGATTTATTTTTTTCCTTGAAAATTTTTAAAGATGGATTAAAAAATCCCTCTAAAAGCCTTTTTTTTTTTTTAAGACAATGATTTCACAACCTTGCAATTCTTAGTAATTGTTGATTATTGATCTATTCTGATTTTTTTAACTTTCATAGTAAATTGTATTAATTTAAATTTTTTTTTTGGTATCAGGGATCGAACTTGGAAACTTGTGCTTGCACAGAAGGTGCCAGAACCATTGAGCTAAATCCCAGCCCTTAAATTTTCACATAAAATTTTAAGACTAAAATTTGTGAGAATGAAATTGTAAACAGTCTACTATCATTATTTCTTAATTTGTATAATAGTTCCATTTTCTCTTTCTTGGGGGAGATTTCCCATTTGCATTGATTAGATTTACTACAGGTTTATCCATTATATTTTTAGCAAGAAGTTTTTCATTTATTATGAAAGGTTCTTTAAAAATTCATTAATTTCTCTTTATCTTCATTAATTTTCTCTGCTTTACTAAGATTTTATTTGCTTGATTGCCATTAATGTCTTTCATCTTGAGTTGGATTATTCTTTAATAAATTTTAACAATAAAAATTAAGTTTATGTATTTGTCTTCCAGTGGAATTATTAATTCATTCAACAGTTTTATTGAATGCTATTTCAGGTGCCAGGGATACAACAAAACAGACAAAATTCCTGGTTTCATGGAACTTACATCCTAGTAGGGAATGATGGAAATTAAATTAAAGATGTAAATTCTGAGAATGTGATAAATGGTAAGAAACATATGGCAGAAAGCAGAGATAATTCTGCAAGGTACAATTTATAATTTAGCAATTTAATACCTTAATTTTATTTTTTAAAAATAGTATTTGCATTCTTATTTCATCTTTACCAATATTTACTAATCAATTTTATAAACTGATTTTAAAACTTTTATTTATATCTACTTTGGCTGGATTGTGGTTACAGGATGTGTCATGTTCAGATTTTGCATTTGTGGATTTACTAACCTTTTCTTCTTGGCTGTATCAGTTCACACTGTGTGCAGATGTGAGTTCCTGAAAACCCACAAGAGGGGCTTAATGAGGAAGGGGCTTATGTGTGTCCCACATCAAGTTTACAGGATAAAGCCCAGACTGCCTTGAAGGAACCAGGCTCTTTCTCCTTGCCTGTCCCGCCACCATGTAGAGATTGTACTGCATCTTGGGCATTGGTATGATCCAGGCAGGAAGAATAGGGAAGATGATGAAGCATCAGCAGATTTATGATTGTGTCTCTTGGCCAAAGTTAAACCACATGAACATCTCCACTTATAAGACAGCCTACAGCTAGGTTGGCTTTCAGTTTTCTAGTCTCTCCCTTAGAAAATGAAGTTTATAGTGATTATTAGGTAGGCCAAACTAGTGAATGTAGTGCACTACTGATTTATATATATATAACAAAGACACAAGGAACTCTGAATGTTTTGTAGGGGTCCTTTCCCTCTATCTTTAAAATTCTTTATATCCTTGTTCATCTTTTGCATGTGTGATCTGTCAGCTGCTAAAAATATCTGGATATTCTTGCAAACTAAACGTGTTTGTTTCTGCTTTTATTTTTAATAATTATTACTTTGTATATTTTTTAAACAATTTTATTTAGTGCTTAAGGGTAAATTATATGCCTTTACTGTGGACTGATACCTTCTATCATATTTCCTTTAAACTTAAATTTTATACAATTTATTCTGCTCTCCTTTATGTTAATTTTCACTGGGCTAAAAAACATCTTGGTTCATTCTTTAATTTTAATCTTTGTCATTTTGGTGCAGTGCATTTCTTATTTGAATCCTGTACTCTCTTATTTATCAAATATTTATCAAATATTTGCTGAGTATCTGTGATATGCTGTACAGTTCTTGATGCTAGATTTATACCAGGAAACAAAACAAGAGGTATAACTAGGAGACCATTATATTATATTGAACAAGAATAACACAGAGAACGTAATTTGTAAACAACTTTCTTCCCTCCTGAGATGAAATTTAACGCTTTCTCTCCTTATCCTAAGAAAACCATGGGACTTGCCTTAAATTTCATCTCAGGAGGAAAGAAAAAAATCCCATATTCAGATTTCTCTCTACCTTTACATCCAACTAACCAATTTGTTGCTATAATCTGGAGTCCAAGTTATACTTACTAAGTTACAATATTAATACACAAGCTGAGTTATTCTTACTCTATATATTTGATTTTGTAACTATTTGTAACAATTACTTAAATTGTCTTTAAATGATTTTTTAATATTTTCAACCAACTCTTTTTGTGTCTTATTCTAAATTTTGGTTACTTTCTCTCCAGGATGGTATATATTCTAAATACTTACTTTTCTGAAACAATATATCTGTTACCTAAGTAAAGTACCAGCAATTTACCAGGTTATTACATTTTTGAGTCTCACATTTGACCCTTCATAACTTGTTTCTACTATTGTTACACAAGAAAAATTTGAGGCAAGACTGGACTTTGTTATTTTGTAGGAAACCAAATTTCCTACCAGGAAGAATATAGAAAATTTTCACTGTTAAGGAAATTTGCCTAGTCTGTTGATGGTTTAATTTCATTAATTTTACTGGGAATGTGGTGTGCCTTTTTAATTTGCCCAGTCAGAATTTTTCATAGAATATTTCTGATTTTGGTACTTCAGATCTTGATTTTTGTTCTCATAAACTTGTAAGTAAATTAGTCTCTATTAAATTCAAACACATAAAGCACAGTTCTTCCACATTCACTTAACACAGATATTGAAATAATAAGGGTCACTGAACAATTTAGTAAAATCCACTTTTACCAACAAAACTAAACTTTTAAAAAAGTTGAACAACTCTTCACAACAGATGTCTGAAAGTCTAGATGGGCATGCATGATCACAATTCAGCACAAGAGTGGACAGGAGGAGATCAAAGGGAAGTTATTGTAAAGTACTTGTCAATATTTAGGGAAAAATACAGCAGTCATAATATCAAGAAAATTATAGAAAAATAAAAGCATGATACTCATAAGAAGAATAAAAATGGAATATATAACTTTAACATCAGAACAATAAAATTTTACCTACTCAGTGGAAGAGAGAAAATCAGAAATAAAGTACAGTAAATAGAAAATGTAAAATGAGATAGCTTAAACAAGTTTGAACACAGTGCACTGAACCAACTCTTTTTTTTTTTGGTACCAAGGATCAAACTCGGGTCCTTGCACTTGCACAGCAGGCGACGAAACCACTGAGCTAAATCCCTGACCGAACACAGTGCAAATCAAGTGTATATATGTACGGGTTGAACTTATGAAAATTCAGATCATTTCAGAATGAATTTTTAAAAATCAACTACTAAGATTTAGCAATATTTTTTCCATATATTTTATGCAACTTGTGCCAGATTTATTGTGTATACATGTGGATAAAGATCTCCCCAACTATAAAGATAAGCTGAAAGAGATGTATGACGCCCATCAGGACTTCATAATTTATAAAAGTTGTCTATCTGGGGAATTAAGGGAAGATGAAACAGTGGAGTAATTAGAATGTGGGCTGAGCTGCCTGTTTGATGACTTCATCTGTGATGTTCCTCAAATTATCTCAGAATAGCAGTTGTGGTGGTGGATGCTATGATGTGCTATCTAGCTTGCACTTCAAAAAGGTCATGTTTGTACAGTTCCTGGAATTTTGTTGGCAGACATATCATTTTAGGCCCAGCTGAATTATTGTTCAAGACTGAGTTTAAAATACAGATATTGTTTAGATATACTGAATTAGTTTTCTGACCCTAGGTCCTCAATTAAAGAGCTGTTTTACTAAGATTTGCTCTAAAAGCCATGACAAAAATCTAGAGTGAGGAAATATGATGCCTAATAGGTAAATACATTTGTATATTAACTAATGGCTTTAAATGAGAGGAAGGAACTAACTGTGTATAGAGTTATAATTTCATTCTGATGAAAAATATGCCAATACCTTTAGATTTACAAAAATAACTCTATGGGATCGATACAAGAAAAAAATTGGCAGAAAAGCAAACAAAAATCATGGTAAATGTAAAAGATAATATTACATAAATAATGTTTTGATAATCAAAATAAGTATAAGTAGATTAAGTTCATCTAATAAAACATGAAAAGATTTTACAAAATCAAGCTATGTACTGTTTATATACATCTTATAAAAGAAAGCCACAAAATAGAGTATACTAGAATCCTAATAGAAAACAGAAACTATAATAGCAATGGTAAGATCAAATAAAAGAAAATGTAAATATATTAACAGAGTTGAAGCAGACTTACATAACAATAAAAGAATGGTCACAAAGAAAGCATAGTAATTATGAACATATATAGACAGTTGACACTACAGATTGAAACTGCAAAAAGTAAAACCAAGAGAACTACAAATAGAAACAAAAACTCATACTTATGGTTAAATTTAAGAAAACTTGATCAAAAACATAAAATAGACAAAAATAAAAATTAATAAAAGCAATATTTGGGTTGGTAAATTTAGACTTTATCATACACAAATATGCACACACACAAACCTCTTGCTTAATATATAAAAGATATACGCTCTTAAACACTGACAGAACATTTATAAAAAGTCTTAGGTAACAGAGTGACTCAACAAATTTCAAAGAATTAATATCATATAGACTATGTTCTTTAACTATAATGCAATAAAATAGTAACAAAATTATAGCTACAAAATCCCAAACCCTCCCAAATAATTTTTGGGTTAGAATAACCATTAAGAAAAATGATAAAATATTTAAACTGAAAAACAAAACACTTCAGTTTAAAATTCACAGGACATAGTTAAAGTATTTGGGGGAAATTTATGTCTTAGGGTATTTAGTTATGAACAACAAAGTTATTTTTAATAAATGATTTCGTGATTTAAGAAAAAAATATGTTGGTTAAAAACAGAGCAGAAATGAATAGAGAAAACAAAGAAAAATCATTCTAGTAATATTTACAGACTCAAACCTGTTCTTTGAGAAGACAAATATATATAGTATATCCTCAAGAAAATTGATGAAAAAATATAATATGAGAACATAATTGTAAGAATAGGGTTACAACTACAAATTCTGTAAATCATAGTGTTTAACCAATTTTTTTTTGCCAGTGAATTTGAAAATTTAAAGTTAGACAACTTTTTTTGAAAAATATAAATATTTACCTCAGAAGAAATAGAAATAGAAAAATGTAGGAGGTTTCCTGCAGGATGTAAGAGTCCTGAAACCATGGATTACCTACATATGCTTTGAGACATGCTTAAATTTTTTTTTTCTGGAAGCCCTGCAACTACTGTAAAAATTGACTATGTTATAGAATAGATCTATGACCAATGGTGGAAGAGTGTACATAAAATTATGTTATATGGTATTCTTGGAAAAGCCTTTCAACTTGTTGGTGCTACTATCGAGTATGGCTGTACAGCACTGCTTCTCAATACGATGATGGTGTTATATTCTGGACCATCAAAGCAACCTACCATTCAAAGTTCAGATATTGTCTTTAAAGAAAATCTTACAGACATGTTTATGGTATTCAAAAGTGTCAATGGGTCATGTTTAGTTAGAAGTTGATAATCTACAGAATACTAGATTCCAGGTACCATGGATGTATTCCACATGAATTAATAAGAGGATGAACCTTTAAGATTTGGGCTCTGAGTGATTTTGGATTTCTGTATGATAGCCCAAATGGTCCTAAGTTTTCTGATGATTAACAAGCATTTATTCTTCTTACCTGAGTATTTTCTCCTGTTTAAGTGATTACTTTAGTTGAAACCATGTACTTACCAACATACAATTTGCTAGTAAAAAGATAGAAAAACCCATATAAATAAATAACCATTAAATTGCATTTGTTTTTATGAATCTACTTTTTCAAAAAGTTTTTGGTAACAAAAGATAAATTGCATAAAAACTTCAAGGGCCAGGTAGATAAACTTTTTCAGACAACAGGAAAAGAAGGGGGAAGACATTCAACTCACTATAAATTTAGCACATTCTTGTAAATTAAAACTGAATAATAAAAACTTATTGACAAAATTCACTTGTGGATATACATGTGGAATTATGAAATAAAACATTAGCAATCTAAATTCAGGTAGCAGTATTTTAAAATAGTAATCATGACCAATGTTGAATTTATGACACAAATGCAAGGATAGTTCACTATTGGAAAAATTATCCAAGTAATGAATACATTGGTTGAAAAAGTAAAATCACATATGGGTCGGGGATTTAGCTCATTGGTTCTGCTGCCTGCCTCAAAAGTGCAAAGTCCCAAGTTTAATGCCCGGTATGGGAAAAAAAACCCCAAAAAACACATAGAATGTAGTTAGCAGACAATCATAATAAAATACTTGATAAAAATTGACTCATTTATTATAAAAAGTCCTGAAAGAATGTAAACAACAGATTTTTCTTAAACCTGATAAAAGGTATTTATTGAATACCTTAATGGCAAACAATTAGAAACAACTGAAATGTTCATCACTAGGGAAGCATCTAAGTAAAAAGGTTTATTCGCACAGTGGGACTCTATAATTCAGGTAAGTGGAATTAACTAGTTCTATATCTATTCACATTTATCAACTCCTGAAAACATGAGTGAAAAAGAGCCATATGCTGCTACTGTAAGTGTTGCTGAGCAAGAAAGTTGGAGAGGGGAACACATAGACTTCACATTTATCTCTCATGTTTTGTTTTCTTAAAAACAACCTAAAATATGACAAAATGTTAGTGTTTATTAGCTTTGGATGGAAAATGGCTATTTTATATCATCTTAACCTTTTAGTTTCTCAAAAAGAGTTAAAAACAAGGCAGTCTTCAAAGTAATTAAGAACAGGTATTTTCTAAAGAAAAAAACTAAATTTCCAATTCTTAGGAACTTCTCATACTCTAAAAACACTGCCTAACCTCCTTAGTACATGTAATACTCATGGTCACTCTTGTCCACCTTTCCAGCCTTAGTTCTCATGAGTGTTTCCCTTATTCTCTCTGACAGAGGTCTCCAAACATTTTGTTTTTAATGAAACCACCCATTTATAAAAATACCTTTGAGTTTAACCTCTTTTATATTTATTTAATCATTAAAATTATATACATATACTAATGTAGCAATATATAAATTTATAATGTATATAAATTAGCTGGGCATGGTGACATACACATATAATCCCAGGTACTCAGGAGGCTGAGGGAGGAGGATTACAAATTTAAGGTCAGCCTGGGCAGTTTAGCAAGATCCTGGCTCAAAATTAAAAAGGCTGGAAATGTAGTTCAGCACTCTTTGAGTTCAATCCCTAGCATGAAGAAAGAAAAAAAAAAAAGAGAGGGAGAGAGATGGGGAGGGGAAGGGGAGTGGTGGGGAGGGGGAGAAGAAAGGGAGAGAAGCAGAAAGAGGAGAAGGAAGAGCAGAAGGAAGAGAGGGAAGAGGGGGAGGAGGAGGAAAGCAGAAGAAAGGAAGAAGGAAGGAAGAAAGGAAGGAAGGAAGGAAATGTTCTAATATTTCCTTACTACTCCAGGCCTGAAGTGTCCTTGGAAGGGCAGGACTCTTCAAGCTGTGGTTACCAAAAACTCCAGTATCCTACTTATCTTGAGTGCCCTGCTTGCTTGCCTTTAGAGAATTTCACAAATCTACTCAAACCCCAAGACTCCCACGATAACTTAGACAAACCACGATTCAATAGTCATTCATTCCTTTCATGCATCTACAAATATTTAAGTTAGGCAGTGTGCTAGGTGCTCAATATAGAAAAGAAAATTAGACAGAGTTCCTGTCTTCATAGAGTTTTCATTCCAGAGAGATTGAAATGATTAAGCAGTTTGATCTGGATAATATCTAAAATATGCCCACAAAATCTCATGCTTAGAAGTAGGGCTATCAGAAGGTGACTGGATCATGAGGATGCTAACCTCATCAGTGAACAAAACCATTGATGAGTTCACACTTGAATGGGCTATTAGAAGGTAGGCCCATGTGGTGGATTAACTAATGGTCAATTTAAATGGAATGCCCAGCTTAACTGAGTCAGGGCGGTTTGGGGTGTGGAAGACCTACCTGAGGACTGTTGCCAATAGCATAAAAGGAGAACAGGAGGGGATGATTACGTGCTGCTGATTTCCCACAAGCTTTCTTGTGACTAGTTTTCTTGATACGAGCTTGGCTGTTCTTGTCAATGTCAGAACTCGAGTCCTCGCTGTCCCTGGGTATGGCTGCTGTTCTCTTCCGGTGGCTGGGGGGTGGTGCTCTGATCTTTGCCTTGAGCATTGTTTCCTGGCTCCAGTGCAGATCCTTCAGTCTTGTGGAACAGATCCTTCACCCCATTGGTGCAGACTTTCTAGCTTCCACCACTGGCCTTTGGGCCTTCCTGGTGCCGATCCTTGATATGGACTTGCATGAGACATTAGCCTGGGCTCTAGGCCTTCATGTGGACTTGCTCAGGACATTGCCATGGGATCCACACCTTCAGCTGGATTCTTTGGGTCTCTAGTGCATGAACAGATCTCTTGCACTCCTCTGTCTTTGACTTTTGGGGTGAATACTATAAAATAATCCGATAAATTATGTCCTGCATTAAATCTATTCCCTTGCAAACCCTGACTACAACAGCCCATTTGGAGGAAATAGGTCACTGGAAGCTTGCCTTTGAAGGCTATATCTCGTTCTTGGTTCTTGACCCTTTCTGACTCTTTCTTGCTCTGTCTGCTTCCTGGCTGCCTTGAGGTGAGCAGCTTTTCCTATCGTTCTCTTCTGCTATGATGATTCTACCTTGGAACTAGCCAATCTTGCATTGAAAATTCTCAAACTGTGAGCCAAAATAAACTTCTTCTTTAAGTTGTGCATGTCAGGTATGTTATAGTTAAACTTGATTGTGTCAACTTGATTGGCTTTGGGATCTGCTCAGGGGATTGGTGGAGGACACATCTAGGTTTTTCTGGGTGGGTCATGGCCAGGGGGTCTATATCTGGTTCCTGGTCCCTTCTTCTTCTCTGCTTCTTGGCTGCCATCTTTGTTCTGCCACATCTTTCTGCTATGATATTTCTGCCTCAAAGCCATGGACTATATTTCCTAAGAACATAAGGCAAATTAAACCTCTCCTCCTTTAAGTTGTGGGTGTGGGGTATCATGGCTTAGTGAAGAGAAATCTAATACTGTTATAAGTGATGGAAAAGCTGACCAATACAAATATATATAGCTCTTTGAAGTAACTACTACTTATTAGAACTTTTGGGGAACATACAGGATACTGCAGTTAAAAATAATATAGCTGAATAGGCAAGCATTTTCTGAACAGGAGATATTGAAATTGAAGCTTCAAAGATGAGAAGGCAGCTATGTGAATATGAAGGTCAGGTGTTCCAGGTAGTTATAGAATCAAGGGGAGAGGCTGTGTAGTAGGAAAGTTGTCATCTTTAAAGTCTTCAGAGGGCCAGAATGGTCAGAATGTTGTGAGGCCAACTTCTATAGGATGAGACAGGAGAATGACAGAGACAGGTCCTACAGGGCTTCCTTTAGGGCCATAGTGAAATGGTTGGATTTTATCCACGTGAAAGGGAAAGCTATGGAGGTTCTAAGCAGGAGAGTGACAACCATCTTTCTCCTCTATACCCACTATGGGCCAATAAAAATGTTATTTTTATTTTTTAAATATTTTCTTAAAAATTTTTAACTGATATATAATTGTACCTATTCATAGGGTACAGTGTGGTTATTTCAGCACTTGTATATAATAAAACCAGAGCAATTAATACATACATCATCTCAAACTTTTCCCATTCTTTGTATTAGAAAGATTTAAATTCTATCTTCTAGCTATTTAAAATATATATATAATAAACTATTAACTGTAGTCTCTCTGCTGTGCTATGCAATCCTGGAACCTAATCCTGTTTTTTGTACACATTAACTAACCCTTCTATATCCCACCATGCTCCCTACCCTTCCCTCTGGTAGCACCTACTCTACTCTCTGCTTTTATGAGATTAATATTTTTACCTCCTACATGCGAATGAGTGAAATACAGTTATTTTTACATTGTTAAGATTTACAGCATTTATGTTCATATTCTATAAGTAGATCACTTATGTTTTGTCTCTAGGTTGATTTGAATACTGAAATCAGCACCATTTATTATATGACAGTTATAGAATATGCACCATGAGAGAACTGAGTGGGCTATGGGGTGAGCTTAGCTATAAATGGGGATTGCCCCCCTGTGGGGGAGGCCTGTGATTTTCTAACATCTGTGGAATATGTGGGTAAGTCTAGCTGTGGTTTTCAGTACTGGTAAGCCCATTTTGCCCCAGAATTGTGCTATATGTACAGCAGTGCCATCAGTCATAAAGCTGACAAAAGTGCCTTGGCAGAGAGATGTCATGAGAAAAAAGGAGGGAAGGGCTAAGTTATGTTTGTACCGTCTTATTCTAAACTCACCAGTCAGATATGTTTCTCCTCCCCTTTGGTGGAGGAGTTAAGACAGAAGACACCAGGAGTACTTCTTTAGAAAGCGTTCCCTACCCAAGGAAGGAACCACTGGGAATGAGAAGTGCTTTTCCAGACTCTATCATCCATTCTCCCATTTACAGGCTGTTTCCCACACTCTCCTGCTTTCTCTTCAATCTTCTGGTGGGCTCTTCTAGTGTGTCTTTCACTGGCACTGGGGGAGGCCAGGCAGGTGTATAGCATTCCCAGAAGGCTTTCATCTCACACCAGATTGGGTCTCAGTTCCACCTATAATTTATAATCTTGTATATTTATCCTCACATGCTGTGGACTTCAGGACTAGTTCATACAAGAGAAGCTGGAGGAGACAGTACTGGATCTGCAGTACAAATTGTCACAAGTTATCACTTCATAAATCATTTCATTACACTATTCCATCCAGGACACCTGTGAAGTTCTTAGCACCCTTGTTATAGTTGCAGAAATTGAATATTAGGAAATTTAAGTGACTTGTCCTTAATCACACAACTCAAAAATGGAAGACCCAGAATTCTAAGATTGGTTTTCTCACTTTTGGTCACATTCTCAATCCACTATAATGCAATAGCTTATTTTTTCAATATCCCTTTAAACAACAAAAAATGTTCTTCCAGTTAGGCACTGTGGTATAAACCTGTAATGCTAACTCTCTGGTCTGAGGCTGGAGCAGAAGGATGTCAAATTTGAGCCCAACCTGGGCAACTTCATGACTTAGTGAGATCATGTCTCAAAATTTTAAAATTTTATAAAAATTTTATAGAAGTAGTTCGATGAGGCCTTGAGTTCAATTCCTAGTGATAAAGGGGGAAGAGATGTATCTCCCAAACCTGCTAGATATCCAAAATGCGAGTTCGTGTTCTCTAAAATCGAAGAATGAATTCTAGGTACAACGGAGGTTAAGAGTAGGAAAAATTTATTGGGAGAAAGAAAGCTTCTGCCCAAGAGAGACAGAAGGGGGACTGGAAAGTGGGTTGCCCACCCAATTCAAAGATGTTTTATACAGCAAAGCCAGTGAGGCGGGTACAAAGCGGGACAAAACTATAAGACCCAAGGGAAATTTACAAGGTGGGCATGAGGTGGGGCAAAACCATGACCAACCAATAAGATTACAAGTACAGTCACCCAGGTAATATTGATTAAATGGGGATCAAATGGGAAGACAAGTCATATACAAGGGATTTCCCATTTAGAATATCAATCACTGCTATCTATCTCTAGGGGAAGTAGTACTTCTTTTTATAATGCTAACCACTGAATGTGCCTCAATTGTTCTCCACGTTGGTTCCCTGCTGTGTTGGCTCCTGAGGGCTGGTGCCTTAAGGGAGGCCCTGTCTACCTGCCAACAAGATATCTAATTAACTTACCTATCTATAATACTAGTACTGGAAAAAAAATTCCCCAATGCTCTTGACTTTGATAGCTCCTTTCTCATTAGCCTGCAGATGAAAGAGAATACCAGGGTAATGAGAATTTTTCTTATGTGCTGGAGAGAATCTGTATGAAAATATTTTAACATACTTTTAAACAAGGTGCATACCTTGTTTAACAGATGCAATTATCTTTCCAATGCATAACTCCTGATAATTAACATTTGAGTGTGGCCATATAGGTTGAGTCAAGAAGAAGCAGT
This sequence comes from Heterocephalus glaber, assembly GCF_000247695.1. Next base: position 7,169,914 of record NW_004624816.1, read on the forward strand.
CCATTTCCTGCAGATTCTTTTTTTTCTTTTAACTAGTAAATCTCTCTGGGAGGGCAGATAGTATTTCCATCTTGCATTGGGTAGAATAAACTAGTAAATAATAGGTTGCGCAGAAGATGCCGGGTCACCTCACTGCAGACAGGCAGGTCTGCCCATGCCCTGCCTAGGTCCTGAGTCACACAGAAGACGCTGGGTCACCCCGCTGTGGACAGGCAGGTCTGCCCATGCCCTG
>NW_004624816.1:7198733-7213978 GCF_000247695.1 Heterocephalus glaber
AATAGACAACATGAGCAGCAGTGTGCAGATATAAGTCATTGAGTCTCAGCAAGCCAGTTGCAGACCCATGAGATTCAGGCAGATTTCTGGCTGCAAGTCCCAAGTTGAGCTCCCTGTCCTCCTGCAGGGTTGAGCTCTGAGAGGTCCTAGTGTAGGTTCTAGCTGTCCTTCCCCTGAAGATAGTCTAGGTTCCGATGGGAGGTGATGATCCCTCCAACTTACCAAGTATGGTGGTTGGGTGTGCCTTTATTGCAGAGATTCTCTTCACTTTTCCAGTGGGCTCCAATTTTCATCAAGGAGCCTTGAGAGAGGTCCTCTTTCTGTTGTTCACTTCTGCTCTATCTTCTGGAGCTCAGGACAATGGCCTTTATGACCCCCTGTGCCTCTGTAGTGTGGAACCAAGTACCTGAATAGCCAGGAGGTCAGAAGCGGAGGGTGGGGGGTGGGGAGGTGGGGCACCTTCCGCTTGCTGGTCACTGAGGGGTGGGGCGTGGTCGTGATGGTGCACTCCTCCACGCAGCTGTAGTCCTGCTTGTGGCGGTGTCTTGCTATGTAGTTCAGACTGGCCTCAAACTCACTATGTAGCCCAGGCTGGCCTTGAACTCACAGGGATCCTCCTGCTTCAGCCTCCTGAGTGCTGGGATTACAGGCATTGGACACCACACCTGGCTTTTTCCCTGTAATTTTTAAATAGCACTTTGCTTTAGTGTATGTAGTTGCAATTTGGAGGTATGGACTACAACTTTTGAAAGTTTTTTCCTCAGAGAAAAAAAATTGTTTTGGGACATTAACTTGTATCTCTCAGATATTTTGCATTTTGTGGGCAATGAAGAGATAGTTGTTAAAAACTGAAGAAATATATAAATAAAACATCTCAGTTACTTCTAATTAAGATAAAATAGTAAAGACATTTTCTATGTATAAATTTATGTGTTCTTTGCTTCTTAAAATTTATGTATTTGAGTCTATTAAATGTATTTCATAGATTGTTGCATATATATCTGTATAATACCAATACATATTCAAAAGATATCTGATCTATTTGATAAGTTTCAGAGTAACTATTCTAGAGGGAAAATAAATATTTGAAAATGGAGATTTGTCATGCTAGGTCAACTAGTTAAAAATGAGCTTCATAGAATAAGTTGAGCAACTGAGGGTTGTATCTGTTCATTAAGATATCCTACAGTTAAAATTTGTACAAGCACAATTTATTTAATATTCTAGTAATGATTGGTTTTAAGAAAAAGACTTTTTTATATAAACAGTTAATAGCTATGATTTACATGGTCTGTTAATGAGTTTTCTGCCTAATGTTAACAGTTTTAAGAGATGCTAAAGGGCTTGCTTGCTTCTCTGTAATAGATAACTGAGATTATTTTACTGTCTAGTCTTTGCTTAAATTAAGTACTTAAAGTGAATTTACTTTCAAATCACCTTGTTATTACTGAAAAGCCTTGCAAGTTTCAGAAATAAAGACATGAGGCTTTTCCCACCTGAAGTATATGTTCTTTTCTAGATGTACTGTGTTTACATCAATATACCACACAGTTTGGTACATAAATATGAGTTAATGAATAAGTTTTAATATGACTGATCTATGTATGGGGTGGCATAATTTTGTAATAATGTAAAGTTATGACTTTGTTGTAAATTGATTATATATGTTAATAATATAACCTTTGAATAAAACATTTTTAATTAGAGACAGTCTGTTGTAAAAAATATTCTTCAGAAAAAAAATGTAATACACAAGGATAATGTTAGAATCCATTTACAATAAGGCTTAGGATATTTATCTGTCTTAGTATAATTTGCAATAAAACCAAAGAATAAATCTAGTCAGACCACAGTAAAATGCACTAGTTTTATATGTAAATAGACTACTTTGCATCTGATAGCTTTTGCAGTTCTCAATGATCATTATACTATGTCTCATCTCATTTTCATCTTCTACCAACTATGTGTACCATCTCCAGCAGAGGGGAAAAAGAAAGGTACAGTGACCTGTGAAGGTCACCACGTCATTAAAGCCTAGGACCTGTACTTCATCTTAGTCACTTTCTCATCTTTGAGACACAATACTGAACACCCGCAACTTAAAGGAGAGGTTTGTTTTGGCTCATGGTTACACTCCCTGGTCTGCCGGCTCCCAGGCAAAAACTGCATAGTGGGAAGACCTGGGCAGTGGAAAGCTGCTCAGGTCATGGAAGCCAGAAAGCAGAGAGAGAAGGGAATAATCAGGGAGGCAGATACACCTTTCCATGTATGGCCCCACCTCACTGCACCAGGCCCTACCTCCCAACAGTGAACTCAGCTGCTGAACTCACCCTTGGATGAATCCACTGTTAAGTCCCGTTCCCCCGTGATTCAGCTGCCCTTCAAAAGGCCCCCTCTGAATGCATAATGGTTTTAGGGGACATTCTATACCCAGCCATGACAACTTCTAAGCCAGCAGTACTTTTGTGAAACATCATTTTTGCAATGCTTTGTTTTTATTTAGTTTAATGGCATATGGCTATTGCAAATTATTTTGGACATACTGCTTATGAAAATATTGTTTCATTTATTGAAGGCTTTGGAAGTACATCTTTTAAATTCAAAAATAATGAACATTTTGTATCACATTTTCAAATAACCTATTTGAAAATTTAAGCAAATCTATTATATCACATATGATAAATTTAGAATAGATGCCAATTGTCTTAATAAGTTAATGAATATTTGGCTGATTTTTCAACCTACATTCTGGAATAATAATTTGACATTACTTCTCTCTGTAATGAAAAGTATTCACTCATCAGTTTGTGTCTTGCCCATTGATTTCTTTTGAGAAAATATTATAAGCATGACTTTGATGCAATGATTTAAATATGGATAACACATAAGCAGAATGAATAGAAAATTTATGTTCAACATCATCACTTTGATTTAATAAGGGGAAGAATCTAATTTCAATCTGTCAAGAACAAAAAGGATGGAGATGTGCAAAAGCATTGGGCATTCAGGTGATGGGGTTCTAATATCAGTCCATTACATGCAAGAATTTTAAAAACTCTAAACAGCATTTTGCACAAAGCTGGTGCTCAATAATGCTGGCTGGTCAACTGATTTGATAACTCATTGATTTGACTGGTTTATTCCTTATCCATTTTTCTATTTGCTGCCTGGTGAATCCACCTCTTATCAACCAGTTTCCAGATTCTAGGTAGGCTTTTCCCTTGAAATCATTTTCTTGCAGTTTTCCGTTTCATTTTTTGAAATGTTCTGAAAAGGGTATTATGTATGAGCAGAAGAGTTGGCGAATTGTTACTGGAGTTCTTGTTATGACTGCTGTGAGAACAGCACAGATCCCAGTGCCTCAGTAGAAGGCAGAGCAGAGAAAGGCCAGAATCAGATTATTAGTGATGATACATTTGTCATCCAGGGGAGCTGGGCAGAAGTGATTTGCTCAGGGAAGTTGAAGTAACTGGTGTGGTCTCATATCTCTTACTCTGCTGGATCTCCAAACTCCTGGGTCCTTTTTATCTTACTGTGGTTCTGGGAAATCAAACCCAGAGCCACAGACTTGCAAAGCATGTGTCTTAACACTAAGCTGTACCCCCAGCCCTTGTTGGGTCCTATGGGCTTTGTAAATTCCTGCCAGTTTTCCAGCCTTCTATCCTTCAGCTTTCTATGTGGCAGAGGCTAGTCTGAGGTGGTAGCTCATTTTCTAAAACCATTCTCCATTCCCCACCACAAGATCAAGTTTTAATTTAATGTTAATTACTCTGATTTCATCTTTATACATTGTGTACATGTATCAAATTATTATATGTTAATCCATAAATTTGTACAATTGAAATAATAAGAATTTAACTTCCAAAGGTACTGTGCCAGCTAGTCATTATAAGAGCAATTAAAGCAATCTGTACCAATTAAAGCAATCTATGCACTAATCTTTTTTGTCCCTTTTTATGAGCATGTTTGTAATACATAATAGATACATGACGCATAGTAAATTGGTATATACATATATCAGATCTTGATCCTTTATATTTCCCCTTCCCCTCCCCTCCCTGCAGTTTCTGACCCCCTTCCCATATACACAATCTTCCTGTTTCATATCATCTTTTATTTTGCTCCTAAATTACTTATATTTTTTATTTTGCATATAAGAGAGCCATGCAATATTTAACTTTCTGTCTGATTTATTTTACTTAGAATTATGGTCTCAAGGAGCAACTGTTTTCCCATGAATGACTCAAATTTATTCTTCTTTATGGCTGAATAGTACTCCGTTGCATACATATACTACATTTTCTTTATCCATTCATCTGTTGATAGACATGTAGGCTGCTTCCAAGATTTAGCTATTATAAGTTGTGCTGCTATAAACATTGGTGTGCATCTATCACTGTAATATGATGTCCTTCATTCATTCAGGAAGATACCCAAAGGAGGTATAGCTGGATCAAGTAGAAACTTTATTTTTAGTTTTATGAGGAATCTCAGTACTGATTTCCATAATGGTTGTACTGGTTTGCATTTCCTTTTGCTCCACAACCTCACCAGTATTTGTTGTTTTTTGAGTTTGTGATGGTAGCCATTCTTTCTGGAGTAGATGGAATCTCAGTGTTGTTTTGATTTGCATTTCTCTAATGGCCAAAGATGCCAGGAGTGAATGAAGCTCTATAAGGGCGTTTAAGTTTTAGAAAATGTGTTTTAAATGAAAAAAATTAATCTATAATACCAGAATTATTAAAGACACATTTGAGTTGGAGATTTTTGGTGGAATTTACTCTCATTGTTATTTTATATAGATCTTTTTTCAATTTTCAAATATTTTTATTAAGTTAGAGAAAAAGCCACCTGAATTGATTTTGTTCTACTGTGTCCCACATCTGTAACTTTACATATTTACCAGCATTTATTAAATCTGAACCAAATTCCACCCCTATTGAATGATTTGATTTATCTTTGAGTTTTTTTTTTTCAATTTACTGATGAAGTAATCAAATTTTGGCAGTTGCTACAACCAAAAACTTCAACAATGTAGGTTTCAGACATGACTGTGACTCCTTGGGGATGGTGCTGCCTCTTAAGTTGCTAACTACAGCTTGGTTCAGAACAGCAGGTATCTAGGTCTTTTGATGAATGAAAAAGTGTACTGGAATAAAAGCTCACAATTGACTATGGACTGGTGCCATGTGTGGCCAAGTTCAGCTTGCACCTGACAGCCCTGTAAATGCCTATGATGCCATGTGGTTTAGTCAGGAGAATCTCAACAATTTAATATTCACCTTCCTTCTCTTCTCTGATATGAATGGAGAGTTATTAATGTGGAATTTGTACTAGCAAGACAGTAAAGGCAATTTCTGTGTTTGGCTGGCTGTGTGGCCCTGGGCAAGTCACAGAACCTTTCTAAGCTGCAGCCTTTATATCTGCATCATGTGGGTGATGTGTGAGATTCCTGGATAGGCTGTATCTTTAATATACTCCACATTTGTATAAAAATTTATAGCAATTTGGCTCTAAATCCCATTGTCATTTTTATTGCTGTAACTAGTAAATAATTCTGAAGGTTTTATTTTGAGGGGCTTTTCATGTAAGAAAAACCAAGCTTGTGGGTCTGGTTTATTTCACTTATCATTACGGTCTCAAGGTGCACCCATTTTCTTACAAATGACTAGTTTATCTCTTTTTTTTTTTGTTAAGAGTTTAAATGTTTATTTAAAAGAGAAATGCCAAACCATTCCACCCTCAGTCTTTCCAGCATCTGGCTAACAGTAAGCTACTTCTTTAGCAACAGCACTAGGAGTAACCCAAGTTATACTGTAACTCAAAAGCAAAACTACTAGAAAACTGAAAGCACCTACCACTTCATAAAGGAGAGAACCAGGACAAAACTTGGGGAGAATTAGCTACAGGAAACCATTCAAAGGCATTTCTGCTGCCTTGCCTCTCACTCTATCCAACGCACTGCTGCCACCTTTGAACTGGTTTCTGTTTGCATAGCCGTTTGGTGGAAAAAATATATGGTTGTCCCAGGCACAATTCAGGAAAGTGCAACTTGTCTCTAAGGCACAGAACTTAGATTCTCAGCCAGATTAACAGCAAACCTAGACCTCCCAAGGGAGCATGCTAGAGAAAACTAACTACAGATTTCCACTGCCAGGGAATGACTCCCCTCTGGAAGAAGAGCACAGCTCTTACCCCACTTTCTCACATTGTCACCACATAGTCTCAGCAATGTGGCCATGTCCCTCAGCTCCAGAGCAGAAGTGATCCTCATGACGAAAACCCAAAATAACCCTCCTGCTCAGGCCTGCTGAGATGGTGAGCATGAGGATACAGGAACATGAAAGGTCAGTTAGTCCTTATGAAAACCACAGTTGCATTTACATGATGAACTAAAACCACTGTTTGGGTTTACAGCAAAACCCCAGACCTTGTAACTTTAATTCAGGGTTGGCCCTTCCCTTATTTTAGGAAAAGGATTCAGTGATTACATTAGTACTATTGTACTATGCTTCTCAGAATTGAGAAAACAATGGGACATCAAAGATCCCATTAGACAGAGTTGCCCTTCCCCAGAGATGGTTTTTTTTGTTTTGTTTTTTTACCAGCACCAGCCTTTAACTATCAGTTTTAGGGAGATGGTAAAATTTCCCCTGGACAGGTCCTCCTGCAATATTAAACAGATTGGTTTGGGGAAAATGAAACAAAATTACTTAGCTCTTTAGATGGAGGAAGGATGAACTCATCAAAATAGCTCCTGTGACCCAAAGTACAGGAACATTTCATAAGGCTTTATGGGAATACAACACTCACATCCTTAAGGGAAACCATCAAACACTTGCCTAAAACTACCTATATGCAGTTTTATTCTTTACTGTTTCCCTTTGGGAAAGCTGGTTTGCTCTTGACTACAAGAACACAACAGAAGTCTGGAGCCAAATTCCTTTTACTTGGCAGGTTCTACCTGTTCTTTCTATTAGGCTTCCTGGACCCCCAGGGTTTCGTGGTGGCTTTGGGCCACTCAAGTAGGAAAGATGATACAGATTCACTGGTTATAACATGGCTTCAAAAAACACCAAAAGGAGAGAAATACTGACTAGACATACAGAGCCGGAGGGGCTGGGGCTATTGACGTTAAGATAAGAGCCATGACTCCCCAGAGCCATGATGGCACAAGAAGTCTTGCCAGGGCAGAAGACTTGGTGTCACAGCCAGGTAGAACCACTGAAGCAGGCACTCCTCCCCTCTCCATTTTGTCCTAAGGCTCTTGCCTAAGGCACCTGACCCAATTCTCTGAGACTCTCCTTCTTCAGAGACATTTTTCAGAGCTCAGAAATCCCACCCTGTACCTGGCACAGCCTGAAACCCAAGCTGTGCAATGAGGATGGCTCTGCCCTTTCTCTACTTCTCATTAAAGGCATTTCATCAACCTTCAGAGGAAAAGCAATCTAAACCTACTTTTCCTCCTAAAGCATTTAGCTGCATGATGTAACTGAACTTTCTGAAAACTCACCCTAGATTGATTCCACCAAATTTTCCTGGACTCAAGGCTCCTGAGAGGGCTCAGAATACTTTACCATTCTCCAGAGGACCTTGGGAAGGCCGTGCCTGATCCCAGCCTACTCCAGCTTTCCACTTTTCCCTCCCCATCCAGAGGTGCAATGCCTGGTGCTGAATTCTCGAGGCAGCTTAGAATCAATGGTGAAAATGATAAATGAGATAAGAGCTGCTACCAGCGCAATTAAAGTGAACACTGTGTCTCTTCTTCAAAGGTGGGATCAACAGATGAGGTACAGAGCTGCTGTTGCTATGGCAGTCACTGATGACAAAGCCAGGGCTACAGGGCCCTTCTATTCTCCAAAACAAGAAAATCACTCTAGATCCTATCTAAAAGGCATTGCCACTCTCCAAATGTACAAGGAAATTGCTTCAGAGCCTCTGCCTTATGCTCCTTGTCTGCAAGTGAACAAAGCCAGGAAAGTTGCTCTCTGCATTCAGTAAGTGTGCTGTGAAGCTCTTTGGATCCCGGTTTCCTGGGGCCTATGTAGGCTCAGGAGACTAGAGGCTGGATCGACAGGACTCTGTTCCCAGGAGGCACCAGGAGGAATCTGAATCTAGGTCAGGCTTTGTATCCATTTCCATCTCTTCCTTTGCTGTCTGAGTTCCTTTGGAATGCATCCCCACCTGCTGACCTCCTTCTAATTTCTTGTTCAGCTTCTGTAGTTGGGTAAAAATCTGGAGATTTTCTTGCTGTAGCTTCTGTTGTTCAGCCAGACACTTCAACACCAGACCCTGCAATCTCTCAACCTCCACCTGCAGAGTGCTACATGCACAGGCAGGAGGGGTCAGTGGTATTCCCTTCCCAGCACAGGGTACTTCAGGAGTCAGCAGGGGTGGCCAGGCTCCTGCAGGGGGCTGAGGCTCCACAAGCACTTTAGAGGCTACTTTGAGTCCTTGCAACTCTTCATAGGGCAGGGTATCTTTCTCGGATTCAGAAAATGCTCCACTTAGGGGAGATGAGCTATCTGGCATGGGAGTGAATTCTGCACTTTTCAGCTCCTTTCGAAGCCAGCCAGGACAGGAGCTGCTGGCCCCACAACTATTCCCCATGGGTTCTGTGGGACTGATGAAACCTTCCATTCCTCGGTCTGCTTCCACTGTTCCTCGAAAGCCTCCACTTGGATCAGGAGTTTCAGATTCCTGCTGACTGTCCTCCTTCTCACCACCACCACCACCTCCTGGGCTAGAACTCTGAACCACAGTTCCAACAGAGAGGCCGCTGCTATTAGAACGGATGGTCTTAGAATTCAGTACTTTCTCAACAATGAGAATGGTGTGCCAGCCACGGCAAGACAGATCTGGGACATGATGTAGAGATCCAAAAATAGGGCGAGGCCATGAGATACAGGTATCAGAGCCATGTGGTCTCTCAGTGGGGGTCATTGCCAGGCGGCCATTACCACCACTGCCCCAGGAAAAAATGTGGTTATCATCAGTGGCAGCAATGGTGAACTCATCACCGCAGGAGGCCCTGATGACTTGCTTCCCACCCAGGGGTCCTCTCAACAGGTTGATTCCCAGGCGCTTCTTATAATTCCCAACACCCAGCTGCCCACACTTACTGCAGCCAAATGTCAGCAACGGGCCTCGCTCATCAATAGCAGCTGTGTGAGTCTTGCCTGGGGCAATGGTACGGATTTTATAAAAGGACAACTGTTTGGCCAAGGTAAAAGAGGTTGTGTAGGGAACTTCGTGGTATGCTTCATGGTTGATAATTCCTGACATGCACTGATTCAGACCCAGTTTGTTGAACTCATTGAGTCCACAGGCCAGCACTTTGCCTGACTGGGTCAGCAGAAAGGTCCCATCAGAGCCACACTGAACTGCAACAATAATCAAAGCCTTGGGAACATCCACCCTCTGTGGTGTGTAATAATCCTCTTCTGAATCCAAACCCAGTCGTCCATGTTCGCCACAGCCCCAAGAATAGACTTTCTTGTTTCGTGTCAGGACCACCACGTGATTATCCCCACAGGAGACCTGCTCCACTGGATTGCTGAGGAAGAAGTTCAACTGCATGGGCTCTAGCACTTCAGAGCCAGCAATCTTGCCTACCCCTATGCAACCATAATAATCTGATCCAAAGGCATAGAGCTGACCCTCATCTGTTACACAGACCGTAAAATCTTCACCACACGACACCTGATGGATAGCTTTGCCTTGCAACTTTTCCACGTGCTTTGGTTGTCGATAGGAAGCTTTGTCTCCATGGCCCAGTTGACCATGTAGTTTGGTACCCCTTTGCATGCTCACTCAAGTGTACAGTTCCTTCTCCACTGTGACCACAGCAAAGTGGGTAATCCCTGCACACACCTGCCAAGAACTACAGCCACTCTTGATGACATCCAGTTTCTGGGGGGTGGATTTCCCACCACCCCAAACATAGACTTCACTGGTTCGTGATGTTACCACAGCAATGGGTGCTTCAGTGACAGCAATGGGTGCTTGACCTTGGTCTCTTTGTAGGTGCATTAAGCAGAGTGACTTTTGCCTCCATCTGTCTCCTGCGTTTCCTGAGAAGGGGGTGATCCAGGAGTTCATCTGCAGTGGGTCTCTGCTCAGGATTCTGGTTGAGGCACTCATGAACCATCTGGATCAACTCCAAAGAGTACTGGCTAGAATCAACTTCCATGGCCCGGATTCCTTGCATGATCTTCACACACAGGTTGAGTGGATTGTTAGCATCAAATGTTCTCTTTAGCGTAAGCAGTTCAAAAATGACACAGCCTACTGCCCAGATATCAGACTTGAAATTGTATTTTACTCCTTGGCAGAGCTCTGGAGACATATAATATGGGGTTCCCACAAGCGTCTCAGCCATGGAGTACTCAGAATTAAGTTTCTTTGCTAGACCATAATCTCCAAGTTTTATCAAGTTTGCCTTCGTCAGAAAAATATTTAATGTCTTTATATCTCTATGCAAGATTCCAGCTTTATGGATGCAGCTCACTGCTGAAACAATCTGAAAAAGGTACCACACCACCATCTCTTCCTCAAACAACTTGTCCTTCTGATGAAGGATTTTGTCATACAGTTTCCTTCCATTACAGTATTCTAGCTCAATCAGCAGTGTGGTATTATCCATGAAGTGATTGTAGTAGGCAATAATGTTGTCATGTTGCAGCAGGGCCACAATAACAATCTCATTCAAAGCGTCATGACGTTCTTTCTCAGACAGATGGGTCAAATCAACTTCCTTCCACACAACCAGTGAGTCATCTCGCCCAGCACTGACATGGTGGCAGCCGTGGGTCTCCAAGGACAGCCTGCGTATCCCTGGCGGCACTGGCTGTTCAGCGGCTCACTCACTTCAGATGCTGGCCCGAGGTTCCGCCAGCCCTGCAACCCAGAGAGGTTCCATGGTGGCCTAGTTTATCTTTTATGGCAGCATAGTACTCCATTGTGTAAAAATACCACAGGTACTAATAAAAAATTTTAAAAAAATTAGTAGAAAATAAAAAATAATTCTAAAGTTAGTATGATAGAGTAAATGAATAACTATTGTCAAGAAGTTGTGAAATTAATCAGTGAAAGGAAATTTGCCATATTAGATATTAAAATTTCTTATGTGGCAACTACAATCAAAATAGTATAAATATTGGCTCAGAAGTAAATGACCTGATGTATGATACAGAACAGAAAGCACAGAAATGGACTCAAATATTCTTTAAAATAAGAACTTAGTATATGATGATTTTGACATTTCAATCTGGTGGGCAAAAATAGAATTACTTCATTAACAGTGTTGAAATAATGGAAATGGAATGTTCACCTGGAAGAGAAAAAAAAAGCTTACAACAAAGAGAAATTTCATCTGGGTAAATGACTGTTATACAAAAATATATAACAACAAAACATCAGACTAGAAGGAAGGAGACTATGAATAACTTGGGGGAGGGTTTAGGCCTTTGTGGACAAGGCAGTAAAATCCAGAAACGATTAAAAAAATAGACAGGTTTGACTGCATAAAATCCTTTTCTTTTGGCCACCTGTAACAATCACAGTAATTTGGTCTTAAGGTTAGCTGAAGCAAGTGTTATGCCTTGTATTTACATGTTCCCCGAAAGCCTCATGAGGTCACAGGGGGGATTTTCAGAGGTGGCTGGATCTAGTGGTGTAATGTTGGGATTAAGTGTGTGATTCTGGAATTAAGTGTGTGATGCTGAGATTAAGGGTATGTGATTACTAAATTACTAAAGTAGTGGGTAAAGCAAAGGCCCACTCTGGGTGGGGATGGCATCACCCAAAGGGCAGGTCTCTTGGAAAGGCTAAAAGAGAGGTAGGCTGCTGCTGCTGGTTTAATAACTTGATTTTTGCTGCCTTCTGCCTGCCATGCACGTTTCTCCTCTGCGATTCCCCTCTGTCATGCCACCCTGCCTTGGAGGCAGCCAACTATGAACTGAAATCTCTACAAACTGTGAACAAAAATAAACTTTTTCTCCTTCAACTCTGGGTGTCAGGTATTTTGTCTCAGCAATGAAAAAAGTAATACATATGTGTAGTGTGATTTAATTTTTATAAAAAAGAAAAAGGCCATATATGTTAAATATAAGACTAAAATATATGTGTTCTGTGTGTGTGTGCGTGTGTGTACACAGACGTGGATAGATATATGCAAAGACACATTTCAGACTGTTGAAATTGTTCAAAAACAAAGGAATCATGTTGGATTGGAAGATAAGGAGGTCTTACTATTTTATTTTCTATATTGCTTGAATGATTACCCAAAGCCTTCATTACTGTTATGGATTGAATTGTGTTCTATAATTCATATCTGGGAGCCCTAACCCCCAGTACTTCAGAATGTGACATTATTTAGAAACAGTCATTGCAGATTTAGTCAGTTATGAAGAGATCATACTGGAGCAGATATCCTAATGACAGGTGTCCTTATAGAAAGGGGATGCTGGGCATGGGGGCACATGCCTGTAGTCTCAGCAAGGGGATCCCCATGAGTTCGAGGCCAGCCTGGGCTACATAGTGAGACCCTGTCTCAAAAAACCAAAAAAAAAAAAAAAGGTGGGGGTACATGGACACAGAGATAGACATGCACAGAGGGAAGATGCTGTGAACAGACACAGAAGAGGACACCATGTATAAGCCGTGATCTGGAACATCTTCCTTCTCAGCCCACAGAAGGACTGGATTAGGATTCCAAGATATGAATTATAGAACACAATTCAATCCGTAACAGTAATGAAGGCTTTGGGTAATCATTCAAGCAATATAGAAAATAAAAAAGTAAGACCTCCTTATATTCCAATACAACATGATTCCTTTGTTTTTGAACAATTTTAACAGTTTGAAATGTGTTCTTGCATAAATCTATCCATTTCTGTGTGTACACACGCACATACATAGAACACATATATTTATAATCGTATATTTAATATATATAGCCTTTTTCTTTTTTATAAAAATTAAATCACACTACACATATGTATTACTTTTTTCATTCTGCCAACACTTGGTTTTGGGGCTTCTAGCCTACTACATTGTCAGACCATAAATTCCTATTCTTTAAGCCATCCAATTATGGCAGCCATAGGAAACTAATATAATTACTGTTGTAATTAAAAACCAATAAAGTATTGTTTATTTTATGAAGAAATAAAACAAAATTTCATAACACGAGTATAAGAGAATAACAACAGTTAATACACTGTGTATGATAGTCTTGTACTCAAGAATTAAAGTATGTTTAAAAATGGGTGAGTAATGAAAAGAACCACATTTTTGTAAATTTATTCATTTAAGAAACAATTATTAAGCATCTACAATATGCCAGATATTCTATATTAATCTATTTACTCTTACAAAAATGCTACAGAGGACAAGAATTATTACTTGCAGTTTACAGATGAAGAAACTGAATCTCACAGTTCAATAACTTTTCCAATGTCACACAGTGAATAGTAGTGGAGTAGAAGTGGTTCCAGGTTTGACTGATTTAGGCTCTGTGGTGTAGCTGCTTTTCTGTGCTGAATTCCCTGCTGATGTTCTATCTTGTCACTGTCCATTTAAAATCTTTCTAGAGCACTCAGTAAAAAGTGAATTATCCCCTCCCACTAAGTCTATAATGCCAGCATGAGGCACAGAATAAAAATGCCAGAATGAGATTGTTAATAATACCTGATACCAAACTGGAACGATTTAAAGGAATCTTCTTGTATTGTACTGTATCAAAGGGAAAGACAGTGAACAATGGTGATAGCCTTTTCTTGGCTGTTCTCAACATTTCATGTTCATTTTTATCTTGCTAGTTATCTAAGATAGACAGCTAAAAAACAGACAGAAGAAGATATTTCAGAAGCATACGACTTAATCATAGATAGGTGGCTTGGCTCAGTGACATATTTCAGTTTTATCAAGAATAAATCAAATAGAAAATAACTATGACCTTGTGATACATATGCTATACTTCCCAAATTTATTAGTGTAGTGAGAAGTTTTCTTTGTTGTTGTAAACACTTAGGAAGCATACTTTGGTTACTGTATCTATTAAGGCTAGTGATAGCAATTATATATGTTGGATGCTAATTACTTTTTTCTATCATTTATGAATTAACTCTTATTCATTCTTAACATCCAGCTCAATGGCCACTTTCTATTATACCATCAGATCAATTTCTTGCATTCTTTTCTTTGGACCAGTAATATATTTTGCATTCAGAATGTATAATGAATTCTTAACAACATGGATTATTTATATATCAGAATCTCCTGCTAAACTGTAAATTTGTGAGGGATTAAAACCACTCTTTACCTTCTGTTCATCAGCATCAAAATCTGACATATAGTAAGAAAAGAGATTAGAGGCAGAGGATGGATTGGGAATGGGATGGCAGAAAGCACCTTCACTGTGTGGGCCTGAGACTACCTCATTGTTCATCTCTCCCAAACACACTACACCTTCATTTGACATGGTTTATTCCATCTTCCAAATGCATTCTTTTCTTCCCATCTTTCTGTCTTTTCTCTCTCAGGGAAAATATAACTAGTAGTATTAGTAGTAGTACTACTACTGCTAGCACTAACAATACCAAATGCACAATGTTTATTGTGCCAGGTCTTTTTTTTTCAAATTTTATTGGTACATTTTAGGTATACAATATAATGACATTCATCATTGGAAATTTGCACCTTTACATAATCTACCTTGACTCCAATTTTTCCCCATTCCCCTTGCTCTCCCTCCAACCCCTCCATCCTTCCCTATTTACAAAGACTTTGTTTCCATTCTTTCATTTTCTCATATTAATTCCATTCCCTTCTTTCCTTTCCCTACCCCTCCAAATTCCCCTTAAACTTTGCCCCTTTTCTTCCTATTTCACATTATCTATTGTACCTTTTAGTCCTTATTTACACTAGAGAAACTATTCAGTATTTACATGTGTGTCCTATTTATTTCCCTTAAGAGTATCATCTCAATATGCATCCATTTAGCTATAAATGTCTCTAATTTCTCATTTTTTATGGCAGAGTAGTACTCCATTTTATAAAAAAACACTTTTTCTTTATCTAGTCTCCAGTTGATGGACAATTGGGCTGCTTTCAAGTTTTAGCTATTACAAATTGTGCTGCTATGAACATGGGTGGACATATATCACTGTGGTATGATTCTTTTAATTCTTTGGGGAAGATCCCCAGCAGAGGAAGAGCTGGATCAAATTGGACTTCCAGTC
>NW_004624816.1:7217758-7242620 GCF_000247695.1 Heterocephalus glaber
TTCTTCTGTTGGGTTTCTGGAATATTAACTATTATATGCCTATGTGTAGTTTTTTTTTGATCAAGGCTAGTTCGAGTCCTATATGCCTCCCTTATGTGTATGTCAAGTTTTTTCCCCTGCTTGGGAAGTTTTCTGCCATTACTTCTGTGAACAGTTTTTTTTTATGTCATCTGCACTCTCTCCTGTTTCTTCATTAACTCTAATCCATCTTATGTCATTCTTCTTTTATCATCTAGTAGCTGCTGGATTGCTTTCTTGTGGTTCCTTACTATTTTAAAGAAATTTTTCTTTTCCTAGTCACTAATTGCAATCTTATCTTCTATATCTGAAATTCTGTCCTCACATTGCCTCTTCTGCTGTGTAAACTTTCAATGGAGTTTTTAATCTCCTGGAAATCTGTTTGCATCTGTTTTATGCATTCCATTTGTTTCCTATGTTGGGATTCCATCATTTTCCTCAGCTCCTTTATTTTTTACTTATTTATTTTTAGCTCCTCTATTTTTTTTTATCTGTGTCCCGTCTAGATTTATTAATCATGTCTTGTATTATGGGCACAGTCTCTGCTGTTATCTGAGAAATTATTTCTGATTTCATTTTTTCCAGATCCTCTTTTGTTGCCAGTTCTGGGTGTCCAGGTGGTTGAGTGTCAGAGTGTTCCATCTCATTTCCCATTGAGGTTGCCTTAGGTGATCTGGAAGTCTGGTTTTGAGGCTTGTTTATGTGTCTTCACATTTCAACAGATGCAGCCTGCCATGCCTTTGTTGAGGCAACTTTTTGGTCACTCAGTGGTCTTCAATTCTCAGCAAGCCACTGAGCAGTCTTTTCTCTGCTGCTCACCAGTACACTAATTCCTGGGTTCAAAATGGTGGCCTTCTGGATCTCTGAGCTGACTTGTTGTCGGGGGGGGGGGATGCTTCTGGCTGGGGCCTGTGCACACTTGGGATGATATCTAGTTGTGTGCCTGGCTAGGGCCCCTATATAACTGTTGTCTGGGAAGGTCTTTGGTTGGGGGCTGTGTAACCCTGTTCCTGTTGTGTGAGCAAGCTTCTGGCTAGGGTCTTGCACACTTACTGATGGTATTGGGGTGAACCTCTGGCTGTTGCTTGTGCACCTGTGCAGTTTTTTTCCAGACAGGCTCTTGGCTTGGGCTGGTGTGCCCCAGCCTCTAGGGTTGGGGTTGGGGTGGAGCCCTGGTTGGGATCTGCTTGCAGCTGTGCTGCTCTGGTCTACACCACTGCTCCCCCAACTAAGGTGGTCTGGTGTGCCTTTATTGTAGAGATTTCCTTCACTTTTCTGGTGGGCTTTAATTTTCATCAAGGGGCCTCAGAGAGGCCCTCTTTCTGTTGTTCACTTCTGCTCTATCTTCTGGAGCTCAGAACAATATCCTTTATGACCCCTGCAACTCTGCAGTGTGGATCCAGGTAATGGTTTGGCACCGCCAGGGGTGTGTGTGGGGTGCTGGCACCTGCGTGGCTTACCTCCTCTGTGCTCTGAGGAAGGCTCTTTCTTGACAAGTAAGTTTGCATATGGATGTTTCTTATTGTTCATCTTACTCACTTCTTTTTGCATTTTTCTGAAATTTCTAGTTTTATTTCATTACCGAGGAACTGAATCTTAAATGTACTTGGCAGAGTAATCTGATTGAAAAATCCTTCTAGTTGTTTACAATTTTCTTTAAGTTAATATTCATTTACCTATATCTAAAGAAAACACAACTCAGTTTTTTTCATAGTGACTACTCCATAGAGTCTTTGCAAAGCATTAGACCAACAATTCTCTTCTTTTTCATGCTGAAACAGAATTGGTTTAGATAACATTTAATCACATCAAGTAATTACAATGATACATCCAACAAGCGTAAGCACTGGGAGTCAATGCTCTTGTCATTTGCTAAGCACACATGTACTTAGATGAGAGAGGAAGTTTGGAATAGGCCAGAGGTTAGGGCTGTGCAACTAGTCCTTGTCACCCTTGCTTATCAAAGGTGACATGGTGTTAAGTAGAGTTGATGAAATGAGCGAAAGTGTGTCTTGCAGTCTCTGAAAAACCACTCTGCTATCTTCTGCACTGCCATTCCAGCTATCATCCTACTTGAGGCACAGGTCATCACACTCTGAGACTCCACAGTGTTTTTTATATTTCTATTATATAGAGCAAGATGTCTTTCTCTCCTTTTTCCCACAGGCAACTGTACATGAAATTGTACAGCATATTGTTTTTACTCTACAGCTATGAGGTCTATCTCATTTTTCCAACTGCAGATTCCTATATTTAAATTCTAGGGAACAGGGCTTTCCTAGGAAACCACATACTGGTATTAATTCTTGTTATCTATTTATAAAGGATTCTAAGTCTTTAGGGAAAACCATGGAATATATTCTTTTTTTTTTTTTTTTGGTACCGGGGATTGAACTCGGGACCTTGCGCTTGTGAGGCAGGCACCAGAACGACTGAGCTAAACCCCCAGCCCTGGAATATATTCTTATATAACCTTTGATACATATATTTTATATAGCTACTCAATATTTATATCAACTAATTGAACATTACAATATTAAAAAAATTCAATTTGTGGGCCGGGGATGTAGCTCAGCAGCCCTACACCTGCCTGGCAAGCATGAGCCCGAATTCAATTCCTGGTACCAAAACCAAACCAAACCAAAACAAAAAAATTCGATTTCCAAAAGTTTAAAAGATTGTATGAAACTTATTATTATTATTTTTTTTGGTACCGGGGATCGAACTCAGGTCCTTGTGCTTGCAGGTCAGGCAGCGCTGGAACCACTGAGCTAAATCCCCGGCCCATATGAAACTTATTAGTGAAAGCATATGTTTTAAAATTTTAAAAGAAAAAAATAGGAAATGCTTTGAAGCTATTGGTCTAGACACACCACAAACAATTTAATGAAGAATCATTTCAGTAGATAAAAGGAACCAGATTTTGAAGACAGTGGTCACTGTTTCAGCTAATCTGCTGACCTGTGTTACTTGTAAAGATTTATTAATATCCCCTTTTAATAGTATGAGTCCTACATTTTTCCTCCTTCACTGCTGTTACAAGGAAGCTATGTATTTTTGGCCTCAGTCATGATATATTAACTTTATTTTTTCTTACAATGACTTCCTTTATGTGCTTTGTTATTGGTCTAATCTATAAATGAAGTGTTTTAGTCACTTTCTTCACTGGACACCTACAAGTTAAGGAGGAGAGGTTTATTTTGGGTCACATTTTAGAAATTTCAGTCTTGCATGAGCATCAGCATAGCAGAAGGCTTGGCAGAGGGCCAAGGTGGAGGGAAAACTGCTCATGTCATGGTGGCCAGAAAGCAGAGAGGGAAGAGAAGAGCTGGGGAGGGAGATATATCATACCCAGTCACGTCATAGCCCTGTGACCTGCCTTTTCCAAGCAGCCCCACCTCCTAACATCACATTTATCTATAATGCCATGATTTAATTACCCTCAAAAGCCCTGCCTTTGAGCACATGAGGCTTTGGGTGGACATCCAGATATAAACCATAACAGATGGTTTTAGAGAAAGAGAGTAAGAGAATGGAAAATGAAAAGGTTTTAAACAAAAGGAAATGGAGAGAAAAGAAGCAAATCCAGTGCTATCATTTGAATGTTGAAGTTAATCCCCATTTTGAGGTATTAAGAGGGTGGAAACTTAGTCTGACTATGGGATTTGGAGGTAATACCTATGGGAAATAGAAGTTGAATGAGGCTATAGGGTTGGGGGCCTAATTCATCGGGACTGTGGCTTTATAAGAGGAGAGAGACCTGAGCTAGGATACTCTGTGACACTCTGTGCTGCCTGGGACTCTGCAGAGTGTCCACACTAGCAAGAAGGACCTCGCCAGATACAACTGCCCAATCTTCATCTCCCCAGGCTTCAGAAATATAACCTGAATGAACCTTTATTCTTTATAAATTATGTGGTCTGTAGTATTCAGTTATAGCAACAGAAAATGGACTAAGACACCCAGGGAATACAGCAGTCTTATATGTATAAGACTTCTTTCCCCCTCAAAACCATTTTTGCTTGCATTCAGAGTTTGGTTATCTTGCAAGTTGTATTCAATTTTAGAGTTAGGACAACATCCTTGTCTTTATAACTTTATATCTAATCTTAGGTAAATAACACCATTGTGTAGATAGACATCTTTGTAATGGTAAGGGCTGATTTTGGTATCATGCCTAGGACCTCACTCAGGGAGAGTGGCAGAGAGGCCTTCCAAAGGCTGCATCAAGGTCTCATACAGAGAACTGAAGAGAACAATCTCCAATTACAGTTTTAAGTTCTTACCTTCCAAACAAATCCTGTCAAAAGATCAATTTTAGTGATAAAAATACAAATCAGGAAAATAGCATAGTTTTTAGAATTTGTCAGAACTTTTCATGGGCAAGAGCAGATTGGGTAATTTTCTTAGATTACCTTCTTTCCAACTGCTGTTGTTGTCCTCACCTCTCTAAACACATGCACATGTTGCCAGCAGTAACTTAGAGTGCAAAGAAGAAAGAAGTGCTTATTTACAGTTGTTATTTGTAGAGCTTCCTACTAGTTGGGGAGTGAGACAATAAAAAAAAAACCCTATGTCAGGTAGGAATAAGTGCTCTGAAGAAAATTAAATAGGAAGAGGGATTAGAGAATCTGGAAAGCACATATGTGTACATGAGGCATTTATCTGTGCATGTGTATATGTGGGGGGTATGGTCTAGTTAAGTCAAATTTGAGCCAAGAAATTAAATAATTAAAGGGTCAAGTTTTGTAACGCTACCCTTAGACTCAGGCAAACAGCAGCTGTCCTGTGGTCTGTTGTTTAGAGGGCTCCATATACCACAAACACACACATTTGCTGAAGTACACATAGATCCTCCTGTTACTCAGGGTGTGGTACTCAATGCTGGCACAATACATCCAGTGATCCTAAACATCTCTGCTCATGAATAAAATTGCTCCAGGCCCCCGGGAAACTCTTGTCAAAAATCTCTTGTACTAGGTGTGGTTGCTCATCCCTGTAATCCCAGCATTCTGGGAGGATGGGGCAAGTTCACACCCAGTCTGGCAATTTAGTGACTTAGAGAGATCCTGTCTCAAAACAGAAAATAAAATAAAATAAAAAGACTGGGGATGTAGCTCAATGTGAAGGTATTGGATTCAATCCCCAGTACCCTAACCCCTCCAAATCTCTTCTAACATGATCACAAAAGTCACAGTATCCCAGTGCCAGAGAGTGAGTGAGCTGTACTGCTGTTCATGTTGTAGAGCACATGACTAACAGAGAGGTGTTAAACTGAAACAAATATTAATTGAATTGATGACTCCTTCCTTTCAGAAGGAACAGATTTTTGCATAATACAAAATTATTACCCAGTGGTGCTAAGTGTCTGCTTACTTCCTTCTGCTTGTGTTCTGGTTTTGTGGTTTTGGAGATACAAATTAATTGAATCATATTAATGATATTGTGATGGTCAGGGAACACTATAATTGTGATAGTTTCTGTGTATAAAAATATTCAGTATACTTTAAGTAAAGTTTCAAAAAATAAAACCAGCTTTATTTAAATAATGATTGTAATTTTGATATTCATTATTTACTTATAATTTAACTTTTAGTTTTAATCAAGTCATGGAGTTGCTAAGTGATGAGTGAAAATCTCCAAAAATTAGAGGATGGGGCCACTTCCTGGAAATAAAATCAATAATGCAAAGTGAAATGGAAAGTTAGTAGTCAAAAATCTGCTGAAAGTTCATAACATTTGTTAGTTTAGTAATCTGACAATATACTGCCTGAATTTCCTGATAGATGCCAATTTTCCACTTTTATGACAATCAAGTCACAGAGTCGTTAAGTAATGAGTAACATTTATGTATATCTACCATGTGTAGAATATAGAGAGAATGCTGCGCCTGGGCCTTTGGTGTTGGGAAAAAAACATAAAACAGCAAAAGTACAAACACAGTCCTTGTCCTCAAACAATTTATAACCCATTTGAGTTAATTCCAAAGAAAATTATTTACTAAACCAAGAAGAAAAAAGATGAAAGGTAAACCAGCGCAAAAATGTTTTTACTGATTCATACTCTTAGATCTTCCCAGTTTTACTCCTGATACTATCCTTTCTGCTACTTTTCAAGCAAAATCATAAAATACAGTGCCATCAGAGCCCGGGTCTCTAACACTGCACCATCTGACCTCAAGTTTTACTGTATAAAAGGCTAAGGTTATTGTGATGAGCCAACTGCATGGCTGAAGGAGTCTGGTGAAAGAGTTCTGTATTTACACAAGTGGTTCTGCCTCATGATCTCAGTCTCAGGGTCAAAGCAAGACACATCTGTCCTATTTTATAAGCCAGATCACTATTAAAAAAATCTCTCTGCCTCACTTAGTGAAAATATGCATTTAAACATACAAACTGTATAACCAATATGAAGAGCACAATGCATTGTCATTATGAGAGTATTAGAAACTGATAGCATCCTGATTATATGGGCCAGAGATTTTCAATATCTAAACATAATTACAGATAGTCACAGGAGTTGCATAACTTTGTAATTTATTATTTTCTGCTGGAAAGTAAATTTGTTTATTGTAACCAAAAGATGTGTTACAGGGTTATTTCATACATGGGAGATTTTCAAAGTCTTGCAATGATGACATTGATATAGTGCCACTACTCTGTTATAACCTTTGTATATTATTTAAGTGTAACAAATACTTCATTCATTGCTTGCCCTAAACTTTGCATTTGGTGACATTCTTGCTGCTGTGTTAATATCAGGTCTATTAAGCTGGACCTCATGGTCCATTACCCTTTCTTTAGATTTGACCCCATGAAGTTTAGGGGTCTTGAGCACAGTGTGAAAAAGCAAAGGGTTTCACTCTCACCCAAGAAGCTCATTAGGACTTTATAGAAACACAATAAATACTCACACAGTACTAACATTTGCACTGAGAGATGCTCACCAGACACACAGCCTCGTGTCAGAAGGTGCCATTGTTTCCTTTATCCAGGCCTGCACACTGATTTAGCCTGCTAACTGAAGAGAGTGCTCATTTGTAATCTGGCATTTTTTTTTCCTTAGTAGAAAAGATTCATTTACTGTTATTTTATCTTGGTAGCATTTTTTCCATCTTACTGCATCTTGGTCCATTTCTTAATGTTTCTCCTTTAAGTTTGGATTGCATAATTTAAATCAGTCTCCACAGTTCATGAAAGAATTCCAATGAAAATTGCTGACAGCAATATCTGGACAGGAGATCTTTTTTCTCTCATAAATCACATTGTAATTCATTAATCCCATTTGCCTTATTACATATTGTTTTAAAACACAGGAAAATATTGTCCAATTGGTTTAGGGTAGACTTGCCACCAGCACCTTAGCTATAATTTTAAAGTCTAGTGTGCATTGATCTTCTGCCATATAGTCCAATATTTTTATATTTTATAGTAAAGAGTTGTATCATTACATAGACCAAAGAAATTTTGATTTTATCACATTATTATGCCTAACCACACATAAGTAGGTTTCCTTTTAAAAAATAGATTTCAGATTGACAGTATCACAAAATATTTTTTCCAGGTGCTGTAGGCAGGGATTTCTATCCAGAAGTAAAAGCAGCTTGTTACCAAGAAGTACTTTTTAATAGGAATGGCTTTTATGAAGTATGATTGAAGATTCCAACTCTACTACTTAAATTAATTAGATATTCTTGGGCAGAATGCTTCTAGACCCACCTACAAAGGCTCTTTTCCTCCTTCCTATTCTGTAAATTAGTCAATGAAAACACTGGATTACATAATACAAAAGGGGGTTTTCTCTGCTTTATGTCAATCAAGATTTGATGGTTTTTTTTTTTTTTCTGAAGCAAGAAAATGAAGGGACAATTTTGCTTTACAAAGTCTGGATTAATCACCTTACTTCCGAATCCAAGAAAATTTCACTCGAGGCTTGGAAAAAATACTGGAAACTGACTATGTGATAAGATTCAAATTGAAGCCAAGAAATCTTTTTTTTTTGTACAAACCAGCTATTCTTTAAAGGGAAGTTACTTAGAACATAAGACATGTTGCTTTTTGACATATGCTATGAACATTTACAGGTCTTTTATTATTTGTTAGGATCTCTGCTCTTCATATTACGGATCCAAAAATGATGCCTGCTCTAGAAGTTGCTAGCCTGGGGGGATACAGCCAGCTAATATTAAAACAGCAACATGAACCATTACTGCAAGCTAAGGTGGAGGCAGGAGAAGTAAATGGAAGAAGGGAAGCATTATGCTTTGAAGAAGAATTTCTCTAGCAGTTAATGGGGGTAAGTGTTTGGAGCAGGTTGCACAATATGAAGAGAGGGATACAGGTATGAAAGGTCAGAGTGTATTTAGAGAGGAGCTTGTACAATGTGCCTGAGGCAAAGGGTCGGGAGCTGGGGAAGTGGTGAGAATTGTGTTTGGAAAAGTAATCTGGAGCCAGAATGTGAAGAGCACTGGAAACTATGTTAACTAACAAAGGATCTGTTATTTTTCCTAGTGGCATTTAAGAGCACTGGAAACCATGTTAACTAACAAAGAATCTGTTATTTTTCCTAGTGGCATTTAAGGATTTTAAAGTACAGTCTAGAAGTAGGGTGGATGGACATGATCAGTACTTAATATTTGCAAGTATGGAACTATCACAGTGAACCTTGCTAATCTGTACAATTAATGTGTTAATTATAATAAAAAATAAAAGTTTTAAAATAAAAAAGTTGCATTGAAACAATTGAAAGAAGCCATTAACATGATCGATCAGTGCTTTAAGAAAGATGATTAATGGCAAGGTAGAATTTAGAAAGCAGAGTAACCATTCAAGGAGAATAGTAAAGAAGCTATTGCAAAAGTCCACATAGGTAATATGTAAAGGCCTAAGTTAGGAAAGTGGAAGAGAAAAATAAACCATATATTTAGGAGGCATAAATGAAGTGGAGTTAATACAACTTAGTGATCGACTGCATATGGAGATGGACACAGAGAAAACAGATTGTAGAGACAGCCTGAAAACTCTGTGTAAACCTAAGAACAGGTTTCCTGGGAAGCATAGTAAGAATAATTTCAGAAAAACTGAGTTTGAGACAGTGTGTGGAGTAAGACTTTAGATTTTTCGAAAAATGTATTCAGAATTCAGGAGAAATGTCAATCTGAAGACAGACTGATAATCTTCACAGAAGTGAAAGTGGAAGTTATAGAGAGGATGAAATCATTCAAGGAGAGAAGTATAGGGGATCCTGAAAAATTTTATGTTACACATCATCTCCAAATGATAGAAAGTTTTCTGAAATGCTGTGTTGCCGAAGAATTTAAAGCTACTTCCAGGCAGGTTGGGAAACAGCTCCTTGAGTGATAAAGAAAGTTTACATTGACTCTAGGGAGGGAAGTGAATGCACTAGTATCACATGTTAAAGTCCCCCAAAAGAGAAGGAAGAGACTTGAGGACAAAGCTCTGAAAAACACCAATCTTTAAAGGATGATGTGACAAAAGAGAGTAAGAATAGAGTGAGGAGGAAATGATTCAGTATATGGTAACTATGGTGCTTGTGGGCATCATATTCAATACATATTTACTGAAGGAATGGATGAGTTAATAAAGTCCAGTGTTGACAACTATACTGCAATTAGAGCCACATAAAAAATCAGCACCATGATTTATAAGCACCACCACTACCACCATCACCACGGTGCTTTGGGCTAAAGGAATTAATGCTTTGGGTAGTTTCTTCAAAAGAGCATATTACTTTATTATTTTTCACATACATATGAAAAATCTTCTAGTATCTGAGCATTTGGGATATTTAGGTAAATAATATAGAAAAATCATGAAAGAGGTAACAGGATAAAACTTTGTATGATCTGATGTAGAAAATTCAATTGAGAATTTAAGTGTAGAAAAAAATGAAAATGAAGGAAAGGTACTACTTAGAAAAAATGTAAAAAGTAAGCTAAATTCTTCTTCTTCTTCTTTTTTTTTTTTTGGTACCAGGGATTGAACTCAGGACCTTGTGCTTGCAAGGCAGGCGGCAGAATCACTGAGCTAAATCCCAGGCCCTAAATTCTTCTTTTTTACAAATTAAAAGACAAATTCTTTTAAGCATGAAAAGAGGAAAGATTCTCCAGTTACACAGATAATGTAGAGAATCAAGTATGTCCAAGATAAGAACACCAATAGCTATAATATTCAGCAATCATAATAAATACGGTGAGATAAAGCCCAAAGAAAGGAGAAATCACATCCATTTTCATTGCATGGGAGAAGAAAAGTCTCTTTGGAGAAGGCAGGATTTGCCTTGTGCCTTAAAGGAAGAATACACAAAATTGTACTCAGTGGACAAGTAGGATGCAGGGCAATGTAGGCAAACCTGAGCAAGGGTGAAGAAAGGAAAGGTCTGTCAAGCTGACTGAGAATGAACCACTTGATCACAGAAGGCACCTGAGAAGTCTAGAGCCTCTGGCCTTTCACTGCATCACCCCATTTGACTTGACCTCATCCGTCTCTGCCTCCTTTGGTTTTGGGGGTTCTGACAACTGAGAAAGAAATGCCACTGTGTCTCCATGTCTGCTTCTATGTTTTCTGCTTCATAAGAAGCCAGAAAAAGGTTTTCTAAGTCAGCTTTTCCCAGCTGTTGGAAAGAGTTTGCTGATTTAAATTTGAAAACCTCAGAGGCCCTAAAACCAAAGAACTTCCTACACACAGGAAGTTATTTTACATGTGCTGTGAGACGGTGTTGGAGAAGGGACTCCAATATTTCTGAACTTTTGATAGCTCTGTGAATTGGAAAATATGACTTATCTTTGGCTAAGGGTCTCACTTCTTTTTTTTCCTAGAAGGCACTTTTTTTTCTAAGTATTTTAATCATGCAGATGTGATGTGCCCTATCGCTACAAGAGGCCCTGGTAATAATAACTCAGTTGTTTCTGCCTGAGAGGCACAGCCTTGCTTGTGATTAAATGCTGGACTTTTGACTTTCATTTCCCAGAGTTTGCTATAAGCTTCTTGACAGTAAGATATAAACTTTATGCTTTTTTTTAATGTGCTACAAAACCAAACATTTTACTTAGTGCATATTTGGTATTGATTGAATATTGCCTGGCCCACTACTCAGCATTATTAAACATATTAACACCGAAATAGTTAAAGCTCTGAAAAATATTTTCATCATCCTTTGGGAAAATAGTTTAACTAAAATTTATTTTTGAAAATATAAAATTAATACATATTTCATGACAGAAAGGTGAAATAACCCAAATGTAAGTGGATAAATGGGATGAACAAAATGTGGTATATACATACAACAGAATATTACTTAGCCATGAAAGGAAATGACATTCTGCTACTTGCTGCCCTGTGAACAAACCTTAAAAACATTATTCTAAGTAAAAGTAGTCAGACAACAAAAGCCACAGCTTGTATGATTTCACTTACACAAAACATCCAGAATAGGCAAATCTATAAAGACAGAAAGCAAATTAGTGGCTACTAGGGTCTTGGGAGAACAAGGAGTGGGGAGTGACTATTTAATAAGTATGGGACTTGCCCACTGAGATGCTTAAGTCTGAACTAGATAGTGCTGATGCTATAGAACACTGTGAGTGAACTAAATGCTACTGAATTATATACTTTAAAATAATTGTAATGGTAAATGTTATGAGCATTTTATCACAATAAAAATAGTTTTAAAAATTAATTAATATTCATTGTAGGACATTTATCCCCCCCCATTAAACTCCGTGAGAGTTAATGTTACCAGATAAAATATACTGATAATAAAAATTCATTGTCTGAAATTCAAATTTAAATGAACAACTTATCATGATATATTTTTATTTAATAAACCTGGCAACCTTATTGAGAACAGATATTTTGTTTTTATCATTACTTTATCCAAACATATAGGACAGTGTCCGGATCATTGTTAAGTCCTCAATAAATATTTGTTACATGGTTATAAATACATATGAAAATAAAAACTAAGCTGTAGAAAGTAAAATCATTCACAGATCCAGCAAGCAAGGAAAATAACATAGAAGATTTGTCTGTTTCCACATTTGTCTTCTTTCATTTCTAATTTTTAATCTTTTTCTTGGTTCTTTTTACTCTAGGGTAAGTGTATACTTTCATTATTGGTGATTTTAAGGTAACATCCATCATATTGTAATAGCGCCAGGCAAGTTGGAACTATAGAGATGTGCCACACTGAATTAAATAGAGTCCTTTACTCTCTTAGCCATTGTTCGAGAGTGGCTCTCGCCAGAAAAACTCTCCACAAAGGAAAGGCAGTTTGCAGGGTCCTTTTAAGAGCTCTTCTATTTGGGGAGGGCTCGGGGAGAGGGGGAGCACAAGTGGAATTTCACAGGAGCAGAACTTTGCTAAACTAGTGGGGGTTGGGGAAATTTCGCTGAGTTTACTTAAAACAAAATATCACACAGGTGTGGACTCTTCTGTTTACAAGGTAGTAAAGATAGGTGCAGACTTACACAGGTGCAGAGCATCCTGTTTGCAAGACAGTGAAGATAACATAGTTGCAAACTCACATAGGATGAGGTGGTCTGTCATGCATTAACTAAGGGGACCATTCGGAATTACTGGCCTTTTACACAAATGGAGTCAGGTTGGCTATTACAATATCACCAAGTTATCTTGGTCATTTTTTTTCTACTGGGAGAAAATAGCCAACACCATCAATTTAAAGGTGGAGAACTTTATTTTGGCTCAGTTTTAGTCTATGGTCAGCTAGCTCCAAGGCAGAAGCAGTATGGCATAGGGGCATGGTGGAGATAAAGGTGCAACCCATGGTTGCCGGGAAACAGAAGGGAGAAGACTGAAAGGGAGATAAACTCTTCATGGCCCCAGGCCCTACCTCTTAACAAGAAGGCAGCTATGAAATCATCAATGGGCTAATCCACTTGATGAGTGCAGAGCCCCCATGGTTCAATCAGCTTCTAAACACAGGAGGCCTCTGGGGACATTTTAGATCTAAACCATAACACAAACTCTCCTAATAAGCATGAATGTAAAAAGTGAACAATTATGTAGATACATATACTGTAATTTACTTTTTTTTTATACTGACAATCTGGCATTAGAATTTTCAATGCTTTATGTGATATGTCAAAACATGTTGGTCTCCAAATCTTTGGTTTTTGTTTCCCTAAGATAAGTTAACAGAAAATAATTTAGTAGAAAATATGCATCCTATATTATTGCAAAATGGATTTCCAAAGAGTCAGGTAAACATAAAGATACCACACACATTTTTACCTTTGACCAATTCAAGTGCTCCTTTCACCATATTCTGGCCAGTACTATTTAAAATTTAAATCTTTGCTAACTTGATAGAAGAAAATAATATATTGTTGTTTTGTTGTTGTACTGTTGTTGTTTTAACTCATGACATTTTTTAAAGGAAGATTGAACATTTTATTACGTACTTGCCAGTCAATCAGTTCTTCTTTTTATGACTAGGCTTTGCTGATTTATTAGTGAAAGATAAATTTGTATGCAGTTATTATAGATCTGAGATACAAATCCTTCATCTGAAATTCTTTGAAAAAATACTATTTTCAGTTTGTCTTTTAATTTTGGTCACACTTTTTGTGAAAGGGCAATATTACAGGATGACACTGCTGGATTATTGCTACTGTCTCTCATGATTTCCTTGGGTCTAAAATCCTAGCAAGCTCAATATCACCTCAGGGCCTGGAATGCTGAGGGAAGACAGAAGGACTGAAGGCACAAAAAAAGCAAGAGAATTTGGTCACTGCAGAGGATCACTATCCAGGTTGGCTTCCCTTCTTACTTTCTAGAGTTTCTTTAGTCTCAGTTATCCACAGCCTGAACGCTGCCTACTTCAGTGTGTGCAGCCTATTGTCAAGAGCCCAGCCAGACCAACATGTTTAGCTTTTTCAAATTTTTCTCCCTCCCTTCCTCCCTTCCTCTTTTGTCTTCTTTTCCTTTCTTTCTTTCAAAAATGGGCTGCTAAAATGAACAGACACTTCTTAGAAAAACAAATATAAATGGCTAATACATAGATGAAAAAATGTTCAACATCTCTGCCCATTAGAGAAATGCACATTAAAACAATGCTGACATTCCATTTTACTCTGGAAAGAATGGCTCTCTTCAAGAAATCAAATAATAACAAATTCTAGAGAGGCTGTGGAGAAAAAGGACACTTCTACATTGTTGGTGGGAATGTAAACTAATATAACCATTATAGAAATCAATATGGAGATTCCTCAAAAAATTAAAATTAGAATTTCTACTTGACCCAGCTATTTCTCTTCTAGGTAATTTCCTGAAAGAGTTAAAGACATCATATTACAGTGATACATGGATACCTACGTTTATAGTCATACAATTCATAATAGCTAAATCCTGGAAGCAACCTATATATCCATCAACAGGTGATTGGATAAAGAATGTGTAGTATACACAATGGAATACTAAACTTGATAAACTTGAGTTATCTGTAGGAAAACGGATGCACCTTGAGATGCAGTGTTAAGTGAAATAAATCAGACACACAAGCTTAAATATTGCATGGATTTCTTATATGAGAAACCCAAAATATATATAAAGAGCAAAATAAAAGATAGGTAATAGGAAATAGGACATAGATCTCTTGCAAAGGGGAAGGGACCAAGAGATGGAAGAAGGGAGAGGGAGGATAGGGAAAAGGGATTACAAAAAGAATTAAGATGTTTTATGTACATGCCCAACTCTTCACAAGTAATATATCATTATGTAATATAAACATGTACTAATAAAAGAATAAAAATTGATAAAGAAAATTCACTTTCTCCGGTTGATGCTGGTCATTTTTATACTTATTCAGTGGTGTCTGCCATTACAGACAAATTTACAGGCACTTATACAAGTCTACCTTTAACTCTGGAGAATTCCATTCTAAGATATAGTTGCCCAAGAGCACCTTAAAGTTCCTGACTGATCTTTAGGAGAATAAAAATTATATAGTAAGGAAAATTTGACCCAGATTAGCTGAACATCCTGTGACAATATCTGAATGTCTACTTCACATTTACTTTGGATCAATCACACTTTAAAAACTTTATTATTTATTCACTCTATAATGTACATAATATTTCAGTAAATAAACACACATTAGAAGAATGTATTACTTTTTTTATAACTGGAAAGTCAGAAATGCTTTGGAGAGTACAGTAAGAGGACTAGAAAGTATAACTTCAGTGAAAGGGGCATAGAGGAAAAGTGAGAAGAAGCACACAGCATAGCTTCATTCACATTATTTGTTCTCCATCACAAAGCTGAGTGCATCTTTTGAGTTACTTTTTTGTAAGATTGTTTTCACTTCTTTGGAGAGATTTTGAAGTGAAATCTGATTGTACTGAGGAAACATAAGGCAGGAGGTTCAACCCTATTAGTAATTTTAGAGCAAAAACCAAAACAAAATAAAAAACACTTTATGAGCCAAAATGGAATGATATTATTTTAGCCAAATTTTATTTCTAAGACATCTCCTGCTTAGCAGTAAAAGAAGACAAATAAACAGTTAGGGTTTGTGGGGTCATACTAAGATGCATTCCCTTTTGTGAACTACAATGTTGGTGAGTATACCGTTATTATTCTGCATTTCCTTTATCACAATTTTATTTTAGCTTGAGCATATGACCAGATGTCCAACATCTCTAATACAGTATTTCCTGTTCCAAGTTTGTCTTAGTGGGAAACTAGGGAAATGATAGCTGCAGTCTATATCTTTTGTACTGACAGCATAGACCACAGTGATCCCTTACTTTCCTCCCTTTTCATTGAGGTTGGGTCCCTGTCAGCAATTTTGAGACACTGAAGGGTCACCGTGCATTCAAGAAAAGCTTTCAGTCTCTTTGTGGGGCTGACTACAACATGGTGATGGCCACTTTCTTCCATGAAGCTGACGGAGCAGAGGAAACTAGTGGGAAAAGAGAATAAAAGAGCAACTCAACAGAGAGGAGAGCTGAGCAGCAGGATGATGGTTTTGTTGGAGATCCCCATTTTCAGTATTCACAAGCCTTTTTTCTCTTGAATCTTGAGACATTATTCTCTTGTACTAAATTCCTCTTTTTTTAAGCTTGCTTCAGTTTGTTTCAGTTACTCGCAATCAGAGTCCTAATGAGTACACTTAGAACTTTCGGTGTGGAGCAATATGCCAGCAGATCTAAGTCTGTGCACTCTTCTATTAGTAGGAAAATCCAGGCACTGCCTCTGTTCAGTGTAATGTAGCAGTCAACAGTTTTTCTCCAGGTTCCTTTACGGATCTGTTAATAGTTTGTGTTTGACTAAGTTGCAATTGCTAATGTGGCCAAATTCACTGATTGTATCCTGTGACATTTATCTTTTTAGTATGTTGCATAGCCAGAAACGTATTCCCTGTGATTAGTCAATTGAATTACTTGAAATGCATCTGTGGTTCTATGGGACTGTTTTTCTGGTGAAGCCATTGTTTCCTGGGAGTCTCTGTTTGGAGAAGTAAATGAACAGAGATTTGACAGAGACCAGACTTGAAAACCATAGGGGTTTATTCCCTATTGGGCTATAGAAAGATGCTCAGAGGACTCTTCTGAGGAGCAAGAAGTTTCTTATGGGTGACTGCAAGTTCAACTGGGGTGGAATTTGGATAAATATGAATTTACTTTGTAGTCACAACGGTGAGGTCTGAACATACAAGTTACACTTCTGAAAACAAGAGAGATTCTGCTTAACTCATTAGCAGACAGCTGCTCTCAAAATTTAATTTGAAGGATACTGCAAAAAAATAATCTTTTCAAAAAAGTAATTCCCTCAAAATGTACATCACCCACTCGTACAGGAAATTTCAACCCTTTCTGATCAGACAACTAAGGAAGCACCAGGAATTGTCCCCAGAGAGTCAGCATTAAATTGCAGATGTTATCTAGGAGCAAAGAGGAATTGAAGGGTTTCTATTGGTCTTTAAGCATGTTAAGTTGGCCAGCATTAGTTTATTATTAGAAGAGCAGAATGTTGCCTAGGAAACTAGAAAAGAGCTGAGGGTAAGAGGTAAGTGTGGGTGGAGGGTAAGGTTAGAGGATGTTATCAAACAACCTGAGGTAGACATGGATCCTCAGGGATGGCCCAGAAAGTTGGCTCAGTCAGAGCCCACACAATGACCCCATTGTAGTTGGATGTTAGAGAAACAAGGACCAAGGGCAGTATGAAGAAATATCCTGAGTAATGGTACAAAAGCAGAATGTTTGGATGACTTCAAAGTTTTATGCTATCTTATTGATCTGAACAACTAGCTATTTGAAGACATTGTATTAATATTTGAAATTATAGCTCCTGGGTTCCTCAAATATCTAATGTGTATCTGTGACAATTTAAAGATCATGTTATAAGTGGCCACCTTTGTTCTTTTGCTCTTTTCCCCCCAAAATCATTTCCTTTTCTTTTCATGAAGGGAATTCACCATTGCTATGTACACACTGCTTCAGCAGAATTGGATGGAAACAGCTTTATGATTATATTACCTTCATAGTTGCCCAGAAGTTAACCCTAACAGTGGGAAACTGATGTGCCTTTGGAGTAGGATCCCTCAATTTAGAGGAAAAAATATAAGACATGAGTCATGTATTTTATCTGACAATCCTACTTTGGAATCACTGGGTAGCATCTTTTTCTTATAGAATATTTGCCATATTTATATAAAAAACAACTAAAGCTGGATTGCAGATTCAATTTGTGAAACAATAACAGAGGCACTTCTTTTTCTGTTAAGTATTGTGCTAGGCTGTGGGAAATTCAAACATGATTAAAATATCACTGTTTTTCAGATGCTCATAATCTAGAGGGAAAGGCATTTGTGTAAGTAACTATCAGTAATATGAGGCAAAAGAAAAATATGCTAAATAGGTTGTGCATTAAGAGTACACAGGAAGGAGTAATTAAATTTGATGGAAAGACCATGCCTGCCTTGCAAATGCATGGACCTGAGTTCAATCCCCAGTACAGGAAAAAAAAAAATTGATGGAAAGAATTGACCCAGACTTTTAAGAATAAGTAAGATTTGTGTGATCAAAGAGGGAAGGAAGGGGATTCCAGTATCAGAAAGCAGAAAATACAAGTGAAAGCTTGGAAGAATGAATGTTCAAGGGCCACGTTTGAGAAGTGGTGAGGAGACTGGTATATGGAATAGAGAATTTTAGAGGAATGAGATGGAGTTGATGTGAAAAAGGTAGGCTAGACTTAGACGGAGGTGGATCCTGAATGTCATGGTAATTATTAAGATTTTATTCTATAAATAAAGAAGGTATAGGAAGAACCAAAATTATTTGAACATAGGAAACACATAATCCATTCTGTGTTTAAAATAACTCTGCAGCAATGTAATGATAGATAGAGGCAAGAGTCCAGACGTAGGATGATTAGTGGAATGACTGCAGTTATTGCCAAATGAGGAATTATACTCATGATTTTAATAAAAATTAACTACTCTCTCCTTAATGTTCTAAAAAATTCTATTTTTGACTTTGAAGAAGAGTAAGAACCTCATGGATACCTCTTCTGTTGTTTATCCTGGCCTCTGAGGTTACACCTGGCCCAGAACTGCATTTCTCTCCCTGTGCCTGGCAGCTCTGTGTACTGCAGGTTGCAGCATTTCCTTACTTACCTCAAAAGTGCACTGGACTTTTCTTGTGACAGCAAATATCCCTGCTCCTCCATGGACTGAGAACATGGGTTTATCCCTTTGTTCCCACAATAAAGGGAATGGCAAGAATTAGTTCAAGGGACCAAAGGAGGCATGAATAAAATTAATTACCAAGAGCTTTTTCCATCTTTAGATATATGATTTCATGCTCTTTCTATAAAGGAAAATTTTATTTTACTATTAAGAGTGTAACCTCAGGGAAATGGTTATGCTGTCTTCATTTAAACTGAGTTTCATTTATTTATATGTATAATACAGAGGGATAAAACAAATCAATATCCACAATTATAACTAATTACTAAGAAAGATTTTCCAGTCACTATTTCAAATAGTTCATGTGAATTATTTCACTTAATTTTTCCATTGACACTATGAAAGGATCAGATATGTGACTAGGCATTTCATATAAGAACAATGAAAAGATCATACAATTATTGAAATTAAAAGATACATCGAACTCATACATATTATTTTTAAGAGATGCCATTTTCACTTATTAAACTAATAAGTGATAACATCAAACCCAGTTTCAATATAGTCTCATGTATTTCTAGTGGATGAAAAGTAGTGAGACTTT
Source organism: Heterocephalus glaber (assembly GCF_000247695.1). The sequence continues at coordinate 7,237,050 of NW_004624816.1, forward strand.
ATTGGATGGACATTTTTTGATAAGCAAAATGTTTATGCCCCAGTGATCTAGCAATTATACATGGAGGAATTTGCCCCTGAGAAATAATTACAAGTGTGCATAGGGATTATAGTGTAAGTGTGTTCATTACAATATTATTATTGTTATTGTTATTATTTTGGTACCAGGAATTGAACTCAGGACCTTGTGCTTGTGAGGCAGGTGGTGGCACCACTGAGCTAAATCCTGGCCCCTGTTACAATATTATTATTGAGAAATGAAAAAGACTTGACTGCTTACAATAAGAGATTTTTGAAGTGTTTTTAATTTGGTCAGGAGGATGGAAGGTGATGACATTTTTGTTCAATCTTTAAATTTCCTTGGAAAAGTGATAATAAAAAATGTTCAAATACTCACATAGCTAGTATTTTAAATGTTACTTAAATATATTTATTTTTCTTTATATTCTACTACAAAAGTTTAACAATTATTTGTCACCTCGGTTAGCAATCAATAGTCTTCAAAACATAAATTTTAAGAATTACCATTATATAATAATGTTATATTTGTTTTTCATGTAATTTAGCCCATCAGATAAGTCTTGTCATATTATTAATGAACTTTTCTCTTTGAATATTTTTCCATCAACCTGATTCAGGGTGTAGGAAGCCATGTTTTGTTTTGTTTTTTCTTTTTCACATTTTTTCTTAAGAAATTATTTTAGAATGAGAAGAGAGATTTGAGCACCTAGACAACCTACCAAGCTTTTCCTCCCTTTTAGAAATGAAATACAAAAGAAATAATTATTTTGAGCTCCATACCTGCTTTAATTTGCTCTGCTAATTCTTCAGATTTCTCCGTCAACATACAAACTTGGTTTCATTTTGTAAAGACTAGTGTGCAGCTGTCTAAATTTTTCTATCCACCTGACAGTCAAAAGAACTCCAGGTTTCTTTAAGGATTAAATCAGGAAGCAGTTTTTAACTACAACAAATTGAAACATTTGCCCAAGGAAGTGTTGCTTTTATAAGTGATGGGAAACTTCAAATTTGATTACAAGCAACCTTTGGCTTCCTATCTGTTCAACAATAGGCCATGTTGTTAAGGGCAATTTCCATGCACAGCATGTGGGTCCCATTTTTTCATCCTTAGACATGGTTGTTTACTGTTCAGCACTGTTTATGCATTTTAATCAGGGTTTTTCAGTCTCCCTTAATAAATCACTACAAAGCGAATGTACCAAAACAAGACCTATTATGCTGTATTGGTTACCCTTACACATTATTTGCTGCCTTGGAGTTTCATTTAGTTCTCAAATTTAAAATATGACAAGAATAAAAATCTATAGCCGAGAGTATTATATTTAGAATTGCAACATTTCTGGCTAAATATCCTCTGAGCTTCATTTATTAACAGTAGGAGCCTGACTTTAAAATTCAGTCCAAGCAAGAATGACTTAACAATTGGAACCTGCCATCAGTCCTTGGGACTGAAAGTCTTTTTGATGGGATGAAGCTGACAGTCTAGTTCCTGCTTGGCAGGGATTCACATGAAATGAGCTTGTATTACTATAGATAAATGTTTAGACATTCAGGTATCTTGCCATGTGAGAAGAGTATTACTGGTTAAGGCAATGGTAGGGAGAAAAAATAGGAGGTTTTAGGCATTTATGCCTGAGTGAGAAAGGACAATGACTTGTTAGCATCATCTGGCAGGCAGGCAGGAGAAACAAAGTTTGATCTATCTCTCTTCTCTCTTTAAAGCCAAACTTTCATTTGCTCTTAACTGAGCTGAGAAAAAAAGTACATTTTTTTTCTCCAAGAGTTTTTGTTGTTATATTAAATGGATTTTTCTTAACTTTGGTTTCTAGCATCAAAGACAGCTTACTACCAAGCTATATAATTTTAAAGCCCAGGCTAGAGGTAAGAATGCACTGAGGGAAAAAGAAGGCCAGGGTTATTGTACAGTGTGGATTTGCATTTAAAACATGGGTTGGTATTTAGAACTTTGGACCAGTGATCAAACTGGCACATTTTAGAGGAGTCACTGGAAAATTAATAGCATAAATATATAATTTGAGTCTTAGGTAGATAGTTTATTAGATACAGGAATTATAGGAAAATATTTTAATTAAACAGCATCCAAACTAAGTAATTATTTGTAAATGTTCATGCTAAACTACTTTGCAAAATATATTATACTGTTCTTGGAAATCACTTTATAAAATCCTGTGGAATTCTATGGAATTCAGCAAAAGTAGATGCTTTGCATAATTCCTCATGAACTCAGCCAGCCAAAGTGCTGTTTCAGACATGATCCGGAAAAAATACTTCATGAGTGAGAAATACATCAGCATGTGTTTTATTAAGAGGTAGATGTGAGTGTTTGAAGACTCTTTCTGAAACTATTCATCATGAAAGCAGAAGGTACCCTTTGGGAGGTGTTCCAATTTTAATTCTTGCACATAAAATGGTACAGTATAAAGATATTCCATCCAAAATATATGAGTTTGCCATTTTATTTACTATATTTATAATATATAATGTAATATAATATGTTTACAAACTATATTTAAAACAGCCCAGAAACTCATCCTTAGTAACTCCTGTTTGCCCAGATTTTTAGTCCTTTTTTTTTCACATTTTTTTTCCCCAACCCAGGCACTCAAACTATGATTTCTTTTCTCAGAATGCCTCCATTTTATTGGTTACATTACAGTTAAAGCAAGTTAGCAAAGGTAATCTTTGTAAAAGTGAACTGTCCTTCAGTAAATTCAATATAATTCTTATTTCTTAATTCTTAGCTCTTTCTGACATAGACTATTAACTCCTAATACTGATTCTCTCTGTTCTCTTCAGTGAAGTAACACTAATTTTACCTAGGTACATTCTGGAAAGGTTAAAAAAAATCACATTTCCAAGCCTTTCTTTTTGAGTAGGCTTGATAATGTGGCTATGTTCTGGCCAATGAAATCTAAGCAGAAGTACCGTGTGGATCCTCCACAAAGTCTTCCTGAAAAGAGGAAGGAGTGCTTGTCAAATTCTCTTGTTAATCCTCAAATCCAACTGCCTGGAATACAGATGTGATGCTGGAGGTCTAACATTAATAGAGACCTTGTGGATTAGACCACATCCTTCAGATGGCAAAATAGTAAACTGGGAGAATTCTCAATCTGCTAACTTTATGGAACTATCATTCCAATCCTGAGCTATGTTAGGTTTCCTTGGTATGTACTACTGAAATAATCTTAATGGATGCATCTGAACTAAATATTTTTTAAGAAGTTAAAAAAGGTATGGAAGGTTTAACATGAATACCAGAAACTTACTATTTTTTAAAGTTACAATTACTGTATTAAACATATAGGTAGCTTAACCCAGGTGGAATTTTTATACTTAGCAATATTCTCTTTTGAGTATGTGTTTTGATAGCTAAGTACCTAAACCTATAAATGCTTATTATTTGGACAACTTTTCCTTATGGTTTGTGACAAATTAGTTTGGCAAAGTTGATGAATTATTGGAATAAGACTTTGAATGAAATATTGCGAGCCATTTGAGCAACATCTCAACTCTTGGAGATAAGAGTTTATCCTTGGCTTGGTCAATAAAAGCCTTTCTTTCTGAAAAGTTCTCAAGTCAATAGTTTGGTTTTGAACTGCTTACAGCTAAGAAATATTTCCCAATTATTATAATTAGAATATTGTTATTACTAGCATTTATTGAGTACTTATTACATGTAAGCACTTAGCTAAGCACTTTACCTATATGACTTTAATTCCTTCATCTATAAGCTAAAGATATCATTAATATCCCTTTATAGTTAAGGAGATCGACCACAGAGTATATTAGTGGTTCCATGAAATAGAAGACAAGGCAGTTTGTACAAATCACAGACTACTAGTAAAGCTGAGGGGAAAATCCCCACAATGTTTGCTTGAAGGTGTTAGACTACTGCTGAGTTGGAATAATCATGTCCCAAATTCAAGAGACAGCAGAATACAGAGATATGAGTTCAGTATTTTGGGGAGAGTGTATGGGAAGAGAAAAACATTTATTATGTTGGAATTTGAAAGTTTGCAAAGTATGGGTCAGAGGAATGCTTTCAACAGAGTCTCAGGATTAGGATAATAAAGGTGAGAGTCTAGGTAGGATCTCTCAAGGGAAGGATCTAACACTATCGGTTAGGTCTCTCAAAGGGTACACTTTAAAAACAAAAGTGAACCATAAGTAAACCAGGCCTCTCCTCCAAGATCTAGAGATTCTAATTACTGAAATTGAGTGAAGTTGATTCTGGATTGCTAGCATCCTCAGGTGCCTGACCAAAGCAAATAAAAACCCTCTCTAGAGAAAAGTAACATTATACTGGGTCTCAAATCATTTCACAAGGAAAATTTTATGTGTGGTATGCAGTCAAAGATAACCTGACACATAGGAGACTAGCAGCATAGAGGGAATCAGCAGAAATAATAGGCAATAAAAATAAATCGCAGAAGCTCAAATTATTAAATTTTAGTACTGTCACTAGTTTTAAGTACAAGTAGATAAAGCATAACATTGAAAAATTTCAGCTGAGAGTTTGGAACCATTAAAATGACATAACACAGTTGACCCCTCCCATCCCCCAAAAACCTCTTGTCTAAATACAGTAAATAAAAAATACAGTAAGGAAAATTAAGAAACAAATAGAAGGATCAAATAACAATTAGAGACAGATGAGGAGAGAATTAGTGAACTGAGACTTCAGAAGAAAATATTTAGATATCAGATGAGATAAGACATAACATGAAGAAACAGAGAAAAATAAAAATAAACATAAAGGATGGAATGTAAAGTATAAAGGCCTAATTTACATTTAATTAGAGTACCAGAAAGAGACAATAGAGAAAATGAGAAGAATATTTGAGGAAATAATGGCTGAATTCTTCAAAAACCACTGGAAGAGAGCAAATTACAGATTTATGGATTCAGGATAAGTTAAATGACATTCACATCTGAACATATCAAAGGAAAATCTAAGAAAAACAATAACAAAATGAAAAATGCCGAGTCCCGTGGAACATGCCGAACCAACCTGCTGCAGACACGCAGGTCTGCGCATGCCCTACCGAGGTCCAAGGTCGGGCGGAACACGCCGAATCAGCCCGTGCCCCAGCAACAATCCACTGGACTCCCCACCCCCCACTCCTCTGTACAGCCACCTGGTTCCAAACTACAAAGACGCAGAGGACACCAGACCACCAGACCACAGTACTGAGTCCCGCTGCTCCCGGCCCAGAGGTAGGGGCTTCTGAGACACTGTCACACTGCTCCTGGTCCAGAGCAAGGGGCTTCCCGGACACCATCCCTTCCGCTGCTCCCAACCCAGAGGAAAGGGCTTTTGGGCCACCTTCTGTCCTGCTGCTCCTGGCCCAGAGGAAGGGGCTTCCGGGCCACCATCCCTCCCACCGCTCCCAGCCCAGAGAGAGGGGCTTCTGAGCCTCCTCACTGCAGCTGGACCAGAGGAAGGGGCTTCCTGGCCACCATCCCTCCTGCTGCTCCCAGCCCACAGGAAAGGGCTTTTGGGCCACCATCCCTACCGCTGCTCCTGGCC
>NW_004624816.1:7247855-7343066 GCF_000247695.1 Heterocephalus glaber
AAAAAAAAAAAAAAGAAAAAAGAAAAAGAAATATGCCTTGGAGAAAAAGGAGATTATCATGAAAGAAATAGCCTGAGAGCTACTCTTTCTTTTTCCATCATTTTCCCTATTGTTATTAGTGCCTACTAATTTTACGAAATAGTGGGTCTCAATGCATATAATTTGTCAGCTGATCTTTCATCAGAAACAATTAACACTAGAAGACAATAATAGCATAGCATCTCTAATATGCCAATCTACAATTCTTTACTCAATCAAAATATCCTTTTAGAGTAAAAATGAACAAAATTGGAGAGAATTTACTAGCAACAAATCCATAATGAATGAAACATTAATGTATTTATCAGGAAGAAAGAAACTGATAATGAAGAAAAGTCAGTGATTAAGGAAGGAAAGAATAATAGAACTGGGAAAAATTTGGGCAAGTATAAATTAGTACAAATGTTATAAAATGATATTCATCATGACTTGCATAGTTTAAATATATGTAGAAAGAAAATATATGACAACAATAGCATATGTGTTAGGAGGAGAGTTAATGGTGTTAAAGTAGTCCAGGATCCCTAAAGGCAAAAAGATAAAAAAGGTTCGTTTCTGTAGGAAAATATAACAATCATAAATGGTAACATGAACTTAAAATATAAAAAATATGCAAAGAAAAAATGGGTATGCTACAAGGAAAAAATGTACAAAGCCACAGTTATAGTGAGTAACTGTTATAAAAAGCAAATCAAACGTAAAACTGACACAGTGGAGTGCTCTTGTAGTCCCATGTACTTAGGATGCTGAGGCAGGAGAATCTCTTGAGTATGGGAGTTTGAGCCTAGCTTGGGCAACATGATGAGAACTAAATCCCCCCCAAACCCACAAGAATATAGAAAATTTGAACAACATAATTAACAATCTAGACATAATGGACATAGAAATAACATTCTACCCAACAATTTCCCAATGTACATTATTTTCAATAATGTCCACAATATTTACAAATACTGACCATGCCCTAGGTCATAAAGCAGACTTCAACAAATTTCAAGAACATTTTCTAACCAAACCTAATTAAACAACTAGAAAGAAATGATACAATGATATACAGCAATTTGAAAATTCCAACATATTGGGCAATTAAAAATATATTTGTAAATAATTTATGAGTCAAAGAAGAAATTAGATTGGAATTTAGAATAAACATTTTGATAATATAATACAAATAAAAACTTGTAATAAAAGAAGTGCCTAGGAACTATATAGCCTTAAGTGTAAATACTTGAAAACAAAAAATTAAAAAAGCTGAAATTGATGAGTTCAGTGTCTAGCTTATGAATTTAGAAGATTAGCAAAACAAACCCAACAAAAGCAGATAGCAGGAAATAATGAATGTATATCAGAGCAGAAATTAATAAAACAGAAAGTAAAAACTGATTAAGAAAAAGTAGAGAAGACATAAGTATTATGTTAAGAAAAAAGCACATTTTATAAACTTTGCAGATATTGTATTAAAAACATATTAAGAAAATACCAATATATAAAAACCATGAGGAAAGAGAGATATATTCTTGGAAAAAACACATGTCTAATACAGACCCAAAAAGAAAGAGAAAATCTGAATATTCTTATAGTTATTAACAAAATTAATCCACAATTTAAAATTTTCTTGAAAAGAAAAGCCCAGGCCTATATGGTTTAATAGGCAAACTCTAAAATATATTTAAGGAAGAAGTATTTCCACTCTTGAAATTTTTTTCCAGAAAACTGAAAAAGAAGGGACAATTTTATGACTTTTATGAACTCATTTAAGCCAGCATATCTTCAATGCAAAATCTGATATGGCTATTGCAAGAAGGGAAAATTAAAGTTCTCTCTTACTTACAAACCAGAATGAAAATAACAAACCAAACTCAGCACTATCCCAAATAGATAACACATTTATTATACCATAAGGAAGTTTGATATTCAGTAATTCTAGGCTGGATATAACTTGCAAATAAATTAGTATAATTTGTCATATTAAGAAAATTAAGAAAGTCATATGATTTAGTAGAGGAAGAAATCTGAAACTCCATTTATAATTTTAAAACCTTTTAATAAACTACATATTACCTTACTTAATAATGACATGTTTTAGCTCAGTGGTTCCAGTGCCTGCCTGGTAAGCACAAGGTCCTGAGTTTGATCTCCGGTACCAAAAAAAAAAAAAAAGAAAGAAAAGAATAATGACATGTTAAAAATTTTCTCTTGAAATAATCAAACAAGAAAAGGACGACAGGAGAAGTAAGTTGTGTATTTGTACTGCATAGTAGACTATAGATAACTATAATGTAGTATATATTTCAAATATCTAGAACAAAGGATTTTGAGTATTTCACCACAAAAAAAACAAATTTGAGGAGACAGATGCTTACCCTGACTTGAACATTACACTGTACATATTTATCTAAATAACACACAGAGTTTTATATGTACAATTTTCATTTGTCAATTTAAAAAATAAACATAAAAATGTTTTCCAAAAACAAGTGAAAAGGAGCTTTTTATTACTGTATCTGTCCAACAATGAACTGGAGAGTATATTTGATACTTTTATACACAAGTAACAATACCCAATTAAATGTGGATTAAGTAAGTAGGAAAATGTTTTTCTCTTATGTGACAGGAACCCTGGTAGAAAGTGAGAATATCATTGCCTCTCTCCTTTTCTTGGGGGGAGGGGTCCTTTGTTTTTTTGAGACAGGGTCTTGCTATATAGTTCAGGCTGGCCTTGAACTCACTATGTAGCTGGCCTCAAACTCACTATGATCCTCCTGCCTCAGCCTCCTGAGTGCTATGATTACAGACACATACTACCTATCATGCCCGGATTCTTGTTCTTTTTCTAATAGGGAGGAAAACCTGTCCTAGAATATCTCTGGCAGACTTTCCTCACAGATATCTCATTGCACAGGAATGAATCACAGGCTAAACCTAACTTCACAGGAGCCAAGAATTAGTTGGTATTTTTGCCCTTAATAGGCTGTGAAGGCTCTGTCAATAAGGAAAAGACAGAGAACAACACATAGAGAATGTTATTTCTAGAGGAAACAATAGACAGCTAAGTAATTTACCCAAAGGCATATTTCTAATAAGCCTTAGAGCTGATATCTGAACCCAGGCAGCCTGACTCAGCACATCACACCCTGCACATTCTCAGCCTAGTGCCTCTGAAAGCAATGTGTGTTAACTGTGACTTAGTTCTCTATCCAGAACCCATGAATAATTCAGGTACAGTAGTCCCCCTTATCCACAGGGAATGTTTCAAGATCCCCAATGACTGCTTGAAACCATGCTTAATACTAAGCTTTATATGTACATTGCCACTCCCCATGCCTATGACACAGTTTAAGTTATAAATTAGGCACAGTAAGAATTTATTAATAATAAAATAGGGCAATTATAGTAATATATTATCTAAGAGTTATTTAAAATTTATGAGTTGTTTATTTCTGGAATTTTCCATTTAAAACTTTGTGACTGTAGTTGACCACAGGTAAATGAAAGCCCAGAAATCAAAACTATAGATAAGGGGAGACTATGTACACTGACATTCCTCCCCCACATTCTGCAATACTTGGTTGAGTATTCACAGCAGGGTCGGGGATTTAGCTCAGTGGTTCTGCTGCCTGCCCTGCAAATGCAAGGACCCGAGTTTGATCACTGGTACCCCAAAAAAAGAGTATTCACACCAGTTATTTGACAATAATTGAAAAGCTTAAATTCACATTTTCCATAGAAAGGTTTCAATTTCACATAGAATTCTTTTAGGAAAAATTATTTATAACACTCAAAACTTTAAAATTCAATTCTACCACGAGTGTTTGAAAGAATGTGAGAACAGCTCATCAACACTGAAAAGCAGTAATATGCATACAAATCACATAAAAGGTTTATATTAAGAAGATTAAATATTACTAAGCAGAAAAAGAAACAAAATATAAAGACATTTAAAAATAAAATGAGCACATCTTAAAATAAATCTTTTTAGCAAAGTTAAAACAGTAAAATGTGCTTATGAAAGGAAAAAAGTTTTAAATTGTAAAATCAACACATTTTTCCTTAACAATGAACTTAAAATTGAATGCACACTATTAAATTATATCATGGCAGAACAATTACACCTACTGCTTGTTATAATAAAAGCAGATACAGCTAACTGATTAAAATATCTTTAAATACTTTAATTATAAAAACAAAAATTAGGGTTCAAAATATGTGTATAAATGTACATGTAGTACTGACTTTGTGAACTTAAGCTCTCCTTGGCTGTAGCCATTACCATGAAATCAAGAGACTTCTAGGCACCATACTTTATAATTATATTTTTATATTAAAGAAAGAACACGGGTGTGCCAGGTTTTTCTGGTTTCCAGCCTGAGTTGACAATATTTTATTTCCATGTGTTGAATGGGTACTTCCATCAAAAGTGACTATTCAAGCTAAGTGCAGTGGCACACGCCTGTAGTCCCAGAGACAGGAGATGAAGCAGGAGGATCAAGAATTCAAGGCCATGCTGGGCATGTTACTGAGATCCTGTGTTAAAAACATGGCTATTCATAGCCCTACACTGTATCTTGCAGACATTAGTCATTCGAGTTTGGAATTTAGGAGAATGAGGTAGCAGCAGTAGAATCACCTGTATTTGGGCCTTCTATAGGGGATCTTTATTACCATTTTGGATATAGCACTGAATTCTGGAGGCCCTGGAGTAGATAAAGGGGCAACTTTAACTAATTACATTTCTTTTGACCTTTGGGCAGTTTTGGATACTATGCAGAATATGGGCCATCACATAATTTTTTTTTTTTTTTTTTTTTTGGTTTTTGAGGCAGGGTCTCCCTTGATACTTTAGGCTGGCCCTGAACTCACTATGTAGCCCAGGCTGGCCTGGAACTCATGGTGACCCTCCTGCCTCAGCCTCCTGAGTGCTGGGATCATAGGCGTGAGCCACCATGCCCAGCAGGCGATCACATAATTGCAGTTTAGGAGCTCATACTTCATAGTGGGATAAATAATTATCAATAGTTTAATGGCTGAATAGTGTAGGCAATTATTGAGGTATATGGAGAGATGAATTCTAATGGGATGAGAATATGAACATTTCCTAGACATAGCAGTAGAAGGGTGTGATAAAGTCATTAAAAGCAGAAAGATGAGATGGAGCAAAAACATACAGGAAACCTGGGGACAACTGGTGAATCTGGTGGGTGGGAGACTTCAAATGGGAAGAGGACTTCAGGGAAGTATGGTGGAAGTTAGACTGGAAAGGCAAGGGCCAAATCCCCACCAACCTCTGCTTATGCACACTTTCCCCGTCTAAGTCATCACAGGAAGGGTGAGACCTAAAGGTTTCTTTGCATTGGACTTGTTTTGTAACTGTATGTTTAATAACCTGACCCAAATCCCACCCATTGTTGACTCCCAAATGCTATGCCCTCTCCAACTACTGTCATTAGCAAATTCCCCTCTATCCTCAAATTCCTCCTCTGAATGCTCCCTTCAGCTTCTGACTCCAAAATCTGGTGCTTCCTCACAGAGATAGCATCAGTCTTCTCAGGTGATGGTTACTTCCTACTCTCATTTCAAAAACCTCTGACATGAAGGTGAAATAGGTACCTTTTTACTTCTTAGGGTTATTCTTACCCCCTTGCTTAAAAAATTCCTCTTCTGTCAAAGAATTATGTTGAATTAGAGCAGCCTATACTCTACTGTGCTGCTGGGATCCACAATCCTATTCAGTTTTTCTTATTCACTGAAGAGTTTAGTATATCCATGACCACTTTTCAGATGACTGCACGTGACTCAGTAACCTAGCAGCATTTGTCATTTCTGTTTCCACACAACTGTTTCATCTCAAAACTTCAATACTTCCCGTGATGCTGTTCTTCACTCCAATCCAGCAACTTCAAATCCAGCATTGTAATTACCAAAAAATTACCCTCAGTAGCAAGCACCCACTCTCTAGAGTAGTGATGGTGAATCTTTTAGAGACATGTGCCCAAACTGCAATCCAAACCCCACTTGTTATTGCAAAGTGCGAACACTTCAATTAAACCTTAATACTGAGGTTTTAGTTTAGAAAAAACAGCTCATACATTAACATCTCTTTTCTTAAAAGAAAAACAAATAACATCTGTGCCACAGATTCACCACCACTGCTCTAGAATACCACCTCCTATCTTTTTAACTCACTTTTTCCAACAATTGCACATTAACTATGCTTTCATCCCTCAGAGATTTTCAATTCACTGACCAGACAAACGCTTTCAGCTTATCACCCACCCTATGTACTTGCACTTCTTTTTACCCAGCCTCAATCCCATGGTCTATCAATGTGATCAGTTCCTTCCATCCAACTCAGCTGACTGCTCTCCTTAACCCCCACTGAATTCACGGACAAAACTCAAACTATACATAAACCCAACTCTACCTTCTCGGCAGCTGTTCCTGGTACAGCTGAACTCATGAGTATTCACAGTGTTCCTTCTATAAATTTTTATTATAAATCTTAAGTAGGCTCTTCAACATTTATCTAGCCAGCTCATTTTCTCATTCTCTGAGAATATTTTTCTTTTAAACACTGTTTTCTTTCTTTTCAAAAATAACATTGTTCTCTATCCATTATTGTTATATTCATTTATTTCACTCAATAGAAAAGTAACTGGTTAAGAATTTCCCACCAGCAAATGTAACCCACTTACATTTGTACTCATGGCTTTTGCTTTGCTACCTCTTAAGACAGATGGATTAATCATATTTCTAGATAAAGTCAAATAGTCTGGTTGATCACAGACCCAAATAACCCAGGTGTACAGGTAAGGATCCTCTTACCTACTCTGAGTCTTAGCTCCTGCAATGTATTCTTTCTCCTGAAATATTAGTTTTTTCCTTTTTATTGAGTTATTCTTGTCAGTCCATGAGTGTGTTATAATAATAGTGCCCTAGAAACTAAACTAAAACCATATAAAGCCACAAAATAATCAAGTTTACACATGCTTGTTTGGGTACTGCTCTATTACTCAGCTCCCCTAAGCATCACAGCTCCCCTAAATTCAACTATTTCCTTAAATGCATCACTATTCCTTTTTATCTCCTATATTCATTGGAACCCATTCCTCAGTCAGGCTTTCATCTTTATGATTACATGAAAGTAATTATTGTTAGCTGGGTGTGGTGGTACAGGCCTGAAGTGCTAGCACTCAGGATGATGAACCAGGAGGATCACAAATTCAAGGATGGCCTGGGCTACACAGTGAGTTCAAAGTCAGCCTGGGCAATATAGAGAGAGCTTGTCTCAGAAAAACAAACAAAGAAAAAAAATGCCAAGTATAATAGTCAATTAAAAAAAAAAGAAATGTATTTCTTCTTCCTTTTTTTTTGGTACCGGGGATCAAACTTGGGACCTTGCACTTGCGAGGCAGGTGGTGGAACCACTGAGCTAAATCCCCGGCCCTCTGTGACATGCTTTTTTATTATTGTCCTAACCAGTTTGAACACACATTTTATATTCCTAAAATGCAGTTCCTGGAGGTTTGTCTTTAGTTTAGAGAGCTTTGTCTGTTTACCCCTTCAAATATTTTTCTATGGGGGCCATGATTTGAAAATCATGTCCTGATCTCACCTAGTTGCATGGCTTTAAATACCATATGTATGTTATTTCCAAGTTTATATCTCCAGCTGTAACTCTCACTGAACTCCAAACAAATTGGATATATGTAATTCCCTATGCAACAACTTCACTTGAATGTTTACGAGGCATTCCAAACCTAGAAGTACCTAAAATTGATGAGCTCATAGCACTTGGCATTCGGGTAAAATTTAAAAAAGAGTAATCTTTTCTAGACCATTGGTAAATCTAGGAGCTAAATTTAAAATAGTCTCCAAATATGACCATTTTAAATTTGCTTCTACTATCTCCATCCTAATTTAAGCCACTGTTAGCTGTCACCCTGATGTTTTCCATTCCCTTCCACTACTTGAAGGCCAAAATGACTCTTTTATAATGTAAGCCCAGTCTCATCACTTAACCTGTTCTGTCTATCACACTTAAAACTCAAAGTCCCTTGGATGATCTGTGAAGCTAGAAAATGATCTGGTCCCAGGCTACTTCTCACACTCCCTTCCTCTCTCTCCCCAATCAGCCATGACCAGTGACCTCCTTACTGTTCTACAAAAATCACTAAGTTACTTTTCTCATTGCTGAGACAAAATACCTGACACCCAAAGTTAAAGGAGGAATGGTTTATTTAGCTCACAGTTTACAGAGCTTTCAATCCATTATTGGCTGGCTCCAAGGAAGGTTGGCTTGTCAGAGAGGCATCACAAGAGAGAAACAGCTCATGGCAGGCAGAAGGTAACAAAGTAACAAGGGACGCCCATAGCTCTTTCTATCCCTTACATCTTATCCAGGCTACTTAGAGTGGGTAGCATTAACATCCTTAATCCTAGTGCCTTTGATCCTAGCATTGCACTATGAATCGATTCCAGCGTCACACACTCTAGATCTAGCCACTTCTGAAAAAGCTCCACCTATGACCACATGAGGCTTTGGGGGGACATCTAAACACAAGCCATAACATTCTGCCCTTGGTCTCCCTTTATGTAAAAGGCATTTAGTCCATCTCCAAGAGTTGCCAAAGTCCTAACAGTTTCAGCATTGCTAAAAAGTCCAAGTCTCAAGTCTCTTCTTAGATTTAAGGCAAACTCTTAGCTGCAAGCCCCTGTACAAATGAAAAAAAAAGTTAAACGCTTCTGACATTCAATGGCATTCAAGATAGACATATCCATTCCAAAAGTTACAAACCAGGGAATAGCGAGGAATGGGAACAAAGTAAGATCAAAATCCAATAAGGCACACATTAAATCTCATTTTCATTTCCAGCATTCCCAGCAATCTGTGGCAACTTGTGAACTCCAAAGTGCTTGGGTGGCTCCACCCCTACAGCTCTTCTGGTGGTTGTTTTTAGCTCCCATGGCTTCTTTCTTTGGCTGGCTTTGCTCAATTCTTCCAGCTTTCCTTGGACAATCCATGTTCCTGGCTTCTACGTCCTTCTGGGGTTTCCACTGCACCTTCGGCTTCACACTCACAGCTTCATACACTGCCTTCCCTCTCAGGGGCACACTGCCTGGCCTCCCAGGCTTTCTTTTGAAATCTGAGTGGAAGCCTTCAGAACTTTTGCATTCTGCATGCACCGAAAACCAGCACCGCAAGGATGACACTAAGGTCTACTGGTAGCTGGAGCAGTAGTCAGGCTTCCTTCTCTCTTGGCCCTAGGGTTCCAGTGCCTATGAACCAAATCCCAAGGAACAACTTCCCTAGGCCACCACCATTCTGGAACATGGTGCTCTGAGGCTCTCTACTCAAAACAAAGCCTTTCACTTTTGCAAATTTGAAGCTGCAAAGGCTGGAGTCCTGCTGTTTCTTGTGATGCCCTCAGGCCAACTTTTCTATTCTCTCATTCCTTCTCGGCAATAAAGATCTCCTCTGCTCTACCTTTGCAGGCAACAGCTTTACTGGAACTTCTTTTCTGGCCAAACTCAAAATGTTTTAAGTCATTCTTCTGGGCTTTTACTCTTAATTCTCAACATAAATCTGGTTAAAAGCCCCCAACAGACAGAGGAACCCTGCTCCACTACTGGTGGGAGTGTAGACTGGTGCAATCACTGTGGAAATCAATATGGAGATACCTCAAAGAACTAGGACTGGAAGTCCCATTTGACCCTGCTTTCCACTGCTGGGGATCTTCCCCAAAGAATTAAAAGAATCATACCACAGTGATATATGTGCGCCCATGTTCATAGCAGCACAGTTTGTGATTGCTAAAACTTGGAAACAGCCCAAATGACCATCAAATGGAGACTGGATAAAGAAAATGTGGTTTTTAAAAATAAAATGGAGTACTATTCAGCCATAAAAAATGAGAAACTAGAGACATTTATAGCTAAGTGGATGCACATTGAGGTGATACTCTTAAGTGAAATAAATAGGTCACACATGTATAAATACCGAATAGTTTCTCTGGTGTAAGAAATTGAAAGTGTAAATAAGGACTAAATGTATAATAGGTAATGTGAAATAGGAAGAAAAGGGGCAAAGGGGAAGGAAGTGGGAGGGCTAGGGGAAAGGATAGAAGGGAGTGGGATTAATATGAGAAAATGGAAAAATAGGAACAAAATCTTTGTAAATAGGGAGGAATGGAGGGGTTGAAGGGAGGGCTGGGCAAGGGTGAAAAATAAGAACCAAGAGAGATTATGTAAAGGTGCAAATTTCCAACGATGAATGTCATTATATTGTATACCTAAAATGTAGTAATGATTAGAATAAATAATTGATAATGCAAAATAGGAAGAAAAGGTCCAAAGGGGTAGGGGTAGTGGGAGGGGCAGGGGAAAGGAAAGAAGGGAAAGGAAAAATGATGAGAAATGGAAAAATGGAAATAAAGTCTTTGTAAATAGGGAAGGGTGGAGGGGGTGAAGGGAGGGCTAGGAATGGGGAAAAAATAAGAACCAAGATGCATCATGTAAAGGTATAAGTTCCCAATGAGAAATGTAATTGTGTTGTATACCTAAAATGTACCAATAAAAGAATTTAAGAAGAAGAAGAAAAAAGCCCCCAACAGTAGCCATGCCACTGCCTCAACATTATACTGCCTTTAAATTCCTTCTGTAAGATTAATTAGTAAACCACACTTACTTTCAGTCTCAGGTAAAGTCTCTGGACACAAGCAAAATGCAGATAAACTTTCTGCCAAGGCATAACACACATCATCTGGAGTACAACAGTCACTTCAGTCCTTCTTCCCAGCAGAAACGTCCTGAGCCTTGTCTTTACTGGCAGAATTTCTAAGACCATTCTGGTCTTCTGAGCTCTGACCAGAGTCTTCCATCAAATACAGCTTCAGGTGTTCCAGGTCTACTTTTTCAGCCAACATCTCCAAATGTTTCCTAACTCTTGCCCTTGCCCCAAGCCAGCTCCAAAGGTTCCTAAACCACATGGTCAAGTACAGTCACAGCAATGACCCCACTTTTGGTACCAAATTCTGAGGTACTTTTCTCATAGCTGAGCTAAAATACCTGACACCCAAAGTTAAAGGAGAGGTTTACTTAGCTCACAGTTTATAGAGTTTTCAGTCCATAATTGGCTGGCTCCAAGAAAGGGTGGCATGGCAGACAGGCATCACAGAGAAGAAACAGTTCTTGGTAGGCAGAAGGTAGCAAAGCAAAAAAGGGACACCCATAGCTCTTTCTATCCCTTATGTCTTACCCAGGCTACTTAAGGGCAGGTAGTATTCACATTCTTAATCCCAGTGTCCTTGATCCTAGCACTGCACCGTGAATCAATTCCAGTGTCACACACTCTAGATCTAGCCACCTCTGAAAAAGCCCCACCTATGACCACATGAGGCTTTGGGGGGACATCTAAACAGAAGTGGTAACTGTCACCCTGTATATATATCAACAGATGACTGGATAAACAAAATGTGGTATCTATACATAATGGAACACTATCTGGCTATAAAAGACAAATATGAGACATTTGTAGGGAAATGGATACACTTGGAAAAAATAATGTTAACTGAAATAAATCAAATACACAAACTTAAATACCATATAGTATCTTTTATTTGAGTGAGGCAAAGTACAAAGAGCATAATAAAGGATGGGTAGAAAGAGACAGGGGTGTAGATCTCTTGCAAGTGGGAAGGGGACCAAGAGAACATGGGTAAGAAGGGAAGGGAGAGGGAGGGGAAATAAGTAGAATAAAGATATGCCAGGTACAGGAATCTAATAATCTCAGTGAATGTAAACATTATATATCATTAACGAAATAAGATTAATAATATCAACAAGAACAAAAATGGGGAAAAGGATTTAGAGAAGGAGGGAGGGAGTTAGGAGGGAAAGAGGAGGGGATTTAAAAAGAATTATGGTGTATTATGTACATGTACTCACTCCCCAAGATGACTGTAAACTGCATGTGCTATAAACATGTACTAAAAAGAAACCCACCAAGTGCCAAGTGTGCACTCACCTCATGACCTTGTACCTGCGGTTCTTCAGGTTCTAATTATCTTTCTCAGGTATTTCCATGACTGGTGCCCTCACTCTACTCATGTTTTTGTCCAAATATTACCTCTTGAGAAAGGCCTTTTTGAAAATCCTAAATAAAATAGCATTACTTGGAATTCTATTCTCTTTGTTTTGTTTTCTTTATAGCAATTATTTCTATTTGCCAACAGAATTTATATTTATCTGTTCTGCTGTCTGTCTTCCCTGTAGAAAATAAGACTAGGTGAGCATGAGTTTGTTCATTCCTGGATCCTTAGAACCTAGCATAATAACAAGTACACAGAGGACAGTTGGAGCTGGAGATATACTTGGAAATCATTTTTTTTTTTTTAGGTACCGGGGATCAAACTCGGGTCCTTGCGCTTGCGCAGCAGGCAGTGAAACCACTGAGCTAAATCCCAGGCCCCTAGAAATCATTTTTATGCATATGGTATTTAAAGCCATGCAACTGAGTGAGATCAAAAGCAATGCTTTCTAATCTTCTTATTATCATTCAAAGTAAACAGCCCAGATGGAGAATTACAATATTTGTATACTTGAGTGTATCTGATATATTGGCATGATGATTTGGTTGGAGCAAATAGAGACCACAAGCATGGGAAGAAGCTGAGTTACTTGTTAGAGAAAGGACCAGTGCTACCAAAGCACCTTGGGAATCATTTGCAGAAGAAAACAAGAAATATGATACAGTTAAAAAAACAAATCCCAGAAGAGTCACTTTGATGTCTTCTTGGGAGTAAAAAGACTGAAACTGAAAGAATTTTATTATGAAATTCTACACAGCTTGTTAATTATATATTATGTTTAATATGTATTGATTGCTACGTGCAGCATGGCACATGTGGAGATAGACTAATAACATAAGTTCCTTCTTTGAAAATGAAAAAATATTAAATCAATTACGAATCTCTATTTAAGAAGCAAATCAGCATTTGTTAAGAGAATATAATAAAAATTACTTGAACCAATGAGTACTTTTTTTAAGTTAGATGCCTTTTTATAAAATATTTATATACTAAGGAGGCTAAACTTGATTTGCTGACTATTCATATTTTAAGATTAAATTTGTGTTCTATGCTTTATCATGATATATTTCTTTCCTGGGTTTCCTTACATTCAATATGAAAGAGTTTTTTCTGTTTTTGTTTTTGTTAGATAGTATAATTATTACAGAGCCTATCTTATATGAAATGTATTTCTTAGGTTTTTAAATGGATGTCAATATGTGTGAAATACAATTTAGATAAAAATATAACAATGGCTAGTGTAGGCAATAATACTGTAAAGTAGTTTATTAATTGTTCTTATTGCTGCTTAGTTCTGAAATAATTTAATATGAATTTCTATTTTAAAAATTATTTTCCTACCTGGAATTAAGATCTTTTATTTCCCAACATTCCAAAAACCTCAGTGAAATTTCTTCTATTTGAAAGAGTAGTTTGATTTCTTGGTACAGTTCTTTGCAGTAAGTTTATATTGAATAAAAATGTGTGTTTATTTCAAGACATAAAACACAATGGTAAGCATTGTTTGTTTTACTCCTGAACAGGAGTAAAGTATGAATTGCTAGGAATGAATAAAATTAACCCAAACACATTCATATGTATTCTATTCAAATTTAGAGGGCAACCATTAGGTTTGTAAAGATGATTTAATTACACATAAAGAAAATTTTCAGGGTGCTTTGAGAGTGAATAAGAGGGCCTAACCTTGGCTGGCTGTGGGATTTGGAAGTTCAGGGAAGGCTCCTTAAGGAGGGTCATTCAAGCTGAGACCAGAAAAATAAGTGGGAATTTCCAGGCAAGGCCAGGACAGAGACAAACAATATGGCAGAGGAAACAATATGTACAAAGGCTCAGAGATGGGAAGAAGGAACTGAGCAGAGAGCATTAATGTAGGGGAAAATGGATTGAGATAAGACTGGAAAGGTTATCAGAAATCATGTCATTCAAAGATCTGAAGGACATACTAAATTTTTTACATGCTAATAAAATAATTTAAATAAAATACAAAGAAAATCAGTGAAGCAGGGTAGTTATATGATTAGGTTTATAATTTGTAAAAAGATTAATTTGCTTCTTGGTTAAAAAAAAATACAACATTTCTAGTTTTGGTAAAGTGGGAAAACTAAATAAAATTTAAAACCTGGCATAGAGCAATTAAAAATTAAAAATTACAGTATTAAATATGACATTCATTTTAAATCTATAACTTGGATTTCAGTTTCAATTCCACAGTTTGTATCTACCTAAGACCTCATCTTGGCAGGACTGGGAAAACTGAAAGAAAGATCTGTAAAGTATTTCTACAGTAATACATGTTAAATCCAGGGTAGATTTCTACAAGATAAAACTCTATCACAAATGACTTTACGATCTAAAATTGCAATATAAAAGTAAATAATCTATCCAAAACAAATAATGCATTAAACAACAGGCATAGAACCTTAGGATCTTCTGGTAACTGAATTATTAAAAGAAGATTTAAAATAAGTACGTTTATATTATTATAAAACATTACACAATGATTAAAACCTTTGCACATACTGTTCTCTCTGCCTGAAAGCCTTGTCTCTGTCCTAGCTTCACCTGGAAAATGTATTTCTGAACTCAGCTTGATTGAATCTTTCTCAGGAAGCCTTTCCTGAACTCCTTGATCTTACAGCCAGTTAAGGCTAGGTCAATATGATACAAAAGATCAACATGTAGCTGGGGATTTAGCTCAGTGGTTCTGCTGCCTGTCTCGCAAGCACAAGGTCCCAAGTTTGATCCCCGGTACCAAAAAAAAAAAAAAAAAAAAAAGATCAACATGTTATAAAAATACTCATGAGTATTTGAAAGGTGATAACATAAAACATCTAAAATTAAATTGAAAATGTAAACCTTTAAGCAAGAATTCCACTATTCCACTAAACAGCAAAGTAAACAACTGAAGAGAGAAATAGTATCTGGAATACCAGTATGTACAAATCATCTAAAAGACTGAACAGATGAAAAGATGAAGAAAAGTTAAAAGAAATGAAAAAGGGAGCAAAAAAAGACATAAAAAGTCAGTCTCAGGATTTTAGTGGAGAGAGAATAGGGAATGGTTGGAAAAGAAGTAATATTTAGGAGATAGTAGCCAAGAAACCTTTCAGAATTGAACAAATACAGATAATCCTGATAAATGCATTATAATTTACTTTTAATATACTTACCTTTACTGAATATCACTGCTGAGCCTTGTCTATCTTAAATATGCCCAGAACACTTGCACTAGGCTAAGGGTGGGCAAAAATGCCTAACGTAAAACTTACTTTAAAACAAAGTGTTGACTATCTCGTGCAACTTACTGAATACTATACTGAAAGTGAAAAACAGAATGATTATATGAGTATGCTTTTGTGCCATGGTAAAGTTGAAAAGTTGTTAATTTCAGCTATCATAAGCTAGAGACTTCTGTATGTGAACCCTCACAGTTAGGAAGCACTGCAAGTTCTGAAGGGAGTATTTTTAAAGAGGAAAAAATATAATCACTAGATAACACAGTAAAACAGATAATAAAATAATTAAGAAACAAAAGATAGCTACAAAAGAGTGAACAATTCTTTGAACCAGCTATATGATCCAGAAGAAATGGAATAATATCTGCAAAATTCTAGAGGAAATAATTGTAAATCTAAAATTCATACACAGCTAAATCACTATTCAGACTCAAGAATGACATAATACGGATAACATTTTCTATAAGAATTTCCACTTATTGAAAAAAAGAATGTACTTCATAAAGATGGATTATAAACACAGAAAGACATTAATGATGTGCAAAAAGGAATAGTAAGTTAAGACAGTTGTAGCCAGGTACTTTAAATAATCATCATATGAAGGACATAAGAATAAGATCATGCCAGGCATGATGGCACACGCCTATAAGTCTGGCACTGTGATAGACTGAAGAAGGGGAATCACAAGCTTGAGCCCAACCTACACAACTTAGTGGCTTGGTTAGACCCTGTCTCAGAATAAAAACTAAGAAAGGGATGGGGATATAGATCAATGCAATAAGCCATGGGCTCAATCCCCATTTCTGGGAGAAACTAAACTAAAATACTGTAGAAAAGTAATATATAAGTCTGGGGATTTAGCTCAGTGGTTCTGCCGCCTGCCTTGCAAGTACAAGGACCTGAGTTTGATCCCCGGTACAAAAAAGAAAGAAAGAAAGAAAGAAAGAAAGAAAGAAAGAAAAATAATATATAAGTAGAGTTTGCAGTTAGAGTTAAAATTATTCAGAACAACTGTTGAGACATTCATTAACTTTAGGCTAATGTTAAAATGTTAACATTAACCATTAAGAAAATAGAATATATGCATATATTTTTGTCTAGTAGAGAGGGAAAAGAAAATAAATAAAATAGTAATCTAATAGCAGGCAAGAAAAGGAAGGGAAAGCATACTAGAGGAAGGTAAGCAGAAAGCACAAAACAAAATGACAGAAAATATCAGTAGTTGCAATGAATATAAATGAACTAAATTCATTAATTAGAAGACTGAGATTGTCAGAGAAGATTTAAAAAGTCTAGCTATATCTAAAATCCACATCTAAAATATAAGGACACAAAGCATTTAAAACTAAAAGAAGATAAAAATATACCAAGAAAGAAGTAATACAAAGCCGATGAAACTACATTAATATTAGACAAAATAGATCTAAAGAAGAAGCATTATTAGAAGGAAGATAATTCTAAATTATTAGAAGAAAAATACAAAGAGGGCCGGGGATTTAGCTCAGTGGTTCCTCTGCCTGCCTCACAAGCGCAATGTCCCCAGTTCAATCCCCGGTACCAAAAAAAAAAAAAAAGAAAGAAAGAAAGAAATACAAAGAGTAACAAGTATGGGAAACACATAAGAAATTTTACTAAATCTCAGTCATTGAAAAATCAAACAGAAAAATTATTTGGAAGACTGAAAGATTTATATAACAGTTTGATATCATAAAAACAGATATTATAACTAAAAATAGGAGAGAACTGCCCCCCCCCCCATTTTCTTTTGGCCAACCAGGGAAAAATATGCTTGCGGTTAACACTTCATGTAGTACTGAATTAACTCTTCAGGTACAGTAAAACAGATTATATATCAGCTAAAATAAAAAAGGAGTCTGGCTATTTAAATGGATACTGAGAATAGCTGGGGATTGTTTCCTTAATCAGGCCTAGTTCTGGAGGATCTTCTTAGCCTTTCTTAAATACATCTATTTATTTATCACATAGTTGTTTGATATCTGTTGTGCAGAATCTTAAATACTTCTGTGTGTCTACTTTCCTGACAGATACCTTAAATGACTCCAGACAGTCACAGAATAAAAATCACACTGATCAATGCTCAATGTAAAAATCAGATCTCTACAAACCAAACTTTGATTCAACAACCATGGTAAAATCCAGAAGACCATATATTAATCTTTTATACATTTCTGGATACATGAGAAATAAAAGAAGCAACTGCTAATTGAAAAACTTTCCACATGCTTCCTCTAAAACAGGTTACCATAGTAACAAGCAGCCCTCTGAATTGGTTTGAAACCTTTTCACTATATAAATGATAACTCCCTTCAGTGAATATTATGCTTTAGATTTTGAGTCTCCCCAAAAGACCGGTATCCTAAAGGCTAGTTTCCCAGCTTGGTACTTTTGGGATGTGGTGGAAACTTTAAGAGGTAGAGTCTAGGGGAGATCTTTGGGCCACTAAGGGCATAACCTTGAAGGGCTGTGGGGCCCGAGTCTTTCTTCCTCTCTCTTTTTTACTTTCTGGCCATGAGGAGGGTAGTTTTACTCTACCAGGTGCTCCTGCCATGATGCGCTGTGACAGATCCAACTGATCATGGACTGCAACTTCCAAGACTGTGAGCCAAAATAAAGTTTTCTGCTTGTGAGCTGATTACCTGAGGTATCTGTTATAGATGGAAAGCTAACTAACACAGTGCACTGTACTTTAACCAAACATTATCAACCATCTGCTTCTGAAAGCCACTAGTGAGGGACAGATTCACTACAAAAATGTGACATATCAACCACTATCTTACCTGAAAAGTTATGTAACTCCAACTATAGATAAAATCAATCTACTTATATTTTTAAAAATCTGCCAATCTCTGAATTCCACACTGTCAAAAACCAAATGTGGAGGTACCATCATGGCTAACTAGGTGGTATTTGTGAGAAAAGGTGATTCTGATATGTGTGTTGGAAAAATTCAGGTATAGTTGAAAAGCAATGGCAAAGAAAGCCACATAAAGAAAGGTAAATTAAAGAAAGAAGGAGAAATTCACCAGATCCAAGCCCAGTGTTGTGCGGTGGGGAGGAGGGGTTTAGAGAGAGAAGCTGGACTGTGCCTAGACTGCAGCACCGCGTACACCTCAGGTCTGGTGTATAGGCCATCTTAAGAGAAGATCAAGTGCCCTGAGGGAGGAAGTCTGCACCTCAGTGGCATCCAGGCCACGGAAAAGGCTCCTAACCTTTCTGCCCTCCCCACTGGGAGGGAAGAACACAGTGAGCGAGAAACCATATTGGCAGTCCAGGGGACCAGAGAAACTGAAAGTTGGTGAGAGGTGTTAAGAGGGCACTGGTGGGACCCCGGGGAAGTTGAAGGCAAGTGTACAACCCTGATTAGGGACCAGGACCTGAATATTGAGGACACCACAGCGTAGAGGACATCAAAGTAGGCAGCATCTACCAAAGGTGATGAGTCCAGACTGGACCAGGAATAGAGAGTTGCCCAGTCTTCTCCCAACACTGCATGTATTGTGCCCATGGGACATCTGCTCACTTCCCACTGCTCACCATCAAGGAATTGCACAAGAGTCCCCTCTATTCTCTGTCAGGGGCTGCTGAACACAGCAGGTCCTGAAGTTTCACCAAGTTTGAGGATTGGAAAATGACACTTTAGGGAGAGTGAATGGGGTACAACTGAGAATGAGACCTGGAGGGTGATGCCTTTGCTAGAGTGCATTTGGCAGCACTTTTAGCAAAAGGCCTGGGGAGGAAGAATACAGAAACAGCTACAGAATTTGCCATGTAAGAAAAGGAGAAGGGATGGAAAGGGCTCTAGCAGAAATCAGCAAAAGACTTGGAACTAAGCCAATCACACTGTACCCTTCCCTGCTCGAATTAACTGGTGGTGGTGGTGGGGTGTTGTCACACCTTAAACCAAAGGCAAAGGCCTATGGGTGACCATACCCAAAGCAAGGCTTGCAGTGGGAAGGCAGGTTCAGGGGTCCATCTGGATCGACAGGCTTCCTCTCTCACAGGCAGGCAGTTGGGTAGGTCATAGGAAAGGACTAGCTCGGAGACTTGCAAAACAAAACAAAACAAAACAAAACAAAACAAAACAAAACAAACCCAGTGTGCTGTGGACTGGGAAGTGTAAGGAAAAGAGTTAACATGATCATAGCCATGCTTAGAGGAGAGTGTGGGAGCCAGAGAAAGCCAGGCCCAGGGTTCTGACTGTATCCCCTTACAGGTCAAAGCTTCTCCACTTGTAAACATGAAGGGACAAGCTCACTAGTTGAACTCAGATTACAGTACAGATAGTATTGTAACAATGCTTTAATTTTGTGTTTATGCAACCATGTTGGGTTTTTATTTTTTGGTTGTGGTTTCTTACTTCTGTTTTTCTTTTCTGTCTTCTCCTCTTTCTTACCCCTTTACCTCACCTCTCTTCCATTTTTCCTTTTCGTCTAGCATATATGTATAAGAGGTGTCTGTATGTGTGCAAAGGAGTATAAGAATTAACAAGTGCCTTAATCTAAATAGTACCTTTCATGGGCGAGTCAGGGTAATCCTAACCACAACTATGTATTCAGGATCCAAACATAAGTTAATTGTCAACATATTAATAGGTTCGGACCTCACACAACTTCCCTCAATCTCCCATTATACTTTCTTCCCTCTGTCCCTTCTCCCACTTCCATAAATAGTTTCTCAAACTACCTCAGCTCTAGCCTTTTACTCCAGCTATACAAATAATTCCAACAGAGCCCAATCTCGTCTACTTTTCACCTATTAAGACGTCTCTTCTTTCTCCTTCTTGCTGGTTTACGCCGTTTCTTTTTCCTTCCCCCTCCCATCAGGTCCAAGTATGTTAGTAGCAGTATAGTACAGTTTGTACGGGGCATCGATAAGAGGCTTAAATTGTTAAAATGAGTTTTAATGTACATGATTGATGTATGCTTGGATCTGCAGATGTTGATATAACTGGCAGGGATTGTCTCCTTGCAACACAGTGACCAGGTCTAATCCTATTAAACTGAGTAGGTCAAAGTGGAAGATAAATACCAAAATGCAAATAAAGCCAAGATCACATTGTTGCAAGGCAGACAGTAATTAAAGAGATCTCCATACTAGCAAGACGTCTTTCCACTCCAATTGATCCTCACCTCCCAGCAGAAAAAAAAAAAAAGAAACATGAGGAAAAAAAGCAACAAAATGGCTCCAAAAATTCCTAACTCCCCCAAAGTTGATCCAATTGTCACCAGTGAAGAGGAAATTAAAAGCTGAACAGCTGAATTATATGAAGTGATAAAAGAAGAAACAAAAAAAATCTCAGATCAATAAAGTGGTCAGTGAGGTCAAAGATGATATAAAAGGTCAGAGATAGTGGACTTAAAATGAGTTCAAAGGAGATACAAATAAAAAGCTAGCTGAGCTAACCAAAATGATATAAGACATGAATGACCAGTTTTGCAAAAAATTAAGAGTCCACATAAAGGTAACAAACAGAAATGTAGGAGATAAATTTTTTTGAAAGTATGGGCAACTAAAATGACCAATGTGAGGAGTGTTAGAACTAGAAGATAGGGCTGATGTAGGTGACCATATGTTCGAGATCCTTTAAAAACAGTAAGACATCGTGGAAATTGGATCCAATAGCTGCTAGATAACACAAAGAAGACTAATCTAAGATGAACTGGAATTAGAATTAGAAAATGACACAAATGGCATAGAAAACCTGTTTACAGAAATCATGGCAGAAAACTTTCCAATTACAGGGAAAGAATTCAACATATAGGTAAGTGAGGCATAAAGAACCCCAAATAGCCTTGATCAGGAAAGGACTTCCCCACAGCACTTCATAGTCTAAATCCTAGAAGTTCAACCCAAGGGCAGAATCTTAAAACCTGTTAAAGAAAAACAAAAATTCACCTATATAGGTAACAGATTAGACATACTGCAAATTTCTCAACACAAACCTAAAAGGCCAGGAAAACATGGAGGGAAGTTCTTCAGTCCCTAAAAGAAAATAACTTTCAACCAGATTGAGCACACTGAAAAATAGATCAAATAAATAATATCATTTACATTAGCTTCAAAAAATTAAATACCTAGGTATTAACTTAACCAAGGAAATGAAAATCATCCACAATAGTAGCTCTAGTACTCTGAAAAAGGAGATTGAAGAGGAGACCAGAAATTTGAAGGCATTCCATGTTCCTGAATAGGCAGAACTAATATTGTCAAAATGACCATACTACCAAAATTGATTAATAGATTTAATGTAATCCCAAGCAAAATACCAATAACATTTTTTCACAGAACTAGAAAAAACAGCTCCAAAATTTATATAGAACCAGAAGAGACTCAAAATAGCAAGAGTAATCCCGGGCAACAGGAGCAAAGCAAGAGTGATCTATAAAGCTACAGTGATAAAAACAGCACCGAACTGATGTAAAACAGACACATGAATCAATGGAACAGAATAGAGGATGCAGAAATAACCCCAGGAACATTCAGACATCTGATCATTGACAAAAAGGGCCAAAACATATGCTGAAGAAAAGATAGCCTCTTCAACAAATGGTGTTGCGGAAACTAGTTATCCACATGCAGAAGACTGAATCTAGACCCGTCTCTCATCATGCACTAAAATAAAATTACAATGGATCAAAGACCTAGATATTTAAACAGAAACACTCTGCTTGAAGATAAAATAACCAAAACTCTTGAAGACATAGGCATAGGCAAAGACTTTCTAAACAGATCTCCAATTGCATAAGAAATAATAAGAATTGACAAGTAGGATTATTTCAAATTAAAAAAATTCTGCGCAACAAAGGAAACAACCCAGTGAAAAGGCAACCAACAGAATGGGAAAAATATTTTTTCCAGCTATTCTTCAGAGCGATGCCTAATATCTAGAACATATAAGGAATTCAAAAATTAGACTTCCCAAAATAAGAGATCCAATAAAAATGGACAACCTCCCTCCCAAATAAGATCAAATATTTGCTGAGAGACTGTGCCTGACCATCAAGAAATTCAGCACTGTCTCCTCATATCTTGTGTGAGCACTGGTTTCATCATGCTGTTTCACAGTAAGATCTATATCCTACACCATATACAAAAAAACACTTGCAGGTAAATTAAATATTTATGTGTTAAAAGCAGAAATTTGAAAATTTTGCAAGAAAATATAAGATAATATCTATGACCTAAGACTTTTAAACCAAAGTTTAATCATAAAAATAAGGGAAAATAAGAGTGCTTTGATCAGATAAAAATTCAAAGGTTGTATATTTAAATACATTTAAAAATAAAAAACTGTTGCCTAGAAGAAATTTGAAGTATATATAATTGATTTATGATCAGTATACTAAATCTATTTTAAAAGAACTGAGAACTTGGAAAATACTATGAAGTAAAACATAAAATGCACAAAGGATATAAGCAATCATTTCACAGAAAAGAAAGTTCCAGAGGTCACTAAAGCAAGATATTTGATTGTGGTAATAATTAGGGAACTATAAAGAGAACAATGAAATACTGTTTTACATATAGGAGATTTGAAGACAAGTCTCACAATATCAGATTTTGTCAAAGATACAGAGCACACAGAATTATACAGTGAGGGGGATTAACATTACTTTAGAGAGCAATCTGAAGTGCTAGTAAGATAGAAGAGCACTTATCTAATTTCTAAAGTATTTCTTTACTGAGAAAAAAATCTTGGCACAAAGGTGGTTAGGAGAAAGCTGGTTAGAAATGTTCTTCAGTCATTTATTCAATGAGTATTTATTATGTATGTTTATGTACCCAGAATTGTTCTAATCTCTGAGGAAATAGTAGTGAATAAAAGAGAAACTCTTTTCCCATGTGGGACATAAATTATATGGTTATTAAAACAGAATCAGCTAAAAATAATAAAGGGTTGGATTAGAGTGTTAGCCCATAGTAATTAGATGAAATCAACAGAGTGGAGAAATATATGAAAGATGACAATTAATAAGACTTTAATGGGGAATGTTAAGTGTGCCCTGATAATTTTATCCAGAGATCGTGTGGATGGTGGGACCATTTCCAGAAATGTGGAACACTATCTTCCATTATTAATGGCACTAGTAAATAGTACTTAAGCCTAACCTTAAATATTTTAATTAGAGGTTTTTGTTTTTATTTTTTTGGTACCAGGGATTGAACCCGGGACCTTGTGCTTTCGAGGCAGGCAGCGGAACCACTGAGCTAAATCCCCGGCCCAAATACTTTAATTAGAAAGAACAAGTATTATTTGGGTATCAGCATTATCAGCTCAAGAAAAGCAAAGAAGACAATGACCAAGAGTGACCATTGAATTTAGCAAGGGAGATTATTAATTATTTAGGCAAGATCAGGTGTTTCTGTAGGATGGAAGAGGAAGATGTCAGGTTATAGAAGAAGCTTGAGGAGTGAATGGGAGAAAGAAGATAGAAAATAGACAACCCTCTCTAGAAGATCAACTTTGAAGGTAAAAATAGAAATGGCTGAACAAGATTCCATTGTGCATATACATCACATTTTCTTTATCCATTCATCCACTGATGGGCATCTAGGTTGATTCCTTACCTTAACTATTGTGGATAGTGCTGCAATAAACATGGGATGAAAGTCTCTTTTTGGTATAACAATTTTATCTCCTTGAGATATATCCAGTAGTGGAAATGTTGAATCATATGTTAGTTCTATTTTTAGTTGTTAGTTTTGGGGTTTTTTGGACCATATCATTAAACTAGATTCCCAGCCCTTTTTATATTTTATGACAGGATCTCATAAAGTTGCTCAGAGTGGTATGGAACTTCTAATCCTGGCTATCATTGGTTTTTAAAGTAATTTCCATACTGTCAAACTTATGATATGTTTCAAAATTACTAGATAAGTAACAACTTTCCAACACATAAAAATTGTTTGAAGAAATAGAAATGTTTATCATTAACTTGATTATTACACATTATATACATGCATCAAATTATCATACTGTATCCCATAAAGATGTACAAATATGTTTCAAAATTTTAAAATAAAAGAGAAAAATGAAGTAATTGCTATTGGAGAATCTCTAGGATCAGAGAAGAATTTTACTCTATTAGATGGGAGAAACTTGAGTATATTTAAATGTAGAGGGGGAGGACCCAAAAGAGGAGACATACTAAAGGTACACATGATGGTACATATGCAGGGTCTGAAATCCTACTGGCTTTTTCCTCACAACAACTTTCTATTTGTGTGACCTTAAATAAATTTCATTTTACTTAAAAATGGCATCTATTTCAAAAGAGTTATTGAGAGGATTTCATGAAAAATGCATAGCTTCATGAAAAGTTTATGATGCATCGTGAGCCTTGGTAAAAGTGATAGACAGTAGGGGTGGTATTTTGGTCATTCATTGCTATGTAACAAACTGTTGCAAAATGTAATGGCATAAAGCACAACTCATTATCATTTCTGATGCTTCTGTATGCTGACTAGGCTTAGCTGAATAGTTCTCTTGGGGACTTATGCTGTTATAGTCAGATGGCGGCTGGGGCTGGAGCCAACACAAGGCTCAACAGAAACATCCAACATTGCTCTTTCACATGTCTGTTGTCTTGATGTGCTTTGGTATTGTCTCTCTTAGTGGCATCTCATTGTCTAGGAACTCTTTCTGCAACTTGGGATTAGATTTGTTAGCATGATGATTTTGGGCTAGACATGCTTCTTTTATGGTGATTTGTTTCCAAGAAGCAAGAAACATATGTTTCTAGATCAGTTAAGACTACATGAGCCCCACTGTCCATCAAAAACAGCTGGGATGATTATGAAAGATACCGATTCTAATTCCGATTCTGATTCAGAAAATGTTGAGTGATGCCAAACATCTGAATTTTAGGAAGCTCTACACAGATGGTTCTTATGCACATCCAGGCTTTAAAATTATAGAGTTAGGAAACCAGAGGAGAAAGACTGATTGCCCCAGTTGGTTCTCAGCACTAGCCCTCTCCTACCTTTCCTTATCAAACTTCCTTTCCTTTTAAAGATGATAAATTACCTTTTCAGCTTCATGATTCTTTCCTCATAGTGAATCATTTCTTCATGTCTGAACTATATTTCCTAAAGGAGAACACTCCCTTTTTTTCCTGAATAATTTAAAACAATCAAATCAAACCAAGCTAACTGAAAGTTAAATATGGATTCATATGTAAAATATCCTTTTACTGATTTGATTTTAGTTATAGGCAACACTTTCAAGCAGTTAGCTTCTCATATGAATCTCCATTTCCTACAAAGAGCATCCACTTTCTACTACTGTACCACTCTCACTATCAAACTAGCCTGGTTTCACTTCTTTATGGACAGACCTTCTCTGGTCTATTTAGTCTTTCTGACTAGCCAGTGTCTCTACCTTCTCCCACCTCATTGTTAGCAAAATCTCAAACTATTCATTTTATCCACACACAAACACGAGCAGCGGAAAGTTAGTACAGGAAATCAAGACTGATTCACATTAAAAACTTGAACACAAAACTCAACCATGCCAAGCAGTCTTAAAATGTCTTCAAAGTAAATTTACCTTCCTATTTAGCACTCTATTTCATATGTAAACCTCCATCCTCAACCAGTTTGCTCCATCTCATGTGTACCTGAATATATAAAAGCTATCCAGGAATTCCTTTACCTTTTTACCACTAAAGAGGCAAAGTGCTTGCATTGGTATCTCTTCCACTGTTCTATGAAGTTACAAGGGAGGATACATGCTTCCTTCAATTAGAGACTCATCCTTTCACAAGTAATCTTTCTCCTGTCATGTTTCCTATTCCTAAGGACAGAACTTCTACTTTTTTTTATACCTCTATGGCAACAATCTTTTTCTATTTGATTATTCTTATTAGTATATGATAATGCTCAACTTATATTTTAACCCTTCCTTATTCTATATTCTTTTGCAATTGCCTCATTTCTAGCCTCCGTTTTAGAGCAAAAATTCTTGAAAGTGGCCCTCACAAATCTCCATTTAGCTCTCCTGATTTAATTCTTTATTTCAAGTCCTTCTACCTAATCAACATTCTCTATTCTCACTGTTATAAGCCGTTCAGCAACATTGAATACGGTCAACCACTGCTGCATTCTGGAGCCACCACTCTCCTCTCTGTGCGACTCCACATTCTTCAGACACAGGAAGCAGCTTCTAAGATGGCTTTCAACGACCCCCTCTTTCTACATGTCCTTGTGTGTGAGTCTCTCATCTTGAGTGTGGACTGGACCTACAAACGCTTCTATATGAATACAATAAGGCAAAAAGGGGGTGGGATGATACTTCTGAGATTAGATTACAAACAAAATAAAACTCTGGGTTCCATATTGCTTACTCCGTTTTGCACTGTTAGAGAAGCCAGCTGCCATGCTGTGAGCTTCCCTATGGAAAGGATACATGCAAAAAAAAGAGAGGAAATATTCAGTCAACAGCAAGCAAGGAAGTACATTTTGCCAACTGCTATTTGCTGAGTCTCTGGAAGTGTGTTCTCCCTAACTGAGCTTCAAGATGACTATTACCCCAGGTAATACTTCCATTGCAGCCTGTGAGGGACCTTAGGCCAGAGGACTCAGGCAAGCTGAACCCAGATTCTTGATTCACAGAAATTGTCAGAAAATAAATACTTGTTGTTTTAAGTTGCTAAATCTTGAGAGTAATCTGTGATGAAGTCATACATAATTATCACATGTGTTTTATCTCAAAGGTTGGCAAACTATAGACCATGGGCTAAATCTGGCTCAACACCTGTTTTTTTTGTTTTTTTTTATTGGGGCTTGAACCCAAGGCTATGCACATGCTTGGCAAGTGCTTTGTACTGAGCTACACCCTCTGCTACCTGCTTTTGTACTGCCTGTGAACTAAAAGAAGTTTTACATTTTTTTTTTTTTTTTTTGGTACTGGGGATCGAACTTGGGTCCTTGCGCTTGTGCAGCAGGCGGCAAAACCACTGAGCTAAATCCCTGGCCCAGTTTTACATTTTAAGTAGCTGAAAATAAATAAAAGGACAATATTTTATGAAATGTAAAAATTATATAAAATTCAAATTGTGTCCATGAACAAGGCTTTGTTGGAACACAACCATGTACATTCATTTATGTATTGTCTACAGCTGCTTCTATATCACTATTGCAGAGTTAAAATAGTTGCAACGAGGGTTCCTTATGGCAAAGCCTAAAATATCTGACTCTTAAGGGGAAAGTATTCTATTTTCTCTCTACCTTGTTTGCTGGCTCCATTTTCTCTTTTTGAAATCTAAACATCATACTTTCTTAGAACTTTGTTATAGGCCCTCAGTGTCTTCAAATGTGTGCGTGTGTGTGTGTGTGTGTGTGTGTGTACATACAGTATTCAAAACATGGGAATGGTTCAGATCTCTATCAATAGATATAGAGATAGGTATCATGTTATGTATTTTGAACATCATATAACATTACACAGTATTTAAAAATTATATATTATATATTATTCTCTATTTGATGTTTGTATTTTGTATCTAATAAACTTAAGCTTAACATGTCAAAAACAGAAGTTCCTGGATTCTTGCTACCTTCAAAACCTGATTTTCTTCAATTCATCCCCATATTCTACCCATTTGATCTAGTTAGACATTGTGTGATCCTCAATGTCTTCCTATTTCTCATTCTAAATATATAATCTATCAATAGGACCTGTATGTTTTATTTTTAAAATGTGTCTTGGAATATACTTAGTACGTCTCAATTAGTTCCTAAACCCAGCATCTATTTCACCTTTTTCTTCTCACAATTTACAAGCATTATATTTATTTAAGTAATAGTGTATTTTCTGTACGCTTAGTTAGAATTTAAACATTATGAGGACAGGGATCATTTTGTCTTATCTGACATAGTATCCTCAGGGCCTTCTCTATAGATTGCAAGTTGATAAATATTTTTAAATAAAAGTGCTACATTTGGTTCAGAGCAGCTCTTTCTTAGAGCAGAACTTCATGGGATTAATTTCTCTGTGTGTATTAAGTATTTTTGGCAGTAAATGTAAAATAATTAAGTTCCTTGGAGGATACTATTTTGGTGTAAATATTGGAGAGTATGACAAATTTCATAATGCAATATGTATCCTTGCTTTTGTTCAAAGCAGTAATTCAGGTCAAATTAGAAAACTTTTAGGATTTCAATATGAATGAGAGGCATTTAAGACTTTGAAGACACTGAGCTAATGAAAAATGGTTGAAAAGACTGCCACTCAGCAGCATCCAGAAGAATAATTTCTTCAAAATCTTTCAGCAGTCTCACATTTCACTTTGGACAAAGCAGTAGAAGTAGAAGAATGGTTAGAAATGATCAATGAGAAAGTAATGCCAAAGAAGTTGAATGGCCTGGAAAGAAACTGGGAAGTGTCCCAGTTAGTTACAGAAGAGTCAGCAAAATAGAGCTTGAAGTAGAATGTAGGGCACGGATATGAACAATGCAGGAGGCATGGCAAAATAATGCACAAAAAGGCAAACAGTGCCAGCCAGAAAAGACATGTGCAAGAAAAGGAGGACAGTAAGAGCATGAATTCTGCTAGATGAAAATGGAAAACATTCTTATAAATGTCTTTCAGAGGTAAGGCAACTTTTCAGAATTTCTGTATTTCAAAAACGGCAGAGTATTTGGAGGCTACAGGGAATGAGAATGTATAAGAAAGTATAAAATTATATAAATTGAATTTAGTAATGCTTATTGAAATACTTGAATGTACCTCTTGACATATTGCCCTACTTTTATGTTTTTTCCCCTCTTTGAATCAAACAGAACTTGAGGATTAGAAGATAATCTGCCCAGTGCCTTGAGTTGTGAGTGCTGAGCAATGAAGAATCCACACAGCAGTTACTGGGAAATATTTCTCTCTGGGTAACCATGTATTGGCTAGATTTTCACCAGGTTACAAAAAAGGCTACTACAATGATTCTTTTCCATCTCCTTTCAGTTGAAAACAAAACCTAGCTCCTTAAAATATCATTTTTTTTTCAATGAGTTTTGGTTGCAGAAGCAGATGCTCAGAGGCCACCAGAGAGAGGCCAGCAATTCACTGCTACCCAGAGTTCATCAGACAAGGCTTATGAGGAGGCTTTCTCACTTCCAAGCACAGATGCATCTCTCCTGTCCAATTGGAAGAATTCAGCTGGTCTAGGGAACAGGGAAGAGCCTCTTCAGACTTCATAACAGAAGTCCAAGTCTTAGTGGAACAGCTGTGAGTGCTGCTACAAACACAAAAGATGCATCTGCTGAGTTTATTACTCATAGAATTCGAGGAAACTCACTAAATACACATCCAAAGAAGCATCAAAATAATCAAAACATCTAAAGTTAAACAGGGAGAGGATAGAAATAAGAAAAATAAGAAAAATACAAGAGGATTACAGCAACTAAGCTCTAAAGTTAGCTCAAGTTCTTGGCAGCCAAAACACATTAGGAAACACAATGGGTTGCATAATTCTCATGGTCTGACAGAATTAAGCATACTAATTCCTCAGGAGAGACAAGATTTCCTCAGATTTTCAATTCACAGAAGAATGGATTCCATCACCTATGTAACTCTCAGAATTCCGTTTCTCTCTATCATCATTGCTAGAAACCCAGCCTAAACTACTAGGATGTCTCATCTGGATTACCTTAACAGTCTCCAGTCAATGTCGTCAGTCCTGGTAGTGTTCAGGACCCAGCAAGAGTGGTCTGTGAAAATGCAAATATGATCACATCTCATTGCTTTAAACACAAAGTCCAAAATCCTGAGTGCTGCATATAAGGCCCCACATGATTTGGCCCCAGTTTCTTTCTCTATCTAGTCCAGTGACAACACGCACCTAAGGCAGATGCTTTGTTTGGCTGTCTCTATTACTTTATCTAATGACTAACTCACACTCCTTGTTGTTTTACCCCAGGATACCCCACAGGTTTTACCCATTTGACTTGAAGGCATCTGATTTTTCTTTTTCTTTTTCTTTTTTTTTGCAGTACCAGGGATGGAACTCAAGACCTTGCGCTTGCAAGGCAGGCACGGTGCCACTGAGCTATATTCCCGGTGGCATTTGACTTTTCAAAGATGTTCTTTTTTGGGTGTCGGATTTCAGCACAGCCCAAAGTGGTTCTTCAAGAATTTGTGGCAAAATGGCCCGGGTCTATTTGAAGATTTTCAATTGTTAAGTTCTTTTCCTTAAAAATAGCAGTACCCCCTAATGACTAATTAAGCTAATTAAAGGATACACAGCCTTCCTCATAACCCGACTACCAGGTCTGCAAACGTGTCAAAGTGAACCTCTATGACACATTTAAATATTTGCTTGCAACGAGACACAGAAATAGTCATAAATATGTTTTATAAAATGATTCTCTAGTGT
The DNA here is from genome assembly GCF_000247695.1 of Heterocephalus glaber. The sequence goes on from NW_004624816.1 coordinate 7,278,606, forward strand.
TCTATCTTTTTTAATATCATCTTGTTTGATGATTCACTTGAGGAAATGCGACAATGTTCCAGTTCCGGGATGCTGCTGGCATTGTAGCTGGCTTAGTAACAAAGTTCTTGAAGCCAGTGTCTGAACACTTGGTTCAGAATTAAACCATGGACTCTGTTTTGGAGAGCACAGGCTCATGTAAAGACAAGGGTGCTTTTCTCCGCATCTGAAATGCTACTTACCGATCCAGTCAAGTTACTTATAATGTTTATTGTGGTAACAAAAAAAAAATCTTCTGATGTTAATTGAAGATAAAAGCAATCAATCAATCAAGTGCTGTAGAAGTCTCGTCTGGGTTATTCGTTTTTGATTAAATGTCAACTAACTGGGGCCAAGGTCTGCATAACTTAGAACTAAATAATGTACCTGTATAGATTCAGTTTAAGACTAAGGTATTTTAATATAAATCAGACCACATTACAGATACACAGCATTCCAGAGCGCTAAAATAATATTGAAAGATAATTAAAACAGAACTTAGACAATAGAGAGAAATGAATATTTCTCTGACATACTATCAAATGTATTTTTTTCTTACCTATATTTTTAACAGAATTTGGAAAGATACACATTAGTCAGAATTTTCAAGCAGGTATTTTCCTATGTATGCCAAGAAAATGATTGCTTTGCTTTATACACCAAATATGTTGGTGGTGTTGATACTTAACAGTTAAAGTCTAGGAGAATTATTTATGCATTTGGCTGAACAGAGGAATGAATTATAAGTTGTGAAATTTTCCTAGGGCAGCAGTTGATACTGTTCAAGGGCTATACCAGTAGCCAGGCAGCACCAAGATCTGAGCAATGGAGTCTGGAAGACAATTTTGGCTTGAGATATTTTGAAGATAAATGTTCTTGCTAGGCTTTGATGAGAAAAAAAATTTTTGCTAAGGTTTCCACAAAACCTCTTATTTTGAACATTATATGCTATTTTATTATATGCTTATTTTGAACACGATATGCTATCAAGCTGATTTTGCACTTCTAGTTATCACATAAATTAGTAAGGATCTACATTTCATTATCCCTATCAGCTTCATCAACAGCCATAACTTGAAATGACATATATCAAATTGTTATCAAGTATAACACTATATGTAAGGTTTATATTTTATATAGAGGTTCACAGAATATACCAAATGAGGATTTTAAGGATCTTTCGGTAAAAGTATGTTTAAATGTCTCAAAAGATTCTTAAGCACAATCTTAAACTGTCAGCTGAAGAGGAAAAGTGTGTAAAAGGCCTGTCTATCCATGACTCACTTTTTTTTTTTGGTACCAGGGATTGAACTTGGGACTTTGAGCTTGTGGGGCAGGCAGTAAAAAAACTGAGCTAAATCCCCAGCCCCAAAATATGTATTCTGTAGAGGATTTTTATCAGTGTAAAAATATTTATATTTTTAATATCAATATAAAAAGTCAAATCTGACACTCTAGGCTAGATTTAGAGATGCTGAAACTCCTGCCCTCCAAATCCATTAAACATGTATTTATATAAATATTCAAATGTCTGGTACAATGTAGACAAAGTGGGACTTAATTTATTTCATTTAATTTTATCTGTCTTCCACAGTATGATTCCACTGTTTAAAAATTATATATATTGATCAGTAGATAAGACATGGATTTGCCTGAGTGTTCATGGACAATTTTGGAAAGATATAGAGGAAACTGTTAGTGAATCATTAGTAGTTATTTTTGGGAAATAACTGGTGAGAGATAAAGCACTTTTTGGTTAATTTTTATAATGGAAGCTTAAAAAATATATAAAAGCAGAGAGAACCCTTTAATAAACCAATATACCATTTCCTAGCTTAAACAATCACAAACTTCCTATTGCTTGTGTTGTTTCATTTATCACTTCCCAAACCTGGTGAATTATTTTGAAACAAATTCTAGTTATACCATTCTATCTGCAATTATTTTAGAATTATTTTAATTTATATTGCTATACACTAAACACTTTATTTCAAAATTTTTTTTCAAAGTATAACATATATCTTAAATCAAATTAGGCAGAATCAGATTTTTAAACTGAAACACATATACATACACACAAATAAAGTTGCCGAAATCCAAGTATCTGTCACATATTTTTCATTGAACCTGTATGTTTAGTACCACCTGACACTACTGACATAGTGTGGATTTACATAAAAAAATCTAATCCTGGATTTGATCTATAGTCAACTCTATTTATGAGGCTTTGGAGTCCATGAAATTTTTACACAGCTTACTGGAAAACAAATGCTAATAGTAAGCTTTGTCAAACTATCACATTTTTTTTTCTGCATTAAAGTTTAAGAGATTCATCTGGTTCTTTTGCTTTTAGTTGGTTTAAAGACTTTCAAAAAACCAACTACAATACCATTATCACATCTAAATACAACACATTTCTCAGTACCATTAAATATTAAATCAATGTTCAAATGTCCCCAATATATGTTCCAACTAGGTTCCAAGTCTATCTGTTTCATATTATTGATCTATACCCTGATCCCTTTCAATCTGTAACAGTTCCCTGTTCCTTTTTCTTGTCATTTATTTATCCATGAATCAGTTATTTGTTGACTAGAATGTCCCAGTTTGGCTTTTGGAGATTGTATCCCTGAGGAGTCATTTAATATGTTTTGCTATTCTGTGCATTTCCTGTAGAGGTTTATCAGATACAAGTTTGTTCTCTCTCTCTCTCTCTCTCTCTCTCTCTCTCTCTCTCTCTCTCTCCCCCCCCCCCCCCTCCCTTCCTCCCTTCCTTCCTCCCTTCCTTCCTCCCTTCCTTCCTCCCTTCTCTCCTTTCTCTCTTCTTCTTTCTGCAAGAATACTTCAAAGCCAGGATCTGGCTGGGCTAGGATGGCCACAGTTGGATCAATTCCTCTGTGTTTCATGAGTTCTCTCATCTTGTACAGGGTTTATTCTCACAGAAATTGGAAGAGTTCAAGAAAGGAAAAAGAAACACCCCAGTGTTTTTTCAAGCCTTTCCTTGCTATCCTATAGTCAAAGCAAATCATATGATTCAGCCCAAAGTTAGAATGAGAGGCCCTAAACATGTGGCCCTAAAGGAACTCATTAACTGACCCCAAATGAAACTTACCTCTTATACATAGTAAGTTCTATAGGTGAATTTTGAGCCCAGATCTCTCATAACACTGAGGCTATTTTATTTCTTCTATTCTCCACAGCTTCTTCACCAAGAAAATAAAAGTCACGAGGCCAAGACTCAAACCATTTTCTTCTTCCTACCAACAACTCTCTAGGAATCCATTTATTCTTCCCCCTTTTTGCTCATGCGAGGACCAAACATGCTACATCCCTCCTGAACTATGGATCACAAGTTCCCCTGGCCCTCAAAGACTCTCTTTTCTCTCATCCTATAAATATACTTGTCTCTCTTACTCTGACACCCTTTAGCATTTCTCCTGTTTCTTCCATCTCTACTTTGTCATGTTCTTATCTTCTACTGGCCTTCACCCCTTCACAAACTGGTTTGTTCCTCCCTTCCTCTCCATGAAGAAGTTCTTGCCCAACTCACCAAGCATCAGGTTTCTATGTTTGGTCTGAGACATTTATATAGTATATTAAGGTAGGCCAGGATAAACTGTGGAAACCAACTCCTAAATCTTGATGGTATTACTTGATACAAGTTAGTTTTCACTGATGTCATTTCTACACATATATTTGCTTATTGGTCTTCTATGTGGTGATAGATAGATTCAGAGTCCTTTCATTTGTGGCTCTACCATCTCCTAGGGACTTATAGTCCTCAGCTGGACCTTGGCATCTGGCCACTGAAGAATAAAGAGTGTGGAAAACCATATAGATTGGTACAAGAGGACAGGACTGAGAGATAAATAAATCACTTCTATCCTTATTTCATTGGCCATAACACAGCCTTGTAGGTCTGTGCAAAGGCAAAAAGAAACTATCTCACATATAGCTTTTTTTAATACCAAAGTTTGCCATCCCCTCCTGCTGAAACTTCTCCCCTTTGCATTTTCCAGTTCATTCTGTGTTACTATAACAGAAGAACACACTGAGTAATTTATAAAGAAATTTATTCTCTCATTTTTTGAGACTGGGAAGTTCAACATCAAGGTGTTGGCATCTGGAAAGAGCCTTCTTATTGTATCATCCCACAGGAGGAGGGCAAAGACAATATGAGAGCCATCAACAAAGCCAACTTACGGCCTCAAGCCCTTTTATAATCAGCATTCATCCATTCATGACAGCGGAGCTCTCATGGCCTAATCACCATCCAAACCATAGCTGTTTCTGTCTTCAAATCCTGGCTGTTTATTTTTAATCACCTTCATAGTTCCTTTTTCTTTTACTATCCCCTTAAATACTAGCATTCCCTGGCATTTTCTTCTTGATTCATTTCTGTAATCACTACATATTCTCTCTCAAAGATTCCATAAACCACCAGAGCTCCTCTCTCCATCTCTTTTTGTTCATTCCCCCATGTAAAATCTACTCTTCCTGTTAGCCCCTGTCTCTGTAAGACAGAAACTACCCAGTTAACAAACTAGAAAACTGGAAGTGACCCTGCATTCCTCCTTCATAACCAAGCTCTCTTAACCTCAGCACTATCAACATTATGAGCCAGATCATTCCTTGGTGTGCAAGCTGTCCTGTGCATTGTAAAATATTACGCAGAATCCCTAACCTCTATTTACTAGATGCCAGTAGAACACTCCTTACCCATGTTTGTCAACCAACAAAATCTCCAGACATTGGCAAATGTCCTGTGGGAAGTACACAATTCTTTCTATTTGTGAACTGCTCTATATCATCATCCAGGCTTACAGATTCAGCCTTTACAAGATTGTCCCTTCCACTTCCTTCTTTTTTGCCACTCATTTCATTAAATATCACATCATTTTGTGTCCAGATTTTTCTAATTCCTTCTTATCTGGCTGTAGCAGGCAATCTGGCTGATCCAATAGCCAATCTTAACTCAAATCTTCCTTGCTATCTTCCACTTAAAATAAGGGATATTTGTTTTACACCTTCATGTGTATCTAGGTGATAGCCAGGTGACACAATTCAGCACTGCAACCGAGTTCATGAGGAGGGAAACAGTTGAACTTAATGGTTAAGAGCAAAACTGTGGGTTGCAAGCCAGCCTCATCACTCTGACATTTGTGCAGCCTTAGGAAAAGTTACTGAAATTATCCGTGTCCCTTCAGTAACAACAGAGCAATATCAACTTTTCAGTATTATTGTGGAAATACATGAGCATATATGTGTATAGTGTCTAGTATTGTGCCTGGCTGCATACACTTTGTCAAAATGGCGCCTGTGATAGGAGGAGGAGTGCTCACGTACTCTTTCTTCTCTCTGCTCAACTCAAATGTTACCATTTTACATCCTATTCCCAACTACTACAGTATTCAACTTTGAAGACGCTGGAAAGTTTTCTCTTATACATTACCTTTCAAATTTGAAGTTGTCCCTCAAACACTATTTGGTTTTCTCCTGCCACTATGCTGTGAATGTCTACTAGGCAAGGACCACAACTTCCCACATATTCCCAGGGCCTCTGCAAATGCTCAGTAAACATTAAATGTTTAGTAAAATCTGCTTAGTAAATTAGTAAGTGAATGAATCCTGATAGTATACATCAGTCTTGAAAATCACTTCACTCCCTTTTAGCATGAGGTGATAAAATTGTCCATCAGATCAGAAAACATTTCTACTTTTATTAATTTAGCTACCTATGGTAATCTTTGGAAAGGGTTGACCTTTAAAAAAGTTTTGGACATTGCTAATGTAAATGAAAAATCAATCAACCAATTTACCAAAAGGTGAGTTTTTAAAAGAAAATTTATATCAATAGCCTGTTAACTCCAGCCAACCTTTTAAGTAAATTGAAGCCAAGGACGACATTATTTTTAGAGCAAAGGGAGAAACTACATGTGATTTTAAACTTTGCAGATATCCTTATAAAATCTTATTCTAAATAAATAAGTCTAAATTTGGGCAGGAAAGTGGCACTGAATGGTGTTAACTGACAAAAAAAGTCACAGTTATAACACTCCATTGATAGTTTCCAAAATGAGATGTTGCCTTGTAGTTAAAAGGCCTTTAATTACACATACACAAAAACATGCTTTTCACCTGCCTGTCTCCACTTAGCAAATTGTTAATACATTAAAAATACTTAATATTTCAGGAGGGATGGGGGGTGAAAGGGAGAGAGTGGGAGAGAGTGGGAGAGAGAGGGAGAGAGAGGGAGAGGGAGGGAGAGGGAGGGAGAGGGAGGGAGAGAGGGAGACAGACACAGAGATATGCTGTAATTACAAAGAATGCTTCATCTCTCTGCCGAGAAGTACTCAACAGTAAATGGCTAAGAGGACTTGGTAGTGGCTTTTCTTCCCCGGATGGTTGGGCAAAACCAACCCTTAACTACAATCTCCTTCCTAGATCAAAATTTATTAGGTCATCTCATCCCAAGAGAAGGCGCTGCCGGGCACCTCTTTCCAGAATCCTTAAAACAAATCTTATTAACAGTGACTTGAAGTAAATCGCTGAAAATTGAGAAGTTTCTTGAGATCTCCCAAGAAACTCACATTTCTTTTCCCCTTAAAATAGAGGAGCCACAGAGAATATGCAAATACTCCACTCTTTAAAAAACTTTTCTGTGGTACAATCCCAAGTCCCAGTAACACGGTCGACTTTCCCTGACGACCGACCGCAGCCCTTCAGCTGCTCCGTTCAGGTTCCCCGGGTGACTGCCGGTCCCTCAGGTGACCCGAACACGGGAGGCCCACGGCTGCCCGTCTAGTATGCGGCGCGCTCTGCCTCTGCCGCCGCCGCCGCCGCCCGACCTCGCGCCCGCCCGGCGGTAAGCGGCCGCAGGACGCCGCGGCTCGCACGCCTTCCCGGGACAGGCACGCCCCTGTCACGTCGCCTCCACGCCCACCTCCTTCTGCAAGTCCCCTCCCCACAGCACCGACTCCCCTCGGGATGCCCTCACTGTGGGCCGCGTCTGTCACAGCGGGCCGGGTGACTGGAGTAGATGGGCTGGACGCACCTTCCGTCCTTCTAGAAAAACCCCGACCGGCAGCACCCAGACTCCGGCGCTGCCAGAGCCAACGACGCAGTCCCGGGGCGCAGAGCCCTCCTCCCACCCTCACTCCTCCCCTTGCTTGCAAGAACGCCCAACGCAAAATAAATAATACCGTCCCACGCCCGCGGCGTCTGAGGCTCCTTCCGCCGCGCGGCTCGGCGCGCTCGGCCCGCGGCGCAGCGAGAGGCGGGTCCGCGGCGCGCACCATGCTCCCCAGCGCGGTGGCGGCCCACGCGGGCGCCTACTGGGACGCGGTGGCCTCCTCTGCGCTCCTCAACCTGCCAGCCACGCCAGGCTTCGGCAGTCTGGGCAAGAGTTTCCTGATCGAGAACTTGCTGAGGGCCGGCAGCGACCCGGCGCACGGGCTGCCGCCGCCTCCGCCGCAAGGCCCCGCGGCCGCCCTCGCCGCCGCCGCCTCCGGCGGGGGCGCGCAGCTCCGGCCCCTGCCCGCCAGCCCGGTGCCCCTCAAGCTGTGCCCCGCGGCCGACCCCGTCAGCCCGGCCGGGCCGTCCTACGGCACGCGGTGGGCGTTCCAAGTATTCAGCCCCTCGGCGGACGGCGCGAGGCTGCCGGGCCGCGCTCCGGGGGACCGGGACTGTGCCTTCCAGCCGTCGGCCCCAGGTGAGCCCGCCCGACGCCGGGGCCTGAGGTGGCCAGGCGAGCGCGTCGAGCTTTAGAGGAGTTGCCGCGCGGGAGCGACGAGGAAACCACTACTTTTCGCGATTCTTTTTCGCTCCATCCCGTTCTCCAGTTTCTTTTCTGTCACCTTTTTTTCAAAAAGTGGTGGGGTTACCTTGATGCTTGGCCCTAGTGGAGAACTGTGAAGGCGCCCTGGCTGAAGAGGCGCGCGGTCCGAGACGCCCGGGCTGGGGTCCCGAGGGTTTTCAGCTTCGGCGCCGGTCGCCGCCCGCTGGCTCTGCCTAGGGACCGCGCGCGCCGTCCCTCGGGGCTGCCACGCACTGTGGCGACGGTTGGGGGTCGTCCCGAAGGCGCGCGAAGTCTGTGGAAGGGAAGTGGCAAAAAGGCTTTGGCTTTCTTTACCTTCGCATTTCGTATCCCTTAAGTAACAGAAGTCAAGGGCGATTGTACTTGGTGTCCAGCTGATAAAAACAGCTGGATTGGCAACGGGAGTACGGAGTTCACCAATACGTGGACATTTATCAAAAGATGAGCACTGTAGGTTTATTCTAATTACTGTATAAAACGTAACTCGTGAGGTGGGCAGGAGGAGGACAGTTGAGTCAAATATTATAATGGTAAAGTTTATAGAAGCATGTCGAAATTAGCGATGATAAAATGGAAAAGTTTTCTCAGAGGCTCACAAACTGAGATCCAGTTGGATTAATTTTTGGGGGGATGTTGCGTCCTTAGACGGTCTTAATTTACTCTTAATCCCAATGGGTTTGTCTGGAATGACTAATAGACGCTTTTTCAGCAGTTTCCATTGTCCCAGCAAACGGCCGGATCAAATTTATTGCTAATGGCTTTATAGAATTTAACATGTTTAGAACCTGTCCTGGTCTTTCAGCTTGAAACGGTTACTAACAGAATGGAACGAATATAATTATATGAACATTGGTCTCATTCACGTGTGTAAACCCTAAATGGTAGGAAGGCTTTTTGCACCCTCGGAACATAAACAGCTAAGTTTATGTGCCTTAGAAGTGAACCACTTTTTTTTTAAGTTTTAGGAGAATTAAAAGTGTATAAAGCAGGTTCATATAGACAAGAATATAGTAAAGAATGTCTCATAAAAACATTTTCAAGAAAGTTTGCTATTTGCAAACGTTATGGCTTGACATTGTGTTCATAGCAAGTTATTTTTAAGAATTCCTAAATTCTTAATATTGGCTTCACAGCAATGAAAGGTCACTTAATTTAAATCTCTGCATATTTTACTGATTAAGTAAACGTATGGAAATCAAATGCAGATAGTTCAGTAACCCTAAAACTCATTTCATATACTTATTTCTTGCAAAATATTGTAATTAATGGGTAAAAGTTTTAAGTTACATTGTTTTTTATTTTTGAGAACATATTCATTCTTGTATATTTATTAAAGTGAGCAAATACAAAGATAATTTTTTGAATAACTAAGAGAGTGTAGGACTTTATATTTTCTTTCAGAATATTCTAATGCAGTGAAAGTGACTACCAAATATTTTATTCAGTCCTAATTGAAGGTTTGATATTCTCTTAGATTAATTTTCATTTGACAAACTGCCCTTTATTTCAAAAAGCATTTTTGTACAGAGTGTATCTGATTTTTGAAATTAGAAAAATATTGGAAAAGGAAAACACCTGTAAGGTTATGCTCACAAATATGCTGTTAAAACAAGAATTTACATTCGTTTATTTTTCTAATTTTACAAAGAATGTAATTTTCTGAATATTACCCCAGTTTTATTTAATGATAGATTCTTGCCTTACTAAAAGTTGTGGGAGTTCCTTTATTGCAGTGGAGAGTTAGGAAGTTATAATGAGTGTTGACAGTTTTAGGGATCACCTGGAAATTGGATGAGGATGAAATAGTGATTGATGTTCTTTAGAGAGTGTTAAGCAAGATAGAAAAGTTGCTGTTTTCAAACAATAACAATATTTCTTTCAGAATAATAATAACCAATCCATATCATTTAGGAACTAACATGGGAGGGGATCATAAAGTGTGATTAAAAAAAACTTTAGTGTATTGACTACCCACTTTTCTCTCAACCTTAATTTGTTGAGTGGACCAGTCTAAATGTTGCATAAGAAAACCCCAGAGTTATTTTTAAATGCACTGGTAGAATATAACCTCAAGTCAAATTTAAAGGATTTATAACACTGCATGCATTTTGGTTACCTAATATTTATAACACCACCTGTTTCATTTGCTCAACAAATGTCAGGCTGTGCTCTAGACCATTGGCTTAATCACTGAACAAGACACGATTATCTCTGTCCTTGAGCTTACATTCCATGTCGGGTACCACTTTATAGGTTACCAGTTATTTTCAGATTTGTTAGCTTTTTGAAACTTAAGAATAGACCAGCAAAGGGCGGGAGATTTAGCTCGGTGGTTCTGCAGCCTGTCTTGAAAGCTCAAGGTCCTTCGTTTGATCCCCAGTACCAAAAAAAAAAAAAAAAAAAAGAATAGACCAGCAAGATAACTAATAGAACTCTAGTTCTTTGATAAAAAAAAATTTCACTTGATAAGTTTGTTTTGGTTTCAAGCACCACTTTAAATTTTAATCTGTGGACTTGGAAAAACAACAACAAAAATGTAACACATTTTTAGCCTTCTGCTTAAGATTAGTCTTTCACTATTTGAAACTAATGAGGGGTAATAGGATAACTAATTACATTTTTAATCACCATAATAAATCAGATTGTGATTTTATATCTGAGCACATCCACAAACAAACTGACTTGTGAAATATCCGAAAATGGTAACAGTTAAAGGGCAACACATCTTTGCATGAGGGATATAGTTGACAGTACTTCATTCCTGAAAATTGATAAGTCTAAGTATGTAGAGCAAGAAAAGGAGCATTCCAAGCTGTGTTCTAGCAGGTTGTTTCTACAGAGTATGTTAAAAGCTTTAAAAAAAATCAAAGCATTGCTGAAGGCTTGAGAGGGACATATGTAGTGCACTAGTGGGTAATGAATAGATCACCTCCATTTTTAAAAATGTCTTAGACCTATAATAGTTTATTAGTGGGAACCAAGAGATTTTGTGAGTAAGCTTCTAATTATTGGAGCTCCTCTCTCAGAAGTTCACTAATATCATTAGTTGGAAAACATTCTGTAAGATTAAAATATTCATGTCTTTGTATATAAAAGAGGTTCTTGAAATGTAAAAAGCTAAAAAAATTAAATGTCTCTTGGTTAAGAGAAGGCCGTGAATTTTATAGTTGGTGGTTTATTCCATCAGTTTTCTTCAAAATAAGTGGAACAGATAGTTTTTGCTTTTAATAATGTGTTATTTAAAACCTCTTAGAAAATGTTTAACATTAAAATGTGTTTACTAAAACTATTTCTTTTGCTGGACACAAACGGATTGGAAAGTAAATATTCATTCTGGATAATGATTTGCTCTAATATGGAGTTGATATGCTCTTTTAAAACAGTAACTTTACCAAGTACATTGAACTGTGTAGTACAGAAATGGAAGATCCATAGTATTTTTTCTATCACCAAAGTAGAGTTGTTTCCTACCATTACTACTTAATATGTATTCTGGTTTCCTATCTACCTCCCAGTTCCACATACTATTCACCTATTAATCCTTGAGTCTGTCTGAAACTGCTTGCATTCGTGTTTTATGTTCAAAATGGTAGTTTATTCCTCTTCACTGAGATACACTGAAAGTGTGAAATAAAATAGCCTCTTGTACATTTTATGCTCTTGGGGAAGGAAGAAAGTGTATCTATGTTTATAGCAGGACTTCCAGTCAAATTGAAGACTGTTTGATCTGATTGGAGTTAGAATTTGCCATTTTTGTTGCTAAATAATGCTGTAGATTTGTTTTGGCAAATTAGAACCTCACTACCTTGAATGTTGATCATGTTGACCCTGAATCAGAACAGTAAGAGTTGGGGATTCAGATCAGGACAATGGTGTGACCTGTTTCAGCAGTTCTTGGTTCTGGCCATCACCCCAACCATCCTTCAGCAGAATTTGTAGATACCCCTAACACCATGTTCTTAATATATTTGTACGAATATGTCTTTGTAGGTAATTGTATTAGTCACCTTTCTGTTGCAAAGAGGAAATACCTGACATAAACAATTTAAGGTAACTGGATATGATGGCACACATTTGTAATCCCAGCACTATGGGAGGCTGAGGCAGGAGGATTGCAAGTTTGAGCCTAGTCTGAATGACTTTGTGAGACTCTGTCTCAAAATTAAAACAAAAACAAAATAGAAAAGGGCTGGGAATGTAGCTCAGTGTGAAAGGCCTGGGTTGATTCCCCAGTATCAAAACAAAAAACAAAACCCACCATTACCAAAACAACAACAACAAATAATAATAATAGCACAGCAAAACTGAAGGAGGAAGGTTTATTTTGATTTATGGCTTCAAAGGTCTCAGTCTGTGGCTGGCTGGCTACAAGGCAGAAGTATGGTAGCACGGGAAATCTGCTCATCTCATGGCACCTGGAAAACAGAGCAAAGGATGAGCAGAGAAAGAGGAAGGGGCTGGGGACAAGCTACACCCTTCCAGGTCATGGCCCCAGTGACTCGCCTCCTCCACCCAGGCCCTACCATCTATGAACGCATCATCAGTGGATTGTTTATCTACTGAGTTGAGCACCCTCGTGATCCAGTTATGACCTACAGTCCCACCTCTGAAGACATGCGACTTTAGGGGGACATTTAAGATCTGAATCACATTAACTTATATCACTAACTTTTACATAATTCATTTCGTGAACAAAGTATTATGTGATCCAAAAGTTAATACTTTGAAGTTCAAGGAGAAATTCTTGTAGTCAATAGAAATATAGAACTAATGAGCATGCCCTTCACTTTGGTACTGAGCCATACTTCTTACATAATAATGTCTGAGCTGGAACTACTGTACAATGGACTAGCAATTTATGGTGCATTCAGTTTGCCTCCAACTTTAGTACCTGTCCGTCCCACCCAACACATGCTTCTCTACTTTGCTCTAACAAGTGAACATCAATCTGGTAATTTGTGTGGAAGTTACTGAGTTTAATAATCAAACAGGAGTAATCTAACAGGAAAATAGAAATATTTTAGAACTTTTTATTCACTTTAGGGATTTGAGGATTAAGAGGTACGTTTGGTCATATGTAGAATTTGAACATTAAGATTGATTAGGTTCAGGGTTATACTACATGAAAATGCCGTATGTGAAGAATTTAAAAGGATTATCAAGGGTGATTTTATCTATGTGTATGTATTTATATATGTGTATGTGTGTGTGTGTGTGTGTGTGTGTGTGGTGCTGGGGAGTGACCCTAGCACCTTTTTATATATGCTAGACAAGTGCATACCACTGAGCTGTGTCCTTAGTCCTTTATCTATATATTTTTTCCCATTATTGTGGCTCATATGCTCAAACCTAACCTGTTCATTGGTCTCTCTTTCTCTTTGTCTTGTTATCCACTAGAAAAAAAATTTTGTTTTGCTGTATCAGGATATTTCATGGTTAAATTTGCTGCTAAACAGTGATAGAAAAGTGAAGGACTTTGCACAATTTCTAATAGCTGTGTTTATAAAATGCTTTGAGATTCTTTGGCTATGAAAGTTTTCACAGAAGTGAAATGTTACCATCTTTAAAATAGTTAAACAAATTTGTTTTTATGTTAGGGTGGGTAGGTCAATATTTCACTTACTCCTCAGACAACATACTTTCTGTCACCTTATTTCTGTTGTTGACATTGTCCATAACTTTAAAATCCATTTTACTTCTTTTAAGGGAATTTGATTTGCCACACTTAAAGTTTTCTTTTACTTACGGTGATTTTTTTTTTTTTTTTTTTTTACAAGGAAAGCGTATAATTTTTAAATCAGCTGAGTCTGCCAGGGTGAAAAGGCAAATTGTAAAATGGAACAATACAACTTTTATCTAGGAAGGCTTGTTAGAATCTTCATTTAATGCTTCATTAAATCATACTTCTGTTTTATACTCTTAGTAAGAAATTGGGTTTTTGCCATAACACATAGCATGCTTACCAGACTTTTGTTTGGATAAAATGTTTCAAAATGTTTTATTTTACTTTCAGTAATGTTTCCACTTTCAATGAAATCTCTCCCTTTCAATTCTTTTTTAGCTTCTAGTTGATACTTAACTTGGCATTGCTGAGTGATTCATCATTTTATATAAAGTTACCATAACTGATTTCATTTTTAATAACATTATTCATTTTGTCAGCCAGCTACTAGTTGTGAATATTTTAGGGTCATATTTTTGTGAGTTATGTGAACAGTAAATTTGAGGTACTGAAATTCTCTCTGAAGTCAAAGATCAAAAAGCCTCTATAAATTTTTTAGACTTTTCTTTCAGAACCAGAAAAATGAAAGAAAGTTTGAATTAAATATTTTGTCTTCTTGTTTCTAAACATTCTAGGAATGAACTAGGTTTTTCATTTTTCACATGTTCAGGCATTGTGTTATATACAACTTTAATCTTATTAATTCTAAGTGACCATAAGAAATAGAATATATAATAGGTACATTTCTGTAAGTCGTCTTGAGAAGTCTCCAAATTTCTTGTTCTTCAAAACTTTAAATCTCTAATGCTTTCTAAATTAAAATATGTGGAGTCAGTAAATTATTCTTTGGGAAAATTTATGTACAGAGAATAAAACTATGACTGCTGGCAGTTTTTAAATAGACTAATCTGCGGCTGTATTAAGCAGAAGTGTATTGAGCCAATTCTGTAGTTACTTTGGGTCTGAAACAAATAGCCTGATTCTTTAAAGCAGGAACAGGATCACACCTATTTGTTTACTTATTTTCTATTGATGCTTTACATTACAGATTGAATAGTTGCAATAGAGGCCTCCTGGCTCAGAAAGCCTATTTATTTTCTGGTCCTTTGTAATAAAAGTTTGACAGTGCTTTCTCCAAAACATAAATGGCAAATTGGGTAAATTTTAAAGTACTATATAGTTTTCTGAGATGGTTTTAGCAGCATTTCTATAATTTTTAAAGTCTACATTGAAGCCTAGCCTCTTTTTATTACTGATTGTACAACCCTAAGCAATTCACATAACCTCATTGAGCCTCTTGTTTCCTTATTTAAAAATGTGAACATCAGGAGGCTGAGGTAGGAGGATTGCTGCAAGCTTGAGGCCAGCCTGGGCTATATAGTGAGTTCAAGGCCAGCCTGAACTGCATAGTGAGACCCTGTTTCAGAACAAAACAAAACAAAACAAAACTAACAAACCAACAATGTGAGCAGATGATTAAAG
This sequence comes from Heterocephalus glaber, assembly GCF_000247695.1. The sequence goes on from NW_004624816.1 coordinate 7,293,644, forward strand.
TCAGCAGTTGACTTTCAAGCACATTCTTCAATAGCTCGTTGATAAGGAAGAGGAAAAGATGTGAAAGACTTCTTCCCACCATAAGCACAATCTTGGTAAATGGGGTATTGTGATGTAAGAAACCATCCCCAAATTTGGTAGCCTAAAAAACCCAATCATTATTTTCTCTCATAGGTGATTCATACTTGGAATGCTGTAGGCTTGCAGTTGGATGTCAGCTGAGGCTACAGTTACCTGAATGCTGGACTGGGCTGCAAGTCCATGATGGCCACTCACATCATGGATAGTTGATGCTGGCTGTTGACTGGGTGCTCAGCAGGAGCATTTCATTCACTCGAACTCTCCAAGTGTCTTATAGCATGGTGGCTAGGTTTTGAAAGGGAGAGTTCTGAGAGCAAATGTTCCAAAAAGTCCACACAGCTTTGGACCTGTGGGCATTTTGAACATTCTGGAACTTCAAAGAGTAGGTCAAAAACAACATCTCAAATTCAAGAGAAAGTGAAAGAGACCTGATTTCTCAATGACCGGTGAACCAAATAATTGGCAGGCATTTAAAATATGCTACAATGTGAAAGCAGGACAACCAGTAGCATACACAGTTCCTGCTATGTTATGTCTCTTTGGCTGGGAATTAATCACATAGAATTGTATATACCTGGGAACTCAGAGAACCTTTACAAAGGCTTTTAGAAGTAGAGTTTTTGAAAGTTATAGTTATCATTCTTTTAATAGTATAATCTCTTCTCTGACAGTGACTATAACAATAAAGAATAGGACACAGACTCAGTTTTAGCTCATTTTTTCAGAGCTGTCTGTGTAAACTCCTTCAGGGTCGAAGCAGCAGAAATGATGACCCTGAACACCCAGAAGCCAGATCCTACCCACTGGTTGATGTTGTGAGGATGGACTGGGTGATGTTGGTGGAAGTGTCCAAACGAATGCTTACGGCTACCTACTACAGCATGGTGTTACTACAGTAGGTCTTCCCTTTAGCCCTTCCTTATTGCACTATGCCCCAACCACCGCTGCCAGGTGAATTTTTCTGTAAAGTGTATCTTCTCATATCACCATGCTATTCAGGAAAACCTAAGTTATCCTTTTTGACCTCAGATCAAATGCAAACACTCACTTTGGCCCCTAAGACATCATTCCATCAGCCACATTTAACTTCTAGCCACACTGCTTAATGTTCAGACCTTTCACCTTGACCCAGTAGCCAGCCTGGTCCTTTTAACCTGTTCTACTCTTGCCCACCATCTTTGCTTCCTTTTCTTTGTTCATGTCTTTTCCTCCTGGAATGCCTTCTTTCCCTTTTCATCCCAAGTATTTTCCAAATGAAAGTGAAAATTATGATCTTGCTTCTGCTTAAAACTTCCTTTGACCAAGCCTTTCTAATTATTATTTTCTTTTTACTTGCTTTTAGTAGAAGTCTAGACCATATTGATTCATTTTATATATTGTCTTCGTGCTGATCTCAAATGATATAATACTGGCAGGAGTGAAGGCTAACATTTATTGAGTGTCTGCTATGTATCAGTCATTGTTTTATGGTCTTTCCAGTGATCTTAATCTGATTAGACATTATAATCACCTGTGGAGTTTTTGAAAAATTGCTGTGATAGGGGACTCACAATCAGTCTTGTTTCAGTCCATTTGTGTAGGGGTCAAGAATCTTTATCTTTGAAGAGTTGTTCAAATAATTCTGATATGTATTCAGGGCTGAGAACTACTGATTAGGGAAATGCACAGAATGAAATTCTTAAATTTCATCTTCTTGTGGAGTATATCAGGTTTGACAGAACAAAATTCATTATGGAGCACTGAGAAATTGAGGTTTTAAAAAGCAGATTCAGGTATGTAAGTTAAGGACTATAAAACAAATTCTTATAGGAGGGAAAACCATTGTTTCATCCCCGTAGTTCTAGCACACAGTGAAATACTTGGCACCTGATAGACAATACATATTGTTTGCCTTTAATTAGAAGAACAGAATTAAGCAAGTAGACATTTATTTTCTCATGATCGATCTGTGCTAAAACGTTAAGACCTATGTGTTCTGTCTGTAAAATACTCTTGAGTCAGAAAATACTTCCGTGTTTTCTGATGAATAGAAGGATAATGGATGGATTTACCTAATTTATTTTCCCTGCTGATTGCAAGCAAGGCTTGCAGTTGGATCACATAAATGAATTATTTTTAGATTGTATATAAAATAAATCAAACCTCATTAGATATTTACTATTTCTCAGGTCTAACTAGTCAAGGCAGATGTTTGCCATTCTTTCAGCCTTTGTATTTGGGTCCACCTACTCCAGATAATTTGTTCAGTTGCATTATTTTCAAGTTGAAAGTTTTAGATTGCATTATTCCCAGGGACCCTGTGCTTGGCACTCGAAGAAGTTATTAAACCTCTCCTTTTGAAATTATTTCGTTCCCTGTTATTATCTCCCCAAAAGGTTTTATTTTTCACCATTAACATCTTGGAACCTTCTGTTGTGCCTCATGACACACTGTCCAATCTGCACATCATTGCAATGAGCCTCTAAAATTTATGTCAAGGTTATATTAGTGATTTTTAGTATTCTTCTTTGCAACATCACAAATCAGTGGCACAGTTTGCCTTAATAAAAAGTTGGTTTCTTGTTCTTCTCCATCAATAAAGAAGAATAAAAATCACAAAAGACATTTTAAAAACTTGCTTTTTAGACAGCAGAGCTTTGCAAGTCATTTCTCTGTAGCTATGCTTATAACTATTCTTGGCGGTGGGATACTTACATCTGTTTAAATTTAGAAAAAAGGCTGGCCAGTTCACCATTATGTTGGCTGTAAGTTCTTATCCTAACTAAATATTCAAAATAATTGAAAGATATTTTGAATCCTTGTCTTCAAATGGGTCAGAACATATGATTAAGAATTGTGGAAAGTTCATGGAGTTTTTTTTTTTTTTTTCCTGTGAATGCATGACTTTGGTCTTTGAATTCGGAGAGGGTCTGATTTAGTTCCAAAAATTTTAAGTCATTTTGTTTGTAACTTGCAACATTTTCCCACAGAAACTGGGAGTTGTATTTGTTGGTGGGATATGCAGTATCTTAAAATGTTGTACTAATAGAACCTGACATCATGCTATGAAACATCACCATGTGTAGTTTTTTCCTTTGGATTGGTCATTTGAGAGAAAACTCATGGAAATCTTGGTAGATGTGTCCATTTTCCAGGCTGTAGCTTTGAATAACTGGCAGGAGTCTCTCCATGAAATCCCCACCCCTCATGTCTAATAACAAATCATACTAAAACCTGTTTTGTTTTTCTTGCTCATTTTTAATATTTGCTGAAAGTAGCTATAATCACATTATAGATACATGTCCTTTTGGAGCTTGAATACTAATGGGTGTGTGAAAGAGAAAGCATGTATTAAATTCATAGCCTAAAGTATAGTGAACACTCTTTAAATATTACCATTATAACTATTGTTCATGAATCATTCCTAGCATGGTAAATTATTGAGTAACTACATCTACATTGCATTGATGGGGTTTAAAATACTTATCATCTAGAATTAAATTGCCTTTTTCCTCCTGGCTTTTTAAGAACTTCTTCAAAGTAGTTTGTAAGAGTTAGCAAAGTTTTCATAGATCTGTCAACTTGTCACTTTGTTTTCATCAAGCTTGAATTTCCTCTTTTGCTTATTACTTTAAAAAAATACAAACTTTACAAATGGTAAAAGTTTAACATGCATTTTAAATACATTACATTATTTTAAATGATTATTTCCTTTGACCATTTAGCACTCCTGCAATCACATGCTCAGATGGATTAGCATTTGACTTATGTCAGAGTAGGAGCATGGGAAAAAAAAAAGGAGCACTTAATTGGAATTTCACAGCGATTTCCACATAAATCAGCTTAAACAAGGTGTATTAATGTATAGCAATCAGGAATTGACTAATCTGTGTAAATATGTGTGTCAAAAGATGATTTAAAGTGTTGAAAAAATCCTACACAATAGAACTCCCAGCTTGGTCATGTCACAAAGCATGAAAGCCCGTTCTTTGGCCAAAACTAGAATTATTACTGTAGATTTTGATTACATTTTTGTAATCAGATTATGATACTGTCATTTTGATTACAGCTGTCATAAAGGGTAATATATAGCAATATAACAGACTGTTCAGTTAAACCTGTTTTCTGGTTAGATTTAATTTTAAAACCAGACCGCTTCAAATCACAGTCATCACAAAATGAATTTAAGTGATCACTTGTTTCAAGTAAAAATTTTTAAAAAATATTTTATTTTTCCATTTTTAGGGCTATAGAAGTAAATTGAGAAAGATTTTGGCTAGAATAAGAAAATTTGTAATTTATGTATACTTTGCATTATTATTTTGATGGTATCATAGCATGTCGTATAATCTTAATTTCTATATTCTACATTGAGCACCAATTTGCAAACAAATTTTCTTTGATATTTCCAGCTAACTTGGTTAATATTTAATTTTATATATGTAAATGTAATATTGGTGGGTCTTTTTCTTTTTTTCTTCTACCTCAAAAAAAAAAAGAGTGACCCTAACAGTACAATAACTATGACTTAATTATTTGTAGAATGTTTATTTTGAAGGAGAAATATGTTATGTAACAGAAAAGTTATTACAGTGAGCGACTTTTATGCTCAGAAATATATTTCCATTTTTAAAAGCATTTTATAGATCTATAGTAATGGAAGTGTAAATCTGCCTAAATATTGCCATCCTCTTGTACTTTAAAATGTAAAATCCAAATGAAATGATTTATCATCTTTATGATAGTTTTACAGTTAATATTAGAACAGTCTGTGGTAGTAAAACTTAAGAAACTTACTGAACTTTTGAATTCCCAAATATTCCTTTTATACCTTTGTTTTGTTGCCATATTTTCAAAATAGTATTAAAACAAACACTTTATTCTTTGGAAATCCAAATATTAAAAAAGTAAGAACATTAATTATGTCAACTTTCCATTGTATTATAGGAAGAAAATTGCATTTATGATAAGTTTGCAATTTTAAGGTTTTCAGAATCTTGAAATACTATACATTTTTTATTTGGCCCTTTACCTTGTTTTGATACATCCTTTAAAGAAATTGTTAAAAATAAGTCCATACTTCTCAGTTGAATAAATTCAAGTCTGAAATTACGGTGTTCTTTGAAAAGGTATATAATCATATCAAAGCAGTATTCTCTAATGTTATTAAGAAGTTGCCATTTGAATATGAAGGGAGAATAATAAAAAAATTTTATTTTAACTCCTGTTTTAGATTTTAAAGTTTTCATAGATACTATATTTTAGGGTGTGTTGGCTTTCTGTGGTTGTCGTTTGTTTGTTTTTTTCTACACTGGGGATTGAATCCAAGGCTGAGCTACATCCCCAGCCTTTTTAAACATTTTTAAAATTTTTAGACAGGATTTTGCGAAGTCACTAAGTTGCCTAGGTTGATCCTGAACCTGTAATCCTTCTGCCTCTGTCTCTCAAAATCTTGGAATTATGGGTGTACACCACCGTGCGGCTGGGCATTAAGTTTTGATTTTCATTTTATCCCTAAGAAAACCAGAGAATTTTTCTGTTTCTTAGTTTATAAGAGCATTTGTTCAGTTACTGAAATTTGGACTATTTATAATGTGCTAGGTACTCTGCTGGGTATGTAATGATGAAATCAAGTGCCCACCTTTAGGAAATCTCAACCTGCATTTATATTGTACTAAACCCATTGTTAAAGCATACGGTGTATTTAAGGCACTTAACCAAATCTTGGCACATAGTGAGATCTCAATAAAGGAGAGAGTTATTATTCACAATGCATGACATTCTTTATAGCTATTTTTCATCTACTGAAGAATGGAGGTCAAAATTTCACTTAAATGTTAAAGTCAAATGAAGTGATTTATCATTTCTGTGATGGTATTGTGTCAAAAATATCAGAGCAACTCATAGTAACAATGAAACTTCAAAAAATTTGTGGAACATTTAGACACCAAAAAGTCTTTTTTTCATACCTTTACTACAAGAGTAACTATAAGTATTCCACACATATCTCTTGAAAATTTATGAGTAACATAGTTTGATAAAATGAGACAAACAGAATTATGTGGCAACTCACTATACTGCAAAGACAAATGCTTTTGGATTAATTTTATATTTTCTTGAGATAAAATGTTATTTCTCAGATACTTTAAAGCAAGTAATAAGATCAGAAACCCCACTCTTTGTTACAGAGCCATGCAGTAAATTAACCATTAACAACTTGGGATTCCAAGTAACTATATATTTCAAATGACCTGAACATAAATAATAACGTGATATAATATGTTTTAAAATTCATTGTAAACATATAACATTAAAATTATTTTTTGGTAAGTATAATATTTAGAACTGTACTATTTAATATAATCCCTAGTCACAAGTCTATTTCATTTGGATTAAACATTCACTTATCTTGTCACATGAGGCTCACCTCAATAGCTCAGTCACTGCCTGTGGCTAGTACATACCATGTTAGACAAGGCAGACCAGACACCTCCATCATCACAGATTATTCTCTCAGAGAGTGTTGCTGTAGTGTGCCTTAAATCCATGAATATTAAATATTTACTATTTATGATTATGACCCCACAGAAAATGAACTAGCAAGCGGTGGTGTATGACAGTTTGAGTCTTTTCTACCATATCTTCCAAATCTTGATGCGATTATTTGGTAAGCACTTTGGCCAGTGACGGCCATTTAAAATGACTTTGATTTCAGTACAAGTTATAACTGAGTAAAGTCTTAGGAAATGAAGTCCTTTTACTCCATGAATTTAAGGAACCAGAGTTTTGAGTATTGTCTGAAAGAAGTGGCTAATCAACAAGATCAATGCTTTCTCCACAGCACCTTCCAAACCCTTTCTTCTGAGTACCCCGCCATTCTACTCCGCGTGCTGTGGTGGGTCCTGTCGGCGTCCTGCATCCCCCACTGCCTTTCCAAGTAAGTTTTTAATGCTTCATCAGCAATGTCTCAGCTATTCTGTAAACCAAAGCAGCAGGATTTAATGTGCTCAGGGAAGCTAATTGGTAATGCAATGGCAATGAGCTAATTCCTCACTAAAAATCACAGTGATCCTATTCAGGAGGTTTCCAGAGATTTATCAAACCTCAGCACAGTGAGCAATTGTGAGTGGTTTCTAATAGCATTGAAACCCAGAGCTGACACACCAAGGAAAGCGACTTATTTCCCATTTGACATAAAAGATCTCACAGGGACCAGTTTGGCTCTTTCTGAAACATGTAGCAACGCTCCTCCAAAGAAGAGGGGAAAAATGAAAAGGAAGAAATTGTGTTGTGTAAAACATCCGCCAGCTTAAAAAGTGACACAGAAAGTCATGAGATGTCTGTGGAACATAGTTATAAATTGTCAAGATCATAAAAAGAGAGAAATGTCTCTTGTTTATCATCTTGAAAAAAACCAACCATAGCTGTGTGAAAGATTTCCAAGAGAACTTTAGACGTCAAGAAAGTAAAATTTTCATAGTGTCTGGAAGTGGAATGAGAATGACAAACTTTCCAAAACTCATGGTGCAGGTGCACATACACACACACAAAGATTCATTTTTATCTGAAGGTAAAATTCATGTTGGTCTTGAGATGTCTAGTTAGAATAAGAATTTGTAGGCAGAGAATTTGAGTTTATGATACATCTAGTGGGGAGAGGTATGTTTATTTCAGCTGCCCAAGAAAAAAAAACATTTATTGAGGTCGATGGCTCTGTTAGGTGACAAGCGAAGTGTTGAGTCAGGCTGAAGCACAGAGCTCCATCATAGTTGAATTCAGATCCCTGCTGCCTCTGCGTCTGTGTTTTATGAATGTTTCAGGAGAGCAGTCAACAGAATGTTTCCTGACAAGTGAGGCAGCAAATGTTGGCGGTTTAATGAGCTGCAAGTTTCTGAGCATCTCTTTAGGGGGCTGATACTTTCCCACAGAGCACTTTACAAGGCTGGGACCTGGCCACAATGGGTGACAGACCCGTGACCAATCGTCACTTTCACTTGACTCATCCACACGCGACCCCACCACGATTTTTCACTCTGCAGATGAACTTTAGGAACCATTTCACATGGAAAAGGCTTGGGCAAGGGTCAGTTGCCCTTTTGTATGGTCATAAAGCGAGGCTCTGTGTGCCAGTCTTTTCTCCTGTCTCACATTCCAAGTGAATTTCTGGACATTATTTAAAGCACTTGACTGAAAAATAAAGCAGTGAATGAAACTGACTTTTATAGACTCATTCTAGCTCATCTTCCCATATAACCCTGTCCACCTGAAAAGGGATTTAGTGGATGAGCTGAGTGTATACAGGGACTTGCTGAATACATAGGTCCCATTATCAACTGTGGGGATTGTTTATTAACCAGGACTGATACACTACTATTTTTGAAGTGACCTATTAATTGTCCATTTAACTAGAATGTATTGAATTCAAATAGAAAAATAGAAACCATGACTAAACCTTTTACTCGCTCCTTCAAGGTGGTCTGCTGTGAGGGTGATTGAAAACTGTTGTGCAAATTAAGGAGCTATTTATCACCATATATTAGAGTAGAAGGCAAAGACTTCATCAGTGGAGACTTAAAACCCGAATATTTGACATCGTATCATAATGGCATATCTGCAGAATTAAGTCTTTAGTGTTAGATTTTAAGAGAGGTGATTGAAAGAGGTTTCACACTTAGTTTTGTTTATTTCACTTTGATGTAATATTTAACTTTTAAATCTCTGGCAGTACAATTCAGGTAAGTGGAAATGTGCAAAAAATTCCAGGCAACAGGTGAATGTTCACCTATGTATGTATGAGTGTGTGTATTATTTTATAGTGGTGTTTTAAGTCTTTAAAAAGTTGAGTCAATGTAATTGCTAGAATACATAAAAGTAATGCTAAAGATATTTCCTAGATAACTTCATCTTCTCAACTGCTTGAAAGATTACTTTAAATAGGTCTCACTTTCTTCCATCTATGTTTTAATCCTTCCTACTTTGTGCCTTTTGCATCACTGTTGTAAGTTGTGGTGTTTTTCCGTAGAGGTTTAAAGTCCCATGTTTATCTTTTTAAAATAAACATAAAAGTAGAAAGTCAGCACAGCTCAGGTCAAGGATAGAAAATGTTGCACTTGGTCTGTCTCCCTTTCTAAAGTTGGCATTTAAAAACAGTTTAAGATATCACAAGTGTTTTTTTTCTTTTGGTATCGGGGATTGAACTCAGGTAACCACAAGTGTTTTTAATAAACATTTGTGTCTCATGTTATTAGTTACAGCTCTAAAATGAATTTCTTATTTTCTTGTTTATAATATTCATTCATATTGGCAGGAGCTACTAACGAAATAGTGGAATTATGCTTTCAATAAAGAGTTTGTATAAATAACCATGCTACCAAGGAACAGTTAATGAGGTTTACATCTGTACAGTCCTTTTTTTTCTAAAGGTGTTTACTAGATTTTCTTTTTCTCTTCTTTTTTTTTTTTTAATAATAAGAGTGAAATTTATGCCCAAGCTTTTAAATTATTTTCCATTGTACGAAAGAAGGAAAATGAACTGTCCAAGTCAACTTGTATTAAGTTTCAGATCAGACAGCCAAAATTAAAGTTTATTCTAAAAATTTTAATAACTGATGAAATTGATGGCCCTCACCATTGCTTAACAGTGTTGACTTCACTCTCCAAAAGCATAGAATCAGATCAACTTGTAATTGTGCAATTGAAATACCCCTTTGACTCTACATGATTCATTTGTTTAATATTGATTCTGTTTTTCTTAGATTTATGATCAACTCCTTATTGCAGTGTGGAAACAGTCATTCACTCAGTGCCCTTCTCACATGCAATAAATGGTTTAATAGGCTATTTAAGCTCAATTCTTACAGTGGGGAAAATTAAAAGGCAGTGGTAAAAGTTTTCCCCTCCCCTAAAGCAGTGCATGGAAAATCTTTGATATTATATCCATCAGGTTCTTTTCAAAATAACACATTTCTCAGCTAAAATAAAGGGAAAATTGTGGAGATTAATGTAGATAATAACTTTTTAAAAACAATCTTGAAAAATACAGGCATCTTAATTATGTAGGCTAGCTAATTGAGTTAATCAGATAATTATTTCATTTTGTCTTCAAGTACCCAACTTGAATTTGACCTTTTAAGACTTTTATACCTTAAAAGACAACACTTCAGTTTGGAGCAACATCATAAAAATCTGAGCAGGGAAAATAATCCTGTGGGACAAACTACTCTGTTTTTCTGGGGAGATGAATTTACTTCTTTTGTTTGAGATTATTTTGCCATCTTCACTTTCTTGTTAAATTTAAGAGAATGCTTGACTTTAGGGTTTTGTTGAAGGGAAGTGACAGTTATTTTTATTGTTGTGAATTTAGGTTGGTTCTGTGAGTTTCACTGTCAAAGATGGAAAATTCTCTAGTTAGTATTCTTGCCACCTGACCTGGCTGTTTGTTTCACTGCTTTCAGCTGGAGTGGTTAGTGGGCTGAGGAAACTGACATATGGAAACCCACAAAACCCCACACAATCTGTGTGTGTGTGTGTGTGTGTGTGTGTGTGTGTGTGTGTGTATTTAAACTGTACCACAGTAAAGGCTTCAAAGGGATGCTTTTTTTCTAATGAAGAAGCCTAATTATATTGTTTGAAACATAATGGAATTTGTGCAAAAGGTGAATATAGGTATTGACTTCTTGAAAGTGAAGGGCGGGTGTTGCATAGATAAATGGCATTCACTCAACCAAGGGGAATGTTTAAAGGAGTCAGAGACTCAAAGACAATAGTTTTTCCAAGTTGATGGCTCTATTCAGCAGTTTTAGAGAGACAATGAAAGTGTTGGAGTAACTTTCCTGGAATGGAGTCCTCCCCACCCCCCAGCTATTTAGTCCAGAGGGTGATGGGCTGCTTAGCAATATAAAGTGCTTGTCCCTGATTTTGTCTTAATTCCTTTGCCTGAGAATAACATGAACTGTAATAGAATGGCTTGTAAAGTGCTGATTTTGGCTTCTCATTAAAGAAGTATACACATACAAAATAAGGGAAAGAGAGAATAGGTTGGGTAGAGCAAAGCAGGAAAGGGAATGTCCTGACAGACTGTGAGGATGTTAGATTGTGCTTTTAACAGTAGTCTATACAGATGAGGGAGATGACAGTCCTGAACTTTGAAATGGTCAGATTGCCTATACCTATTAAGTTCTGAAGACTCACTTTAAAAAGTACATTCAACAAACTCATGGAAAAACTAGTCAAGATGTAGAGGTCAACTAAAACAAGGAAAGCTCTCTATGACTGTCAGTCAGAAATTCTGAAATTAACTGAACAGTTGGCCTGAACATAGGAAATGATAGGGAGTGCATGATAGTTATCTTCAAATTAGATACACTGTATAAAATATACATATAAGGAATAAAATTGGAACCATTAAATAGAGTTTAGAGGAAGTTAACTTTGGGGTTGATGTAAGGGAAATACAGCAAATCAGGCTATGCGATAAATATAAACATAGCATCTCAAATAGTAGAGGTTGCAGGATAAACTTCTCTCTCTCGAGTTCAAATCTGTTGAAATTACACCGTACACACACACACATGCACAAACACGAATACACACACATGCATGTGCACACATGAACATAAGAAGGGTAAGGAAGCTCTTCATGTTAAAGAAGATCCTGAAAGTAGGAGATGAGAAGTTATAACTATTAGGAATGCTGCTGTGTGAAAAGAAGAGCCCACAGACAAGAACTGTGGAGGAGAAGTGATCCAAGGCAGAAAAGACACAGACTTGAAGGCTTGAGATAACATACATTTGAGGAAACAGTTAATGGAAGCTGATGGCATTTTAGCTGACCAGTTCTGAGAAGCTATTATTTGTGAAAGGGCTGTTTGGTAGCCTCCATCTTGATTGGTCCTAAAATAATCTTAAATATTTTTACTAGAAGGCTTTGATTCAGTGTTGCTTCATAGACTTAATACTGTCTCTTTCCTACAAGTCCAGAGAAGCACTGGGTTATGAATTAGTTTTAAATATGAAAACCTATAAAGGCAGAAAGCAAACATAAGACAACATGACTTATTAGGAGTAGGTTATCTATAGCAACAGTTGGCCTGCTGTGACACCAGACTATTCCAGATTGGGAGCAGAGCCTGGAATGGAACAGGATTAGAGAGAAGGACCAGGACCACTGCAGGGATTAAAAGCTATAATGCGGCTAAGGGCAACTGGGTGCATGTGTGGTACAGAAACCTTCCCAGGGCTTCCTGAATCATTGGGTGAAAGGATATATTGGACAAAAGAAGCTGCCCCAAATGGAATTAGAAAACCAGAGATTCAGATGAATCTAGGTGAGTCTACACATGGCATGGAATACTGGTGCACCCTTTGTGGGATAGGACTCTGTTGGATTGCTGTGGTAGAAATACAAGAAAGAGTTATAGCTATTTGCTCATGGGCTGATTTCTAGAAATGACAAAGTCTCTTTTTATTATGAAGGGCTGGCTGGCTGCTATAACTAAGCACTGCCCTGTCTTCAGCAGTCAAACTTGCTTTCTAGAGGTTGAGGCAATAAGGAAGAGGTAATGGCTACCCTGATTCTCCAGTGCTGGTTGCTCTGTCTCTCCTCACCTTTCCTCCCAGCAATACTGTGCATGCATAGAACATCTCCGTTCGTCATGTCCTCCACTAGGTGCCTCACAGAAACTATCTGGAGGATGGCAATGGGGGAGCATCTCAGGATCCAGAGAATCATGACTTTGAAAAGTTTTCTATCTCAGATAATTGTGCAATTTTAATGACTCTCCCTACTTCTCTTCTACTTGCCTGTCCCCTTACAACTTTGAAAATCTTTGATGTCATTTTAAAGGGCCTCAGTCTGCTTTGGTATGTGCTCTCAGTTGTACATTATAACTTTCTGGAACCTCTCTTTGTTCTTATGGAAAATAGGCTGGTGATATCTACCTCTGGGGATTGTTGTAAAGATTACATTGCATGATGTATGAGGTTGGCACATATCCAAGCACATATGGAGTCCCAAATATGTATGGAAGATGTATTATAAAATAATGGTTTTAATAATGATTTTCTCAAATTGATAGAGCCTTTGGCATCTTGAATTGGTAGCCTCAGCTATTAAAGCCTCATCTATGCTACTAGCCCTGTATTTCATATCTACTTTTAAAAAAATTATTTATTGTCACCGGGAAGTTTCTATACAAATGGGACATTTGTCATAAATTTAAGGATGGTTGGAGGTGTTTGTTGCTCATGGTTTTTCAGTAGCTCATAAGAGATTTTTGAAGGAAAGGAAGTTCCTGAAGTTCATCTATGTGTTCTGCAGGTGTAAATTTGGGCACCTATTTGTAGGTGTGGAAGGTATGAAAATGGTGTAGATTCATCTGTGTGGTCCTTAGATCCAGAAACAGCCCATAGAAGACTCATGGGGAGCACAAAGGAGGAGTACTGATGGTAATCATGGCAGCATTGTAATGTCCTTCTTGTAGGAGCTCAGGGCACTTCACTTTAAGGAAACAAGCACAATTTGTATATGAAAGCAGGGAGAATGGAAACTAGACAATTAACAAAGAAAGAGAGAGGGCCAGGGATTTAGCTCAGTGGTTCCATTGCCTGCCTCACAAGCACAAGGTCCAGAGTTCGATTGCCAGTACCAAAACAACAACAATGAAAAGCAAAGGGAGAAAGCAATCTTCCTTATCATTGTCATATTTCTTGCTTATTCATTCCTGTATTCTTGTTCATCTTAGGGCACTGAAATCTGAGAACCAGACCCATGAGTTAACATTTTAACCTTCACAGCTATTCCAGGTCTCCCCATTAGAGATTGAGCTCTAGTTTCCATGTGTGCCCCCAAAATGTTAGTACGTATTTCTGACGTTGATGAGAATAATGTATTTGTAGATTTCCTTGACAGAATCTGCTTTCTCTTTACTTCAAAATAACTGTTAGCGGGTCGGGGATTTAGCTCAGTGGTTCTGCCGCCTACCTTGCAAGTGGAAGGTCCCAAGTTCGATCCCCGGTACAAAAAAAAAAAAACTGTTAGGAAAACCTATGGGGTTCTATTAGACATTTCAGGAGCATTTAAGTGAATTTCATTTCTTTATTGTTTTACTTTAACATGGAGATGTTGGTGAAGAAGGGGTTAAATTGAGTAAAGTCATGAGCCTTACTAATAAACGACTTACAAATAATAAATGTAGATTTTTTTCTGCTACCATTGTAGGTCTTTGAATTTGTTTTCAACTCAGTATGTGAGTTTTAACAACTCAAAATATTTGCCTTTCTAAAATGCTAGCTTGATCTGGAGAGATTTCCCTTGTCAAATTATAACCTACATTTTTTTAGTCTCCTTTGGCTCTAATCTGTCTTCCCAGTTTATCTCTTGTGTTCTTCCCAGTCATATCCTGCAACCTGGAAATAGCAGGCTGTGTGAGATTCCTAGACTCATCACGTTTCACATTTGTCTTCAAATGTTGTCACTCTTCTGCCTGTCTTACCCAAGATTGTCAACTGAGGAATTGATCTTCTCCTAATGTCTGTCTCTTAGGACCTGCTTTGTCAGCCTCCCAGACTCACCAGCTTCTTATCCAGTGCTCCATATGCCTTCTCTGCTGTGGCCTGTGGTACTCATCTCACTGTAGTTGGCTGTTGGTATCTTTTTTTGGCTTCTTATTACCTTCAGGATGGACTGAATTCACCTTTGCTTGTCACTCAGCAGCAACTCTGCCAAATTATTCCCAAAGGGCTGCTATTGATATTTGTTTGTTTCCATTATAAAATAGAACCAAACTTAAAATGAGGTAGTGGACATGATTATTTGTCCATAATTCTATAATAGCCTGTCCTAGTGTTTAATTTTTGCCTTTTCAATCTTTTTTTTCTGCATTTTATTTAGTTGTGTAGTGCATTATCCTATTTATCATGCTTTAAAAAATATAATGTAAATTTTTTATTTGTTTCTGCCTGATCTTTATAGTTCTCATCTTTAATGGTTCTTTTTAAAGTTTTACTGGTTGGATAGTTTACTTATACATTTGTTTACATTTGGATATTTAGTGTTTTTCTCCTAACTTTTAATACTTATGGCTGTAGTAATGGTAGATTGAATACATTTAGAAGTTAAGAATGCCAGAATGCAGGGAAAAGAGTCAAGAATTGAATTCAGAAGTTCTTGGTGCCAACTGGGCTCTGAGTCCTTTGTGCAGCTTTGGACTTTGAGCACTGTGGGGACCTTTTCATCTGTAGTGAGTGAGAGCTGTGGCAAGGATTCTTGCAAGGACTAAATGAAATCCAACTAGGGGAAGTAAATTTGTGGGATCCTTAATGTGGGGGAGGCACTGAAATACTATATGCTATTTCATTGGATTCTTGAAGTAGCCTTATAAGACCAGCTGAAAGGGACTTTCAGCTTGCTCCAGGTCATATAGTAAGTGCTCAGATCCAAACCCAGTTATGTTCTTAGCAATGATTTGTCTTTGTTTATTTTTACACAACACAGACTTCTTCAATTTATTTAGCAAAATCAGTCATTTTAAATAACACATTAGTGCTCTAACATCATGAAATGATATTTCTTTTTAGGGATGAACATGTTTTTCTGACAAGCTAACAGTAAAAGTTATCAGTGTTCCAAGGTCTTTCAGTTGTATGCCACCAATTTATGACACATATAATAATCAGTCAGCTTGATTATCATTTTCAGCTGTCCCTGGCTTCCTGATCTTCATGAAGCCTTAATCATAAGACAGAGCCTAAAGTTCTAAGGTTAATATTCGATTTAGATTTTAATGCATGACTCTTCAATTGTACATGCAAAGCAGCCAACATACACTAAGCTCCTGTGTTGTTTCAGATAGTTTTTTACTGGCCTGCATCATGGACCTGACTCAATTTCTTTTTCTTATAAAGTTACAAATCCCTAAATACTCTATAGTCCTTTGTCCTGAAGATTCCTGGAGAGATGTCTCAGCCAGTGAATCATTTCTGTGAAATAATACGAAAGGGCAATTCTAAGGTCTTCTTACTAAGGAATATTCAGAGAAAAAAAGCATTTAGAAAAAGATGAGCATATTGAGCTATTCAGAATATTTTTATTATTGACCAGTATTTCATAAAACTTCTCAAATCTCTGATAAAGAATAAGGAATTCAGTTGTTAAAACCTGACTTCAAGATAGTGATATTGGCACAAGACAAGCAAAAGATTTAATGCCACAGTATTGGAAATAGCCACCGTCCCGTATGAGGTTGAATGGAAGGGAACATCATTGAGAGTGGACCTATGTAAAAAATTGGGCTTGATTGCCTCCCAGGGGCTATGTATTTCTAAGGGATGGAGAGTTACAGAGCTAAGAAAGAGGCAATGTGGTCCTTCCTCCAGGCTACCTGTATCTCTTGGCTTACAGTCCCTTCCTCCATGTTCTAAGCCAGACGTGTAGCATCTTCAAATGTCTATGATCTCCTAGTTGGCTGTTTTTTTCCACTTATACAGACACTTGTGATTACTTTGGGCCCACCTGGATGATCCGGGATACTCTCTTCATCTCAAAGTCGGTTGATTAGCAACCTTAAATCCATTTGCAATCTTAGTTCCCCCTAGACAGGCAGGTTCTGGGGATTAAAACATGAACATTTTAGGGACATAGTGCATTATTTTGCTTGCAGTACTTGGCAAGCAAGATGAGTGAATGAATGATGAATTCATATAAGCTGTCAGAAATGGGAACCAGTATTGTGCCAGCCACAATAGGCAGAAAAGAATAACAAATGTCTCTGACCTCAAGGAATTGAGGATCAGTGGCATTAGGGTTGTGGGAGATTTTTGAGAGTCCTCCATCTCTCCCTTTAACTCTTAGATAAGCTTTTCTCTGCCATATCAGATTTAGATCAAATTGCTTATTTTGTGCTCTCAGTGTATCTTCCCCCAACACAGAAAGTTTGGAGAATGTTTAAATAAAACTTATTATAGTAAAAGACACATTGCCAAGAGTGAGGGATAAATGTGTTTAAAGCAAGGGGGAGTATTTTGAGTATTTGAAGGGGGATTAATGGCAATGTATTTTTACTATAATAAATTTTTAATTTTAAGTATTCACTGTGTCTTTTGATCACATCAAATAAATGTTTGTGGCATTTTCTGTTAAAAACATTACAATATGTCCTCATCTTATTCAGTACATCTGGCACTGTGACTTCTGGCTCTTCCCCAAAGTCAAAATGACCAAGAAAGGTAAATGTTTTGAATAGACTGAGGTCATCAAGGTAGCCGCAACAGTATAACTACACATGACCTAAAAAACTGCTTTGGAAAGTGGCAAGAACTATGGAATAAGTGTGCTTCAAGCAAGAGGGAGTATCTTAAGGGGGATTAATGGTAATATGGTCTTTTACTATAATAATATTTTTCTTTTGAGACAGGGTCTCGCTATGCAGTTCAGGCTGGCCTTGAACTCACTATGTAGCTCAGGCTGTCCTCAAACTCATGGCAATTCTCTTGCCTTAGCCTCCTGAGTGCTGGGATTACACGCATGAGCCACCACACCCAGCTTATAATAAATTTTTAAATTTTAAATATTAATCATATTTTCTGATCACATCTTGTACGTCATCACACTTGTAATGCTATTTCAATGAATTCTCTCTACTAAATTTTATGAGTAACAAAGGCAATAAAATATATCTTTTATTTCTCAACGTGCAGTGTTGGACAGAGGGCCTGGTGTATAGTACATATTCAAAAACTTGTTGAAAACAATTAAGGAGTGTGAAGACTGAAAATTGAAGTGTTGAAACCACCTACTACTTTTTCTGCCCTGGCACTTTGTAACCTGGGACTGTGGGCTTTCTGACATGGCACAGGAAGTGGGGAAAGCAGGTGTATGTACTCCTCTCCTCCCACTGAGGAGCAGGGAGCATTTAACAGATCCTCAAGCAGATCATAATCAAGAAGAGATTAGGAAGTACTGTTCCAAGACAAGATAGTCTGGTCATGGTACAGAGGAGGAGTATACTGTACTGTCCCAGGAAAGACAGATTTCTCTCTAACACTGACTGAGCTTTTGTATTCTACGTGTCTCCAGGAGAAGAGAATGTGCTGCCTCTGCTGACACAGGACTCCAATTCCAAAGCTCGGAGGGGCATTTTAAGGAGAGCTGTGTTTTCGGAGGACCAGAGAAAGGCTCTGGAAAAGATGTTTCAGAAGCAGAAATACATCAGCAAAACAGACCGAAAGAAACTTGCCATCAACTTGGGACTAAAGGAATCACAGGTACTAATTACTAGGAAGATGTCTCCTGCTCCTTACTTTAGAAGTAATACAATGGAATCCATTAATTTGGCAAATATTTCTTGTGCTGAGCCTGGTGCTGGACCCTGTGATGTTCTTGCAATGTTTTCTATAATTTTTAGTGGGTGGAAATATATCTGATAATTCCTATTTGGAAGTAGATCTATTTGCTAAGAGGTCTTGGTTTTTGCCTTTGGGCCAATTAAGTTATCCAAAATGAAGAAAAATGATAAAGATGTAAAATTTAAATCATAGTGGGTTTTTGGTGTTTTGTTTGTTTATTTTTTTCTCCATATTCAGAGAAGCAGGCCAAATAATTTCCTTCAGATGCAGGAACCAATTTTCCTGACTTTTCTTCATTTTCAATCCAAAATCAAAGCATGAATAAGTGGTACCTTTAAATGGGATTCACTATTTTGCACTGTGGATTTATGCCATGTATAGTTAAGTCATTTCACATTTGCAACACTTACCTTTCTTGTTGCTGAATATTTCATATAATTGAGAATGAGACTTTCTGGCTTTTTGATGACTCACAATATAAATAATAATATATAAGGCACTAACATTTTCCTATTTAATCCTCCTTGTAGTCACCATGCACTATAATTAGGCCCATTTTCTAGATGAAGTCCTGTAGAGAAAAGAACACAAGTCCAGTGTCGTATATAGCAAAGTTGTTTGAGAGCTGGATTCTCATTCCAGGAGCTTGACTCTGGGGCTTGTGTCTTCCTTAACCTAGAGCCACCATATACAGTAGTGCAGGGTGCCCACTGTACAAGGAAGGGCATCTAGCCAAAGGTGATGATAGTTGTCAAAAGGGAGCTGGTACTCTGCTTGTCAAGCTGGGTTTCTTGGTATAGCTTACATTCACCTGAAATTTCTAATTAGCATAAAACAACAGAAGGGCTAGCGGAGACTCTGTCTTAACCATGTCCTTGCTTTTTAACTTTGGACCTTATTAAAACCAGTTATTATTGTGAGAATCTCTTCTTAACCTTTCTTCCTTTCCATAGGGAAATGATCTGTCTACACCACCCACCTCCCCACCTTCAGTTCTTTGGGTAGTAGGATGCAGTGTGTGGTGTGGTGGAGGGTAATTGATCTAGATCGTCTGCTCTCATTGCTCTCTGGTACTAATAAGCCCATGTGCTTAACTGGTTGGTTGCACCGTGCCTCAGTTTCTCACTTAAAAGAACAAGAACAATTATTGGCATTATGTCCCTGTTATATATGCAATTTTGTGTATATAACAGATAAATCAGTAGTTATTTTCTGATGGTCTGTGGTGTGCAAAACACCATACTAGGTGGGCAGTAAGAGAATATATTGATAAATGTTGAGGAATTCACACTCTTTGCACCCCAGTAACTTACACACCCAGTGGAAACTCATTAAAAGTTTGATAACAGCATATGATCATATACTAATATAAGGGGTATTGCCTGGCAGGTTTGATACTCTGTCCAGTAAGGGTGACTGGATCCTTATGTTAGTCCATCTCTGGAGAGAATAGCATTATGAATGGTCCACACACTGCTAGGAAGCCTGGTGGTAGAACTTCCTGATCCTTAGAAGAGCTGTTGGGGCACAGTGAGGATGATGAATCCCACAGATATGGATAAGAAGCCACAAAGTTGGGGAAAAAAGGGCAGGTTTCAGAGGTTGGGGAGCCTTATAACTTGAAGTAGAAGTTGAAAGATGAAAAGTAGCTAGGTTCCATCTGTCAGTGCTCTAAGAAGATATGAAAAACAATCTCTCTCTCTCTCTCTCTCTCTCTATGTATATATATATATATATATAGTGTGTGTGTGTGTGTGTCTATAAAGCCACTCTTGAAAAGCAAATGCATAACTATATTTTAATAAAAGTTGTGGGGAGATGATCATAATCTCCTCATTCAAAGAAATCCAGTGATTTTCTTATTTGCTAACTTTTGGTTCTTGTGTATAAGGCACATATATTGGCTTTAAAATCAAATGCCATAGAATGAGTGCTTTTTTGTTATACTGAATTTTGTGGAACATTTCAGAAGTAAGTAAGCATTTTATTATTTCCATTTTATCAGTTACATGATTAGTACATGATATCTGTTGTGGCAAACTGAAACAAAAATAAAATTGGTAAAATTAAAAATGAAAACTTATGTTACCTCTTTCCAATTCAATGCCTTGTTTGCTACTGTTGTTTATAAGTGTCTCATTTGAATTTATTGAAGCATAATGTATTATTTAAAAAATACATTTATATATGGGTTGTATATGCACAACCACAATAATGCACACACTTAATGCTTACTATGTGGACTTATGTTGGATGCAAAGATCCTATGAGATACTTTTATTACCCCTATTTTATAAATGAAGAAGCTGAGACTCAGAATTGTATGTATATACTTTAAAATAATGGGGTCATACTGTGCATATATTTTGGCTTTTCTTGAATGCTAAAATTAATCTGTATAATTATACTCAGTGCACTCATACAAGAGTAGAAGCCAGAATCTTCCTAAAGATCACCTCCTAGCTATTAGCTAGTCCATCATTCTGACTTTTAACTATATAGGTTATGTTTCCTGTTTTGTGCTTTTATTAGTTGAATCATTCAGAATATATTCTTTTGTGTATGGCTTCTATTACTTAAATTATATTTGTGATATCCTTCATGTTGCATGTGGCAATAAGATCATTTTTACTCATGGCTGTGTCATATTACCATTACATGGTCTAACACAATCCATTCTACTGATGGTGGGCATATGTATTGTTCCCATTTCAGGCAATTATGAATAATGCTGCTGACAGTGCATATTGTTTTGTACTTTGTTTCCCCCATTCAAATATTATGGAATGCATTCTTCCATGTCAGTACATATTAATCTACTTCATTCTTTTTTTGTGTGTCTCATTATAGATCCTTGTATAGCTGTATCATAAGTAATTTAGCCACTCTCAACTTGGCGTTACTTCCAATTTTTACTACTGAATTTCTTTCTTATTTCTTTTTCTTAAATTCTTTCATTGGTACATTTTAGGTATACAGTACGTTTACATTTATCATTGGATGCTTGTACCTGTACATGATGTATCTTGGTTCTTATTTTTTCCCCATTACCTGTGCACCCTTCACCCCCTCTACTATTTATATAGACTTTGTTTCCATTTGAGGGTCTCATTGTGTAGCCGAGGCTGACCTTGAACTCTTGGTGCTTCTTGTGCCTCAGCCTCCCAAAGTTCTGGAATTACAGGCATGGACCACCACATCTGGCCTACTATTGAATTTCTTTGTTCTCTTTTAAAATATTTTTGTAAGATTGGGAACCAGGAGTGGGATTTACATGTTAAGATGTATGTATATTTTAAATAGTGATAGATTAAAAATTTCTTTCCAAAAATAATACTGAGTTGTATACTGAGTTATATAAAATTTTCACTCTTATTAACAAATAGTAACTTCCTGCAAACTCTTCACCACTTATCATTTTTTTAAAAAGCTGCCAATGTGGGGTTTGGTGGCACACTTCTTGTAATCCCAGAACTTGGGAGGCTAAGGAAGGAAGATTGCTATGAATCTGAGGCCAACCTGAGCTACATAGTGAGTTCAAGGCCAGCTTGAACTACATAGTGAGACCTTCTCAAGAAAATAAAACAAAACAAAACAT
The DNA here is from genome assembly GCF_000247695.1 of Heterocephalus glaber. The sequence goes on from NW_004624816.1 coordinate 7,315,644, forward strand.
TGCCAACTTTTTGGGCAATGGTATTGGCTATTTTAGGAAACTAAAGGGCTTTTAATCATTTTAATGGCCATTTGTAGTCTGTAAAATGGCCTCATGGATGCAATATTTTTCTGCCATATTGTCTTTCTGTTGATATATAGCAGCATTTTGGATGTTAATCAAAATATTTGAAATATTATGGCAAGTTAAATTTTCCTGTTACAGATATTGAAAAAAATCCTAAGTTTTGGGGTGTATATATGTATATATATATACAGGTAGGTATATATATACATACCTATATATATATATGTGTGTGTGTGTGTGTGTGTGTATATATATATATATATAGCATAACATTTACCTTTTTAACCTGTTTTGAAAGTGTTCAGTTCAGTGACATTAAATACATTCACTTTGTTGTGCAGCCATTACCACTATTCACCTCTAGAACTTTTTCATCTTATAAAATAAAAAGTCTGTATCATAAAAACAGTAATTTATTTCCCCCTCCTCTTTACCCCTAACAACTACCATTGTATTTTGTGTTTCTGTGAATTCCTTCTCTAAGTAAATCTCATATGAGTAAAATCACAGCATTTATCTTTTTATGATTGTCTTATTTCACTTAGCATATCTTCAAAGTTCATTTATCTAGTAGCATGAGTCAAGATTTACTTCCTGTCTAAGACTGAGTAACAGTCCATTGTATGACTATACCACATTTTGTTTAACCATTCATCTGTTGATGGATATATGATTGTGTCCACTGTTTTGCTCTTGCAAATAATGCTGCTCCGACTTTAGCTGAACAAATATCTCTGCCTCCATGTTTTTATTATTTTAAGTATTTTGTAACTTTTTCATGTTTATATTATCCATGTTTCTACAGAAATTTCTCATTTTTATACAGTCAGCTCTGTCCTTTTCTTCATGGCCTCAGTGTTTGATGACATGAGTAAGAAAACTGTTGTCTCCATCAAAATATAATGATGATCTCTTCTATTTTCTTCTAAAACTTTTATTGTTTTGTTTTCCTGGTTAGCTACTTAATCTATCTGAAATCTTGTGATGGAAACCCATTAGAAATATTTGACATGCTTTAAATGCCCATTGCAGATAATAAATGAGTTCATGAATAGAACCAAATGCACTTTATAGCTGTTTTATTATAAAAATCCTTAATCACAGGAACATAACTGGGACAGCAGTCTTTCACACTTATTTGCCTGAGGTAGATATCTTTTTCAGTCATTCTGAAGATTTGACAGTTAGATTGAAAGAATGAGGAAATTGTTTCATTAATCTGGGAGGGCCCATTTCTGAACTTTTTCCTTCACTTGGTTGATATACTGTAATAATTATTTAGGTAAAAATTTTTCCAGTTTCTTTTAGTAGAAATTAAATTATTAGTTAAGGATGTATTGTAATATACAAGAAAAGAATGTGATTGGCTCTCAGGGGATCAGAAAGTTAACTGGGAAGTTTGCTGCTCAGGGACCATTGAGTACGTAGTGGATTATAAGAGAGTGGCTGGGTGCTTTGGGAGAAGGTATGATTCAAATCAGGAACCACCATCATAAGTATTTTTGACCTAAATACAATTTATTTTTATTTATTGAGCCTAATTACCATAGTTTGGTAAATCCTGGGATTGATCTAAACTTGGGACCTGTATAAAGCTTATAACTTATCAAACCATTATAAAATATATATTTAATTTAGTTTTAAAAAGTTCCTGATGAGGTCTGCACACTTACAAGAGTCTGGGCCCAGAGGTTGGACGGTCATGGATTCTAGTCTAAATGCTTTCATTTACTAGCTTATATGACCTTGAGCTGGTTAATTTTTCTAAACCTAGGATTTTTTACATGTGAAATGAGGTTTTTTTTGGTACCGGGGATCAAACTTGGGACCTTGCGCTTGCAAGTCAAGCGGCAGCACCACTGAGCTAAATCCCCGGCCTGAAGACTTCTTATAATCACTGTGAGGGTCAAATTATAAATCCATCTAGAATATATTGCCTGATTCTTGGCACAAAATAAATTCTCAGCTACTCTTACTAGTAGATACATGTCCTTTGAATAAATGACTTAGAACAGAATAAATGATATTTCAAAATACCTAAGAAAGGTAAATCAGTTTTGAAAGGCATCAGACTTAAAGAATGTAACCAGTTTACCACAGTTGCTTTGTTTTAGAAGAGTGTGTGTGTGTGTGTGTGTGATATTATATTACTTTCTCAGATATTTCTGGTATCCATGTCAAGAGCTGCAGGTCTTTTCCAGGTTGGAACTTAAGTAAGATATTCTGTAGACAGGATAGTAGAAGCAGTTGAAATTTAAAATGCTAAAATAAACTGCTGAGGGGTACAGCTAGGATAGAGCACTTGCCAAGCATGGAGTGAGGCACTGGGTTTGATCCCCAGAACCATAAAAAAAAATAAAATGCTAAAGTGAAATGACCTGGAATAAGTGATTATTTTGTGCAATTATTTTATCAATAGGTGAAAATTTGGTTTCAGAACAGAAGGATGAAGTGGCGGAACTCCAAAGAAAAGGAAGTGCTTTCCAACAGGTGTATCCCAGAAGTAAGCCTTCAAGAGGATCCCCTCTCACGATCTGCTCTGAGTTTCACTTCTCCATGCCCTTCAGTATGGGAAATCTCCCAACAGCACTCAAGCCCAAGATGGGGGGAGAATTCTCCAAAACCTGCAGAAAGACTAATCCAGGAGAGTTCACAGGCACTGCCACCAAAAGAAAATTCACTGCAGGGTGCCTTGTATTTGTGCTCTGAGGAAGAAGTTGGAGACAAAGGTGTACTTACTGCAGCTGTCTGAATGGAAGCATTCTTCCAAGTTAATTTAAAAGAACATACAGCCAATAATGTCTGGACTCTAAAGCCAGTTAACCTGTGCCTCACCGATATCTAAAACCTAACAGCTTTGAAATGATGCATGAACTAATGCTTTGGGAAATCTACTTCAGTGTTCTCTTATTTAGCCCTAGACTCAGGCTTAATTTGTTAGTGGAATAGAATCTCCCAGGAAATACAGTACGTTGGGACTGAAAAGAATAAGAGGAAGCTTTGGCTCAGGCCCTGCTCTGAGTATATGTATATATGTGTGTGTGTCTCTTTCTTTGTGTATATGTATGTAAATATTCATTAAAATACGTTAGTAGAAACTAGTCTCTCTTTAAATATTGCATTGAGAATATTCATTTTCTTTTTTATGAAGAAAAACCATTGATAATATGTTATTTTTTTAAATAATGTAAAATTTGGACTTTAGTTCATATTTTCATACCACAAGAATATGTTTAAAAAGATTCTCCATTTTCTGGTTTCTTTTGGTATCCATCTTCAGTGAGTTTTAACAGCTCAGGAATCCTAAACACAGTTAGCCACAGTTAGATACATACACAGAATACGTATATTTTAAAATAGTCCCAAGAAGAAAATTAGAATTTCTGAATGTAACTGATATTTTTAATTTCCAAGTCTCAGGACTGAATGAGGCCATCAGTGAGGGTGTTACCTATTTTGATCTCTGTGTAGGAATAGGCCTACAGAGTTAGCAAAGTTAAATAAATTCCTTTAAGGGCCTATCAGATAAATAGAGGTCATGGCTCACTAAAGATAGATGTTTGAGTTTAGTGATTTTTCAGATATGGTATTGGCCAAACAACATCTGTGCCAAGTAGTTTGGGACCTCTGGCTAAGAATAAAGAAAGCCGTGATGTCACAGTCCTTAAAGTGTTCCCAGTTGAACTTCCAAACACAATACTGATGGAATCTAGGATGACTTCTGTTTGTACTTCTACTTGCAGGCTCAGTTTTCTATGTAGTTGACATACACTGCATATGCATACATCTATCTATCTATCTATATACATGTAGGTGTATATAGAGTTATTTTATATATGAACAAACACCTCACAGATGGTTTATGTTTTTTGACTGAAATAGTATTTTAGTAAAACTACATTTCTGTAACAATTTGCTTAGTTAATCCAGAAATAAATCCAAGTCCAAGAAAAAAAATTACATTTCACTTTGAAGGAAATGAAGCAGAAAAAGGAAATGATGTGGTTTTGAATTAAGATGTCATTAATCTGTGGACAAGAAACATTACCAGAAGTTCATTATATGGCATTTTGTTAGCAAGCTGTGTGGTGAGGGTGGCTCCTAATTTGCTTACCTGTTCAGCCATAGACTTTGAAGCTTTGGTGTTTAGAAAAAGTAGTATTTCAGAGGATAATTGTTTTAATCAGTATCAGGAAATTATTTTTATGAGTGGAATTTGAAATGGTGTATGTTAACCGGTGTCAATCACATGATCCTTTTACTTAAAAAGTCATCTTAGAAGTGTGTTTTAGCTCCTCATGGGGAGTGGGAGTAGGAATCTGCTGACAATTTAAATTTTAAAAGCCATTTTAAAATGACTTTCAATACTCTTTTTCTCTATAAATGTGCACAGTGGATTAACTCAGTCCCCACAGCAGTAACCCTGTGATGTGCAAAATATATGTTACTGTCAGGATTCTTGTTACTTAGATAATATAGTAGAGGGAGAGTGTAGTTGGGCAGATTTTCCAAGGTCATGAGGTTAATAAATGGGATTTGGACCTTGTCAAGTTTCAAATCTTGAAATCTTACCAACCTGTGGCATGCATAGCACTGTGGAATGTACTCAGGTAGCTATGAGATGCCTTATAAGATGCACTTTGGGAATTGCACTGAGATTTACTAAAGAAATTAAAAAGCGTGTTATATTTTACATTCTTGTAATTGAGGGATTTTTCCTCTTCAATATTTTCTATGAGATTTCTGAAGTTTAAGGAAAGCAAGGAATTACAAGTCTTCAGCTATGAAGCCATAAACAGCAGTAAATTGTTAAGGGCTTGTCTGTGGTAGGTGTTTTTTGATAATAACTTAAAACTTGAATGAGAGAAGCCTGTCAAGGCCATCTGATTACCCAGGTTGGAGAAATGGGCTAATTTGTTATAATTGTTTAAATGACCTGTCAGGAAAATATATACTAGCATGTTTGTTGTCACCTTTCTAGACAAATAGTGCTCTAATTAATTTAGCACCAGGACCATAGAATGCTGGAGGTCAAAACATTTCAAATTTTTCAAAAGAAATTGTCAAATGGATCTTAAGCAGATAAGAAAATACATGATGAGCATTAATTCTTAAGTCTTTGTAAATATTTAGGGTTGGGAATATATAAACAGGTTAGGGATGATCCTCTGGAGACAATGAAGACTATGATCATTCATGTCTAAAGGGTGGTCTACTTTCTTCGTAATAAGGTGGCTTTAATGAGAAACCCACTTATTTGATCCAGTGGTTCTCAGACTTTAAGAATCCATACACATGATGATGCCATGCCTTCCAGAAAATTTTGGATATGAACACATATTTAGACACTCCTTCAACACCCATGCCTCCCACCCCAACCCTGAGAATCAGTACACTTACCTTTTTTACTTTTCAAATACAAAATCATAAATATGCTTGTCCAATCCACACTTGTTCTTTTTTTTTCTTTTTTTTGTAGTAGGGATTGAACTCGGGACCTTCTGCTTCAAGGCAGGCAGTGGAACCACTGGGCTAAATCCCTAGCTGTCCATACTTGTTCTTTCTGGCCCCTTTCACTTCCCTTTATGATGCTTCCTTTTAAAAGCTATGTACTCCCTACTCCCTGTTGTGCAACACGACCCAGCCATCGCTTGGTGGCCTGCAACTCCATTCAGCCATGTTAGCCATTAGCATAAGGAAGCTTATACCACTGTGTTCCTAAGCTTGTCAGACACAGCATCTGTAACTATGTGAACTCTCACAAAATATTTTTTTCTTTCTAAATTTCAACACTTATTGGGCACTCTGTATGAAGCAGTGTTCTAACCTGTATGTCAGCAAATGTGAGAAGAACATAGGCCTTGCTCTCAAGGAGCTTATAAATTAGTCTTCTTACAAAACAACTTTTGAAATATTCCATGTTGTTGTTGTTGGGATCCTGTGAATTTGCGGCAAAACATCTCACATCCTCCAAAAACTCCAGCTCTCCATTTGGAGCGGGAGATTTCTTAAATTCTGTGCTATTCAGACAGTACAAACTACTCAGCATTTCTTGTTTTCTATGCTGTCCTTCCTCCTGGCCAGAGTGCTCCCAAGAGGAGGCAAGAATGTGGTAGCTTTTGTTCACAGTGCATCCTGGCTGCTTTTTTCTATCTTCTCAGCCTCAGAGGAAGAGAGAAGAAAAAGCAAATTAATGCAAGTAGGGGAAATCAGCATAATGAGTGTTTTTGAATGCACAAGGAAAAGGTTGCAGGATTAATTTACATCTATTTCAAACCATTGCTGAAGTAAGCAACTATCATATGGACATAGTACTTGTCCCGCAAAATGTTTCTTAATTTCCAGCTCTTACTTAGGGTTACATTACATTACAAGGGGTGATCAAATATACAGCAAATGTTTAAATATTAAAAACTGTTACATTAAAAGACACATTGCTATTAATGCCTCCCAGAATACCCTTCCTTCAAATATACTTACCCATTATTATAGCCATTTCTGAAGAGATTCTGGATGTCCTCTTTCCTGAGTTTCTTTACAAGGTGTGATTAAAAAAACAAAAAACAAAAAGCAGGGCCAGGGATTTAGCTCAGTGGCACTGCACCTGCCTTGTAGGTACAAGGTCCTGACTTCAATCCCTGGTACTGCAAAAAAAAAAAAAAAAGCAGTGAAAGCTGTTCCCAACCACCATCCAATGGAATAGGCAGGCTCATAAAAACACTATGTTGTGTTCTCATCCACCTTACTCACTGGATCTGGATCTAGCACTGTGTGACTTCTGGCTATTCCTTAAAGTGAAATGACCATGAAAGGGAAAGGTTTTGAAATGGTTCAGAAGACCAAGGCAGCCACAATGCAACTAAAGATGCTCGTGAAAGAAAACTTCCAGCCAGGGATTTAGCTCAGTGGTTCCAGTGCCTGCCTCGCAAGCACAAGGTCCCAAGTTTAATCCCCGGTACCAAAAAAAAAGACTTCCAGAACTGCTTCAGAAAGTTCCAACCAATAAAACCAATAATGAGATTGATGTGTTCAAAGTGAGGGGAAATATTTTGAGGGAGATTAATGGCAAAGAATCTTTCACTATAATAAATTTTTTAAAAATTTAAACATTTTTTTTCAATTAAATTCCTTTTGGCTATGAAGAAGCAAACTTGAAAACATAGTGAACAATGTAAAATTATGTGTAATTTCACCATCTGTAATTTAGCCAACTTTGGTCTATGAAAAATTTTCATTTTTGAATACATGTATATGTAAATACATGTACCTAAATAAACTTGGATCATAGTGTATGTCCAGTTTTTATGGCTTCTTTTACTCTGTACACAGAACATTTTCCCATGTCATTAAAAATTACTTGAAATTATTTATAATGGCTGGGTAATATTCCTTTATAGTTCTTTCTCTTCTTGTGGTGGACCAGGGAAAAGGCCAGGAGATGACAGATCATGAAAGAAATGATAGTAGGAACTTGTACTTAGAAAAATAACCTGATTATTACAATGTTTTCCTAACTAAATGAACCCTCACCAAATAAAGCAGAATAAAAATTTGAGGAAGTTTGGAGTTATACTTTCAGTGGTGTTGAATATCAAAGAGCATCAACTATACCAAAGGAAAAAATTTCTTCTAAAAAGCCACCATGAGGGGCTGGGGATTTAGCTCAGTGGTTTTGCCGCCTGCTGCACAAGCCCAAGGACCCAAGTTCGATCCCCAGTACCAAAAAAAAAAAGCCACCATGAAGCTTATCAAAATATACCCCATCCATTCAAAGTCCAAAGGGGTATAGGTACATGCTTCAATTTCAGTGCACAGCCAGCAGCAAGCATAATAATGTGGTGGTAATGTTCTACTTTTTGTAATTATGCTTTGCAGTCAGGTTGACACTTTATTCACATTTTTTGAGTGTGTATTATCATCTACAAAGTGAACAGGCATCACAGTCATTGAGATCTGTCATCTATTACCACTTTGAGGGCTGAGATAATAAGGCCGATTTGTCCATTTAGTTTAGCATTCTCACAACTCTATGGATATTCTCTTAGAGTTGCTTAAATGATAAGTATAGAGCAAGCCTTTTGGGATCAGAACATTCCAAAGTTAAAAGGGAGCTGAGCTGGAAAACCTGTAATGCTACTTAAAGCCAAAGCAGAAGCATCAAATCCTTGATGTTAATTGGGAGCTGAAAAAATCAGGCATGTTGAATTTGAATATGATATAGTATATAATATTTCATAATGTATGTATAATGCTATTGTTATGAATTCCATTTCAATTGGACATTGAATAACCGTTATGGTTTTCTAGGGCTGCTGTAACAATTATCACAAACTGGGTGGGTCAGAGCAACAGAAATTTATTCTCTCAGTGTGGAGGCCAAAAATCTCAAAGTGCTAAAAGGGTCAGGCTCCTTCCATTGGATCTAGAAAGTTGCCTCTTACAGCTCCTATGGTTTCATGACTTAGGCTACATGACTCCAAGTCTCTGCTCCTGTGTTTAGATGGTCTCCCTCAATGGGTTTTCCCTTGTGTATCTGTGTCTCAAATTTCTCTGTTCTTTTCTCTTATAGAGACACCTGTCATTGGATTAGAGCTGAATTCAAGATGGCCATGTCTCAGAATTCTTAAATCTAGCTTATTCTTTTTCATAGATTTTTGCCTTTGGTGTTTTGGGTTTTTTTTTTTTTTTGGCACCGGGGATCGAACTCAGGACCTTGTGCTTGTGAGGCAGATGGTGGAACCACTGAGCTAAATCCCCAGCCTCAAAATTCTTACAGTTAATTGTATTTGGAAGGCCTTTTTTCCTCAATTAAGGTCACATTCACAGGTTTCAGCAGTTAGGGTAAGGCATACCTTTTGGAGGACAACTATTCATTCAGCTACCTTTGTATTCTACAAGATAAGAATATCCAGAGTAAACAAAATCAAAAGACTTAGAATCTCTAGGTGTTCTCAGTAATGAGGTTGAATTCATTTAAAGCAACGTACTACTTGCAAGAATATATGATGCAGGACATTTTTGTAAAACTTGCCTCCATTTTGGATTTCTTTCTACACAGGGAAAATTTAAGAAAATCCAACACTAATTTTTTAAAGCTCTCACATGGGTTCCAGATGTTGACCATTTAATCCAAGAAGGTGTTTTCCTTATTATACAAATGTGGAACACATCAAAAATTGGCATTGTTTAATTTATGACTCACACATGAACCGTTGTTTTTTGCGATGTAGTTATTTTAAGTAATTCATAAATTAAACAATGCCAATATTTTGGACCCATACCATACTTGTGTAATGAGGAAACACCTTCTTGGATTAAATGGTCAACATCTGGGATCCATGTGGGAATTTCTTTGAAATTTTAAATAAAGACAAAGTAGCATGGCATACAACTTAGCATGGCAATTCAGATATACAACTTGCTGGTAATCAAAAGATAGATGAACTTGGTACTACATAGTGGTTAGAAAATGTAGATGTTGTTGACAGAAACATCCAGTAATGTTTTTACATCTTTGAGGATGGGGTAAATGGAGATGTGGAATGAAATGTAATATGGGTAGTGTTGAATAAAGAATCAAAAATCAACTCGTGTTCTTTCTTAGTAGAAGTGTATGTTCTTAAAAACTTTCTGGAAGGCAACTTGGTAACACAAGCCCTCCCCCCGCATTTCTCTTTCTATATCAGAATTTATTTTTAGAGTAGGTATAGGTTCACAACAAAATTGACAGGAAGGTTTTGAGATTTCTCATAATCCTTTGACCCCTACACATGGCTTTCCCCATAATCAATATCTTGAACTAGAGTGGTATTTATTACGTGTGACAAACCCATTTTGACATATCATCATTGCACAAAGTCCATAGTGTAGATTAGGATTTACTCTTGTACATTTCAACAAATGTATAGTAACATACACATAAGTCTCATTGTCCTAAAAATATTCTCATATTTTTGATAGCAATATGGGATTGATTAAATCAATTTTAGCAAATTATATAATGAAAGCCTGTGCAGCCATCAAAAATAATATTGTATAGTAATATCTATTACAATGACCCATAATTTGTTAGGAAACAGATTACAAGATAATACGTTCATAATCTGTGTGTGTGTGTGTGTGTGTGTGTGTGTGGTGTGTGTGCATGCTCTGAGAGGTGTGTGCAGGTTTAGAGAAAAGGCTATACATATACCCATATATTAACTGTGGTCGTCTTTGGACAGTGAGATTAAAGATGCTTGCTTTATTTTCCATGTTCTCTCTTTCCCAAATAATTTACTGTAGCATATGTATGGTTATTTTTAAAATTAGAAAGCACACATTGTGACTTGAAAATCTCACAGATATCTTAATAGGCTCTTTTTTTACTTCAAATCTTTACCATAATTTCTTTGTTTCAGTAAATAGCAAAATAGGACAAGCAGTGGCTGAGTTCAGCAACATGAGAATCAGCTTGATTCTTTCCTGCCTCATTTCCCTGTGTTTAATTACTGAGTCTGTCTTTGTGCTCCCCTTAACATCTCTTCAGTCTGTTCCCTTCTGTCCATCCCATAGCCATTAATGTATTCCAGATTGTCACCCTCTCTTGCCAGTAATTCCTATTTCCTTTGCATTCCTTCTAGCTGACTTCCAATTCCTTCTCCAGGATTTAGTGACTCCTTCTAGTATGCATATCTAATTGTACTAGGGTTTTCCAGAGAGAAAGAATCAATCAGATATCTATATCTATGTATCTGTATCTACCTACCTATAAGGAGATTTGTGGGAATTGCTTCACCTGATGAATGGAGAAGTGTTCTGCTGTCTGTAGGCTGGAGAACCGGGAAATGACCTCATATTTTTTCTGTCTCCTTCCCCCATATAGTTTATCACAAACTATAGTTAGCTATAAAATATCAAGCATTTCTTCTCCATATTACATGAACCCTTTCTTCCATTTCAAGCCATCCTTTCTCACCTGAAATGACCTAACTTGTCTCCTTATTGCCAATCAAAGAAGAGACTAGCAGTAGTCTATACTTCACATAGATTGCTGAATGTTCCCAGGGGATTGGGCAGAATTTCCCTAGCTTGATAACCTTGAAACATAGATGATTGTGGCGTTCCCTTTCTACTTTTCTGCATCTTATTAAATTCATTTGACAGCTATATGTTCTGCCAGGCTTTATGCTACACTATAGGAATATTATGGTGAACAAGGTAGATGTGATTATTGCCCACACAACCCATGTTCTATTTCAGTAACAGACAATCTGAATATAAATTATAATAAGCTTTGCAAGAGAAACAAAGTAAGGATGGGGCACACTTTGAGTAGTAACATTTCAGGTTCCTCCTGAAGGATGAGAAGAAATTAGATACGGTAGGAGATACTTCTCAGGTAGAAGAAAGATCATTGCAAATACTTTAAAGCAGAGGAGTGTACTAGTCTGAGGAACTGAGGAAAGACCTGAGGGAACACACACTGGTCAGCAAAGGGGAAGAGTGTGTAGAGTTGGGCAGGGGATGAGACAGTTCCATTTGTGTAAGGTAAGGGGTTTGGATCTTAACTCTTAAGTGAAATAGGAAACACTTGATGGATGAGAGAATAATATTACCATATTTTTATTAGTATATGATTGTGGTATATAATATTTACATTCATGTTGGGGAATCGCTATATATCTTGATCATTTTTTATTTAATTTTAATTTTAATATAATAAAGTAGATATTAATAAAGAAAATATTAAAGTAATTCTATGAAAAAATTACTTTTCATAACAAAAATGATAAGAGAATAACAATGGTATATACGCTGTGTTTCACGATATAAAAATAGTATATTTTCATTTGCTAATCTCTCAGCTCATTTCCTAATAATACTATACCTTTTTTTTTTTTGCTTAAAACATTATTATTCACAGAGTATCTCACATTCTGTATAATTTTGAACAGTTTCTTCCCATTTCACAATATTTTTTTGCTCTTTTTGGTCTTTATTTTCACTTTCAGTTTCTCATACCAGAGAGATGTGATATCTAAACAGTTTGACCCCTTCTTCTGTCTCTTCCCTTTTCCAAAGACCCCCTCCGTATCTCCAAAAAGTCTACCTACCTGTTTGCTCCATCTCTCCATTATTTTGCTCTTCTCATCTAAGAGAAATCATGCAATATTTAACTTTCTGCATCTCATTTACTTCACTTAGCATTTATGTTGTCAAGATGCATCCATTTTCCTACAAATGAGTCAAACTGTTTTTCTTTGTGGCTGAGTAATACTCCATTGTTTATAGGTACCACATTCACATTATCCATTCATCTCTTGATGGATCTACAAGTCATTTCTAAGGTTTAGCTATTATGAAGTATGATGCTATAAATATAGTTTTATATGTATCATTGTAATATTATTACTTTAACTCTTTTGAGAAGATACCCAGGAAAGATATAGCTAGGTCAAATGGAATTTCTAGTTTTTAGATTTTTGAGAAATATTCACACTGATTTCTATGGTGGTTGTGCTAGTATGTATTCCCACCAACAGTAAAGAAGGTTTCTTTTTCCCCTGACACCCTCATTAGCATTTGTTGTTTTTTGTATCTTTGACAATAGCCATTTTTATTGGAATAAGATGAAGTCTCAGTGTTGTTTTGAGTTGCATTTCAGTAATACCAAATGTAGTGAACATTTATGTACTTATTAGTCATTTGTACTTTTTCTTTTGAGAAGTGTCTGTTCATTTCAATTGCCCATTTTTGATGGGTCTTTTGTATTTTGGGGTCTATTTTTTAATTCTTTATATATTTTAGATATTAGTACTCTATCAGAGGAGTAGTTACTACAGTTTTATTCTTCTTCTGTAGATTATCTCTTTAGTCTCTTGATTCTTCCCTTTGTTTTGCCAAAGCTTTTAACATTTGATATAACCCTATTTTTTGTTTCTTGATTTTCTTTCTTATATAATTGAGGTTCTGTTCAGGAAGTCCTGATCTTTGCCTGTGTCTTCAAGTGTTTTATGTATTGTATCATCCAACACATTCAGTGTTTCTGCTTTTATATATAGATATTTGATCTATTTTTATTTGATTTTAGCATTTGGTGAGAGATGTAGGTCTAGATTCATTTTTATGCATGTGAATGACCAGTTTTGCCAGCACCATTTGTAAAACAGGCTGTCTTTTCTCCAGTGTCCATTTTTTTGTCCATTTGTCAGTGATCAGCTAGTGGTGTATGGGGGCTATTTCTGTGCTCTATTCTATTTCATTGGTCTATAAGTCTGTTTTGTGCCAGTATCATGCTGTTTTTATTTCTGTAGCTTTGTCATATAACTTGAAATCTGGAATTGTAAGGGCTCCGTCTTTGTTTTGCTCTGGATTGCTTTGGCTATTCTGGATCTCTGGGTTCTTAATAAATTTTAGGTTTGTTTTTCTAGTTTTGTGAAGAATGTTGTTGGTATTATGGTTGGAATTGCATTAAATCTGTGTATTATTTTTGGTAATATAGCCATTTTGGTTATATTGATTCTTACAATCCAGGGATATGAGATGTCTTTCCATTTTCTAATGTCCTCTTCAATCTCCTTCAGAGTACTGTTGTTGTCATTGTAGGGCTCTTTCACCTACTGCTTAGGTTGATTCCTAGGTATTTAATTGGTGCTGAAGCTGCTATGAATGGGATTGTTTTCATGATTTCTTTCTTGATAGGTTCATTATTGGGGTACAGGAACACTATGGATTTTTGTGTGTTGATTTTGTATCCTACCACTATGCTGAATTTATTTATTAGCTCCAAGAGTCTTCTGGTGGAGTTTTTAGGTCTTCAATATAAAGAATCATATCATCTGCAAATAAAAATAGTTGCTTTTCTATTCCTTTCCTATTCGTATCCCTTTTATTTATTTCTTTTTTCTGATTGCTCTGGCAAGTTTCAAGTACTGTATTGAATAGGAGTGGTGAGGATGGATCTTTTGTTCCTGATTTTAGAGGGAAAGCTTTCAGTTCTTCCCCACTTAATATGATGTTGTTTGTGCGTTTGTCATAAATGGCTTTTGTCCTTTGATGTAATATCCTTCTTTACCTATTTTCTTTAGGGCTTTTATCATTAATGGGTGTTAGAGTTTTCAAAGGCTTTTTTTGCGTCTCTTGAAATGACCAGGTGATTTTTATCCTTCCCCTAATGGGGTGTATTATGTTTATTGATTTATGTATGTTGAAGAATGCCTGCATCCCTGACTTGGTCATGTTGTATAACATTTTAATGATTGGTTGCATTCTGTTTGCAAGTATCTAGTTGAGAATTTGTGCATCTATGTTCATTAAAGATATTGGCCTGTATTTTTTTGTGGAGTATTTGTCCAGTTATGATATAAGGGTAATGATAGGTTCAATGAATGAGTTTGGCAGTGGTTTTTTTCCCTTTTAGTCATGGCAGAGTTTGAGAAGTATTGGTGTTATTTGTTCTCTGAAGTTCGAGAAGTTCAGTGGTGCGCCTATCAGGTCCTAGGCTTTTCTTAGTTAGTAGAGTGTTCTTACTGCCTCAATTTTATTGCTTGTTCTTGGTCTAGTCACAGATTTTACATTTTCCTGGTACAATTTTGTTAGGTCAAACCTGTCTGAAAATTTGTAATTTTCTTCTAGATTCTTCACCTTATTAGAATATGTTTTCAAAAGAGTTTCTTATAATCCTCTAGATTTTAGCAGTGCCTGTTGTGATTTTGCCTTTTTCATTTCTAATTACATAGAAATGGGATTTTCTTTCCTTCTTTTGATAAGTTTGCTCAAGGGTTTATGAATCCTACTTCTTATCCTTTCAAAGAACCAACACTTTGATTCATGATCTTTTCTATTGTTTATTTTTAGTCTAATTTCATGATTTCCATTATGATTTTTAAAATTTCTTTCCTTGTACAAGTTTTGGATTTTTATTGAGCTTGTTTTTCTAGGACTTTTAGATGTATCATGAGGTTGTTTACTTGGGATTGCTCTGTTTTTCTAATTAGTCATTCACAGCCACAAAGTTCCTCTTAGAACTGCTTTCCCTTTATCCCACAAGTGTTTTTTTTTACTTTTAATATAGTATATATTTTGTTATTTTATACTCATACATTCTCATATTACAAAGGCAATTTAGTGGTAGAATCTTCCTTTTGATATTTGAATCATCTGAACACAAGCAGAACTATACTTTATTTTTATTTTTTGTTTTAGAACTATACTTTAAAAAAAATGTGTGTGGAAAACAACAACAAAAAGACAAGTTAAAACAACAAAAAAATTGTCCTTTTGTACAGGTGAACATTGAAGTGGACCTAATTTAGTTTTCTTTTTAAAAATTTCCAAAGACTAAAAGCAGCTTAAAACCTAAGATGAATAAAAAAATTGTTTACTAAACTACTGGTCTCCAGCACCATTTTCTGTTGTTTTGGCAGGTCCTTCTTTGTCTGTTTCTTCTCTTGCTCTTTTCACTGGTCCAGCTGTACCATTTTCATCACCATCAAATTTTGTTTTCTTGTCCTGAAACTGTACTTTTCCTTCAGCAGATCCAAGCTGCTAGAAAATACCAGGATAATGGTAGGATGATTTAGCTGGGAGAGTTTAATGACAACATAGGAAAGGGAGAGAAGGAGCCAGGCTCGAGGATAGCTCGAGAGATTGGATAAAGTGCACATGTGCAGAAGGGGCCTTCCTCAGGAGGAAAGAGCTCTTCCTCCATGGACATGTAGGGAAGAACAGTGCAGGTACAGGTAGAGGCTCTCTTGTGGCTTCTCAGTGAAATATGAAGCTGTGTCATTAGCCAAGAATGAAGGTGAAGGCTGAGGAAGGGATTGAGAGGTTAGAGGAAGAAGGTGATAAAATGAAAAGAAGGTAGGAAAGTGGGCCCATTAGAGAAGTAGTGTAGGATTTTTGAGTCTTATTGAGTATCCATTTGTGATCTGTAATGTGAATTTAAGGCACAAAAAGTAAGTTTATATATATGACTTTCCCTACCAATGTTCAGATGCCAGTGCATATGTGAAGAAGGTAGGTTAGCAGTTGGAATTTTCCTGGGAAGATAATATGGAGGGATAAAGAATAAGGAAACTGATTATCTTTAGAAAGGGTGTGACCAAAATGCTGGACCATGGGATGTAGGCTAGACAAGGGAAGAGATAATGCAGGTAGGATAATTGTTAATGAGAAAATACTATGTAATGTTTGAAATTAATTTTAAAAGTAATTCATTGTCTAATGTTCATGAAATGTGTGATGGAACCATGCAGATGGGTGGCTCATAGAGTAAGGAGAAAGGTCACTGGTGATGCAGAGGTCGAAGAACTGAGAGACTTTCCAAGTAGATCTGTGTGAAATAATTCTTCAACTTCATCATTCACCATCATCTCATTCCAATTGTTTCTCAGTGCATCTTTCTCCTCATACTGCCTTGATTGGCTTCAGGTCTTCCTGATGGTTTTTCATTCTGTCCAGAAAACTCTACCTTCATTGCATGCCATCTCAGTAATCATGTAGGTATCTGGAGAAAGCGCATTTCAGGCAGAGTGAGTAGCCAGTGCAAAGAACTCAAGAGGGAAGACAGAGTATATAGACAAAGAGATGCTGATTAGTGGGAGTTTATGTAGTATGTTTAGGTCAAAAGACAGCAAGAAGGCAGTGTGACTGGAGAGGTGTGAACAACAAAGAGAAGAGTAAGAGATAAGAACAGATAATAAAGGGACTATATCATTATAAAGTCTTTAGCTTTCCCTCAGAGAGGGAAGAGTGGATAGTGACATGTGTGTTTACATTCTTAAAAGGTTGCTGTGGCTATTGCATTTAGAATGGTTTAAGTTGGGGATTTAGCTCAGTGGTTCTGCCACCTGCCTCGCAAGCACAAGGTCCTGAGTTCGATTTCTGGTACAAAAAATACTATAGAATGGTTTGAAATGTGAAGGATGGAAGGGAAAAGTCAAGTTAGAAGAATAACATGACAAACCACAGGGAGATAATGGTGACTTAGTCCATGGTTGTTACAGATTAACAGAGAGAAAGGGTTAAGTTCTGGATATATTTTAAAGATAGAGCCTAATTGATTCTCTGACAAAATAATGGTGATATGAGACAGAGGTGATATGAGATGGATATTCAGTGATAACCTGAAGGTTTTGGTGTGGGTTTTTTTCCAGAGAAATGGAACATTAACTGGGTCAGGGAAGTCTATGGGTGAGTTAGATTTTCGCAGGGGACATCAGTAGTTAAGTTTTAGACATGTTGAGTTTGTGATGACAGTGAGCTTCACAGGTGGAGATGTGGAGTAAGGTAATTGTACATACAAACTTGGATTTCAGGAGAGGATCCTAGGGATGGAGTTGGACTTTTGGAAGTCATTTACATATGGATGGCATTTAAACGCTGAGACTGGTTGAAGTTGCCAAGAAAATGAATATGGGCAGACAAAAGAAGAGGACCAGTGACTGAGATCTGAGGCTCTACAATGTTGTGAGGACCAAAAGGACATGAGGAACCAATGAAAGAGACTAAGAAGAGTCAACTTTTGAGGTGAAAGGAACATTAAGGGTTGTGTCCTGGAAGCCAATGAAGAAATGAATAAAAGAGGAGGGAGTGAACAACTGGGTCATTGCTGATAATAATATAGTAAGACAGAACCTAGAAATAACTGTTGGTTCTAACAATACGTAGGAGACTCTGACGAGAACAATTTCAGTGGAGTGATGGCTGCACTAGTCTCACTAGACTAGATTTGAGAGTATCAGAGGAGGGAGATTGGGAAATGGCATGTAGTTTTACTGGAAAACTAGTAAAACAGAGGGTAGCAGAGAAAGGGGCATTACTTATAGGGGAGATGAGGTCCTAATGAGAGTGCTAATTGTAATATTCCTGCAAAATAAAATAGGAGCAAAAGGAGACCTTTAGAAGAAAGGAGCCTCAAACATTTAGGATCTAATGTTCAAGGGTAGGAACTGCCTTTTGCATAGGAGCACAGATAGTTATGTATGGTGCATGTGAGACTGCAAGGTATAGGTGCAGATGCTGGCAATAGGTAAATATGGTAGTGGAAGTCTGGAGAAATTCCTTAAAATTTCTTCATGTTGTAGCAAGGAAATCAGCTAAGGGAGAGGACAGAAAGGAGATTAAGCTTAGTGGTACTGCCAAATCTTCATACACTTATTGAAGTTTGATTTAGTTGCTGCTGAGAAAATTATGATAAAATCTCATTGTTATAGAGGATTTGGTAAGTTCTTTGCATATAGTTCTGTCAAATTTTGTTCCATATATTTTGAAGTTTTTTTTAAGTGTTGGAAAACTAGTAAATCAAAGGGGATCTAATGATAGTGCTAACAGTTACATATAAGTTAAGATTTATTGAGTATCCCCACTGAATTTAACCTTTTGTCATTGCGCAGAAAACCTCTTTAATTTTCCTGATACTGTTGTGCTTTGAGTCCCTTTGCTACAGCACCTTTCTTTTGAGTAATATTTCATACTTGTACTATTAATCTTTTTATGTCGTTATGTTTTAGGATATCTCTTGTAAACAGTAACTAGCTAAATTTTAGTTTTTAAAATTCAATCTGGCAATCACTGTCTTACATTTATCCTAATCCCTGATATATTTTGGGTTATTTCTTATGTGTTCCTGGCAACTTGCCTCACATTTTAAGCTCTTATTATGGTAAGGATTTTATCTTTTTTTTCTGGTTAGCACTTTTTTAATATCCTGAAAGTATTTGGTCAATGTCTAGTCTTATGAGTCCTGCCTCACTCAAGATGCAATGAGAAGATTTGCTTCTCTAGCTCCCCTTTTTTTCTGAGCTGAAGCAGTGTGACTTGGACTTTTCTAATCAGATTCATCCTTGTAAAATTTCTATTGCTCCAGCCTCTGAAAGACTGGAAAGAACCATTTACTGGTGATGATGAGAACATGAGAATGTAGCTGTTCAAGATGGCAGTGGATACATGAATGGCTGTAATGTCTAATAGCTGGATGGTGGCCTCTTCATATCAGACCAATTCTGGAGGCCTGCTAAAAGAATCTGAGCTGTCTCAAATCCTTTCATAGAGATTTCTAGCTGTTCATCAGAAATCCATGCCCTCCTCTTGGTTCTGGGAATACAGGAAGGCAACATTTGGAAAATGTCAGCTGGAAGTCAGCTTTGGAGTTTTTGTCCATGTTACTGAGTTCTAGCCAATGAAACACACATCACTTCCCGGCCTGACCTATGTACACCACCTACACATGCTCCTCCATACTCTTTCTTCTTACAAAGGGGATAGAGATAATCTAGGTGACCTTGGAAGCCCTATGTTAAAGATTTGGATCTCTATAAGCCTGGGTCCCTGTGTGGAAATGACTGCCCTTCCCCTTCCCTATTAAGCAATTTAAAATGTTTAGATTGATTTATTTCATCATTGGATCTGGGTTGGGAACTGGAATCTGTACTTTTGCAATTTTCCAGATGGTATAGTCTTCATGTTGTATGGCCTAGGATTTGGAAGTCATAGATCTAGAAAGAGAAGGAATTTTAAAAAAGGTATCAATTTGGTGAGCTCTATCTATATAAATATAAACATAAAATTTAACATCTAAAAAAGTGGTGAGGAGTTATAGACTAGCTAGAAATGTTTTGAGGCATTTGTAAGTGTATCAGTCAGTGCTCACTACAGAAACAGATTTAATATAAGATATATAAATATATAAAGTTTTATAAGGTGGGCTTACAATGGCTGCCTGCAGAGTCAGGTGTGGAAGAGTGCAAAAGGCCTGACGGGATGCTAAAGATAGGAAGGATCCAGTCAAAGGTTGAAGTCCTGGAGCTCACTGTAGTGTCCTTATAAGGAGGCCAAAGAATCTGTGCTAGAAGGCTGAAGAGTCTACACTGGAAGGCGGGAGACAATGTCCAAGTTGAAGATGAAGACTGGAGCTCCTCCAAAGAAACAGAAGTGAGCCTTCCTTCTTCATTCCACTTTTATTCCATTCAGGATATAAGCCTATTGGTTAGTGCAACTCATACTCAGAGTGGCTCTTCTGTCTTCAGTAAATCTATTCAGGCATACTCAGAAATATGCTAATCCTATTAGTTGGACATTTCTTGCTCAAGTTGACACAGCAGTTAACTATCATAATAGGTGCCCGACTGTATCTCCCCTCATTAAGATGTTTTTGTTATTCTCTTTTAGTGTTCTCATAGAACACTTAGATTGAAAAACATCTTTAGTTTGCTGTGAGATAGGCAAGTGAGTTGTAGGGGAGGTGGTAGTAGGAGATGGGCACTGGAGAGAGCATTTCCTACTGCAGAATTAGATATGGAAAAGAACATCAAACAGTGGGCTTTGGTAGAAGTTTTAGAGGGAAAAGGAAAGCAGGTTGAAATCCATGGATTTGTTGAAAAAAGGGAAGGAGAGCATCAGAATTATCCCATATTTCATAAAAGTTTTAGTGGAAATGATGAAGATACAAGGCTTGCTACATGCCTTCTGGGATACTGTGACCAGCAAATGGGGCCAAAATTTCATGGAACAAAAAGGTAGTTCACTTCCAAGGGTCCACATTAATGGCATGGGACAGGCTCACTAGGCTCTGTTCTCTCTGGAGTGGATCTTTGATGCAATAGGTTTAGAGCAAGTAGGCAGAGAAAATCAGGACTGTGGGAGGCAGTGACTGCAGAATGATCTTGTTCCTATCAATCTTTTAATTAAGAACAAACTCCTACAAATATCATGGATTTCACAGTCCACTCACACACATGTTGAGTCATGCTCTGGCTTGGGTGGTGGTGAATTACACCAAGATGAACCAGCTGAGGTCCTTGTCTTGAACCAAACTAGAAGGTTTATAAGACTCTTCTTTAAACATAATCCTTAGGCTTTCTGAAACCATCTGCCAATTGGGAGATCTGAAACAAAGGCTCTTAATGAAAAGGATCTTTAGATAATATACTTCTCAAGGAGAAAGGTGAAGATGGAGTGAACCCTGACATGAGAGGACTAGCAATGGGTTTTATTTTTAGATGAAATTCTGGGGAAATCCCAAAGGCCAGACCAGCACACATATCTCTTTCACCCAATGAATAGATTACTAAGTGTTTTGTTCTGTACACTAAAGCAGTTCTTCTTGACCTGTGTGGGAATCTGATGAAAGCTACAGACACTCTTTGTAGATCAGTGGTTCTCCAAGGTCGTTTGTAATGCCTGGGTGTATTATGATAGTCACAATTGGGTCTGTGCTGGGATGTGTGTCTTCTGGGAGAATGCAGAAGAGGACACCTGCCCCAGATCTGACTAGAACTAAACCCTAGTGCTTAGTTCAAGGAAGAGTTGTTTTTGGTAATGACTTAGATTGACGTCTAGTAGGCAGAGGCCAGGGAGGATGCTAAACATTCTATAGTACCCAGGACAACCCTCCACAACAAGGAATTATCCAGTCCCAAATTCCAATAGTGCCAATGTTAAGAAATGCTCCTCCAAATGAACTCATGTCTGTATGACTCACAAAGCTTTGAAATTAGTTTCCACAATTTCAGGAACTTCCTGAGTACTCACTTAAATCAGTTGATTCCAGGTCAGAATTCCTTGCTGAAAGTCTCTATCTCATCCTGTTTTAGGACAAAAACAGATTTTGCTGAGCTTTATTTTAAAAACCCCATTAAATTTTAGAAGACTATAAAAAATGTGTTTAATAGTTTACTAAACACATTTCTTTAATTTGTTTCTTTGAAACAAGCACACATTTTTACAACTTTCTACTTTATTTTCAAATCAATGTATATTTTAAGCCAAACAGGATAACAGATGTTTTTGACTCATATATTAATACATCAAGATGTTGTTTTTAATGGATTATTTGATGTTAGCAAAGTTGAGTGAGCCTTCTTTTTAGTAAGTCTTGAAAGGGTCCTTTGAATTTTAGAGGTAGAAAGTCCTATTTTTCCTTTAGAAAATCTATTAACACTGGTTAAAGCCATGTGCACATACAAGGTCCTATCCGGATTTAGTGAAAACATATAATCTCTTTTTTATTTTATCATGCTTATTCAATATGCAAATACTTTAGGAATGACTTAAATGATAGTTAAATGCATCTTTGATCTATTAAATTGCCAATAAAACAAAACTGTAACTGCTGCCTCACTAAGGGAATTAAAAGTCCCAGGAAGTGCAGTAAGTTCTTAGATGGACAAGTGTGCTAATAACTTTCATGAAAATCTCACTAATTTGGAATTTATAAAACTTTCTGTGGTTTGGAAATTCATTAAAAAGCTGATGATATCATATATACTAAAAGGCACATTTTATTAATCACTCAATAATGTGTCCTGACTGCAGAAATGTTTTATTAAATACATGCTATTTACTATTTATTGTTCTGGGATTGAAAAGCAGATGGATTTAAGAAAAATGCACTCCAAGTCATTGAGCAATCTACGTTTTTAAAGGCCATTGAATAATATAAATGCTACTTTTTATGCTTTTAACTTTGGTTTGCATGTGGTTTTGATTGAATATGAAGGTAAAATACTTGTACTTTTTTCTCTATAAATATGGAGCTTAAAATTCTAGACATTATAATTATAAGTGCCATTAAAATGCCATTAAAATGTTCATTAATGACTATATTATTGCTTGACAAATGAAAATGGAGTACTGAGGCAAATGTTTGGTTTTTACCTATTCAGTCATTTATTCAACAAATATTAATTAGTTCTAGGCTGTGAAGTAGGAATTTGGGTAATAAAATGAATAAAACAAAGGTCATCTCCTCAGTGAGTCAGTGATTTAGGGTAGGAGATAGGCAGACCATTCATTCTAGAAGTACTTATGGAGCTCTTATTATGTTACAGGTAACAATTCTAGGTCCTGGAGATCTAGTAATAGAAAATAAAGTAGTCAGAATCTGTGCCTTTGAGCAATATAAGCAAACTCACATTGATTGAAGAAAGTATTGGGAGAATTTGAGAAGGGCATAATGGAAAGAGGTTATTCCTGCATGGGAAATACATGAACAGTAATACTAATGGCATACCCTTTACTTGTTAAATATCTGCTGTGTGCCAGATATTGTGATAGGATCATTTATTTCTCCAGTACCCACTGAAGTAGGTGTTACTTTTTAATTTTTACAAGTTAGTGATCTGAAGCTTACAGAGACTAGATAATTCTTTAGGGCCATAAACGATCCGAGGTATGATCGTATAATGATCATAATAGGTGAATGTTTTGACTAAAAATTAATTTTAATGCAGTACTCTCTATTGTTTTGAACACACATATCTCATTATTCTTGCCACTTTCTGAAGCAATTCTGGAAGTCTTCTTTTATGAATGTATTGAGTTGTGCTATTGTGGCTGCCTCCATGTCCTGAATGGATTATAAACATTTACCTTTTATGGTCATTTTGAATTTAGGAAAGAGTCAGAAGTTGCACGGTACCAGATCCGGTGCATAAGGGGGATGAGAACACATAGTAATGTTTTTATGTTGGAGAGCACTGAGCAACAGCATTCACTATGTTTTTTAATCACACCTAGTAAATACATGAAAGAAGCCTTCCAAAACTGCTTAGAAAGTGGCAAGAAGGATGGGATAAATGTACTTGAAGTAAGGGGGAGTATTTTTAGAGGGATTAATGACGTGTCTTTTTAAAATGTAAACATTCACTGTATATTTTGATCATCTCTTATATGTATTATTGACTGAATTTAAACATAATTCTGTTTACCTTTAGGCCAAGATGACTGATTTATTATGTAGGTATTGAGTAGCTACTGAAAATTTTCTAACAGTGCTTCAAGAAGCTTAAATTGGCAGTGTTTTTGTGGTATGTATGGCAAGCAAATGGTCAAAAACTGCTGGAACCTTGCTTGTCCACATGGTTTTCTTTGACAGAGTTATCTGTTTATGGCACAAATTCAGTTTGTCTTCTACATACTGACACTCGAGTGTATTTAATTTTACACTTTGTTGTATAGTATCTTTCAGATATGTCTCTGAGAACATTTTCATTTTCTTGAAAATCTGTAGGAAAAAAATCAGTGGTATTGTCTGCCTAGTACCTTATCATATCTCTCATCCATTTCTGAGGAGAGCTGTTCCATATGACCTGAGCATAGATAAGCCTATCTCCCAGATGCAGAAGAGGACATATGCCCCAGGTCTGACTAATTAGAGCACTCCAGTCCTTTGGCCCTAATGTTTAGTTCAGGAAGAGATGTCCCTGGTAATTGTCTGTCAGAACTAAAAGGAAAGCCTCTTTCTATCTGAGAGGTTGCCAAAATAGTGTGATGTAGAGGCTGCAGCTACCCATCATGCCTAGAAGAGGTAGGTGTACCAGTAAGGGAGAGGGAGAGCCTTTATGAGGGCATGGATCCTGCTATCCTGGAAGCTGGAACCTGAGAAGTTTTAACTTGTTTAAGCTAATGAAGTCTCCATTACATGCAAGCTAGTTTGAAAAAGGGATTTTGTCACTAACTGAAAGAATCTTGACTAATAGAATTCATCATGAAATGGACTTCTATTATTCACTATGCTTTGATTACAAAATACTAAGTTGTAGAGCCCAAGAATTTTCAAATTCAAGCAATTAGGAACACAGAGACAAAAATGTAAAACTACTTAATATTCATGTGGCTCAGACAATAGTCTTAGTTATCTATTTCTTATTTCAATTACCTCACCAAGTTCCCAAGGGATGTAGAGCATGGTAGTAGAAATTTGGTGTTAAGTAGAGTGCTGGCATTTGGGCTTTGGATGCCAGTATAATAGAATTTTCCAAAGGAAATTCAGCAAGTCAGGTATATTAGAAGCTTGATGTAAACAACAGAATTTAGATTTCTGAGAAACAATTTAGAGTATCCAGATCTTGATTCAAAACACATTTTCTTTCAAGACTGAGAAGCAAATAGTATTGCATGAATCAGAAACCCTGTGGAGAAACTTCAGAAATCATGAACTCAAGGTCATGAGTATTACAAAGACAGGCATGAAGCCTGGTGAGGGATCAGACTGGGACACTTAATAAACTGCTGATACTCTCAGAGGAAGCAACAGATGGACACAGCACTGGGAGTTGAGTCATGCCTGTGTAAAATAATTGCCTTTTGACATGCATAGCAGAAGAAGCATGGGGGAAAACCTATTTGCCAATTTTCATATGTGTGTTTGGCTTCCTGTCTGTTATACTTATGTGTTAAAAAATATATTTAGAGAACTGTTGCTACAGGTCCAAGAAACTAAGCAAATATCCAGTCATCTTCATAGGACTGAATGGTCTCTACAAAGAAGTTCAAGAATGTTTCCATGAGGTCAGAGACCCTGTCTTTGTAACTGGGAGTAGCAAGTAACCAGTAGAATGTCATCATCTTCCTGAAGAAACAGTAACAGTTTACTCTACTTGTTATCAGTTGCTAAGCAGCTGGCAATACTGTATTTGCTTAGTACTAATTTGTTTCCCTCTTGTTTATTCCATCCTACAACCATGCTATATGCCAATGATTTATATGCCAATGACATATTATTACTCTTAAAATAATCATGATATGCTTACATGTTGAGCCTTAGTTGGCTGCAGGCACTGTATTAGAGGCTTCCATGTTTTCTCATCCATACATCACCCCTGATAGGTTGATACTATTATAACAGTTTTATAGATGAAACACCCAAGGCTAAGAAACATGCTAAAAAAATTCTCCTGAATTCCACAGCTGTGCAATTGCAGAGCTTGAATTCAAATGAGGACTGTTTGACTCCGAAGTTCATGGCTTTAGTTTGTTACCTTCTACATAAAGACTTTTGTTAGCTTCCCATTGATTCCAAGATAAACAAAAGTCATACAGAATATAGACAAGGTACTCAGGATTCATAATCTGGTTCTATTTAGCTTTACAGTATTTATGTGTGATTATTCCTTAGTAGAAACATTCTACTAGGAGGTTTCAGTTGTGCAAATAGAACTTACATGTCCCTGACATATTTAAAACATCTTTCTCTACCTCCAGTTCAATCCAGTAGAATTATTAGGAACCTTTCTCTGAGAACAGCCTTCCCACAATATTTATTTCACATTTCACTCGCTTTGCTTTCCTTCTTTGCCATCCAATAATCTAATATCATCATGTATTATAATGGGTTTTCAAATGCTTCGAAGTTTGGACTATAGTTAAGTAGTTCTTGTGGTGATGTTAAATAACAGACCTGGTATTCCATGCATACTTCCAGCCAGATAATCCAGAATCTGAGTTCCTTCACTCCCCAGTTTAAAAATTGTGTTTAATATTAACAATTGTATTGAAGATAATTGACATATATATCTAATGAAACACAAATTTAAATTGTATAAGTTTTGGCATATTTATATATTCATGAAAATATAGTGACAACTGAAGAAATGAAAATATCAATCACTCTCAAAAGTTTCTTTGTGACTCTTCTCTTTATTCCTTGCCCCCTTCTTTAGCTACTTTTCTGCTTTCCTTTGATTTGCTTTTCCACTAGTTTTTAATTTTTTTGACATAAAATTTTGAATATTCATGGTGTACAATATGATGTTTTGAAATATGTAGACATTGTGGAATGTCTAAATAAAGCTAAGTAACATATGCATTACCTCACATACCATTTTTTTTGTGATGAAAACACATACAATCTCTTAATAATTTTTTTTGGCACCACTGTTATTGAACCCAGGGCCTTTGTCCTGAGCTACAACCCCCCCCCCCATCCCTTTTTTAGAAAGTCTTGCTAAGTTTTCCAGCCTGGCCTCAAATTTAATCTTTCTCTTTCAGCCTCCCAAAAAACTAGGATTACAGGCAATTGCTTACAACTCTCTTAGTAATTTTAAAGTACACAACATATTGCTATTAACTATGGCCACTATGATGTACAATAGATCTCTTAAAATTATTTTCTTTTTATCTAATTGAAATTTTGTATTCTTTGACCAACATCTCCCAAATCCTCCCAACTCTGAGCCTCTGATAACCACGTTCTTCTCTCTGCTTCTGTTAGTCTAACTTTAAAAAATTCCATGTATAAATCAGATCATAAAGTGTTTGCCTTTCTGTGCTTGGCTTATTTTACTTAACACAGTGTATTCCAGTTTCATCCATGTTATTAAACATGACACAATTTCCTTATTTTTAAAGGTTCATTAGTACTCTATTGTGTATGTATACCCCATTTTCTTTATCCATTCATCTGTTGATAGACATTTAGTTTGATTCAACATCTAGAATGGTGTGAATAATACTGAAATGAACATGGGAATGAAGATGTCTCTTCAACATACTGATTTAATATGTTTTTTTTCCCATTAAGTTTATTGGTACATTTTAGGTATAAAATACAGTTACATTCATCATTGGGATCTTGTACCATTACATGAGTGTCTT
>NW_004624816.1:7345824-7378329 GCF_000247695.1 Heterocephalus glaber
CCTCAGATCCTCTATTTTTTTAATCTGTGTCCTCTCTAGATTTATTAATCATGTCTTGCACTATAAACACAATCTTTGCTGTTATCTGAGTTATTATTTCTGATTTCATATTTCTCAGATCCTCTTTTGTTGCCAGTTCAGAGAGTCTAGGTGGTTGAGAATCAGATTGTTCCATTTCATTTCCCTTTGGGGTTGCTGTAGGTGATCCGGAAGTCTGGTTTTGAGGCTTGTTTATGTGTCTTTTCATTTCCACTGAGTGTGGGGGGGTGTGCTTTTGGTGCCCGTGCAGCTCACCTTCTCTGCCCTAGGAGCATGGGATGGCGGCGGGGAGCTTCCTTCCGGGTGCTGGGACCAGCTCAGCCTCTCTTCCCTAGGAGTGTGGGATGGCTGTGGGAGAGCTTCCTTCTGGGTGCTGGGACCGGCTCAGCCTCTCTGCCCTAGGAGTGTGGGATGGTGGCAGGGGAACTTCCTTCCATGTACTTGATTTAATATGTTTTGAATATATACTTGGTATTGGTATTGTTGGATTGTATGGTAATTTTCTTTTTAAAATTTTGAAGAAGGGGGGCTGGAGATTTAGTTCAGTGGTTCTGCCACCTACCTTGGAAGCACAAGGTCCCGAGTTCAATCCCCAGTAACCACCCCCAAAAAATTTTGAAGAAGGTCAATACTGTTTTCCATAATGGCTGCACTAATTTATATTTCCATCAACAATGTGCAAGGCTTCCCTTTTCTACATGTTTGCCAACACTTTTATCTTTCATCCTTTTTTAAGGAAGGGGTAGTGCTGGGGTTTGAACCTAGGGCCTTACACGTTCTAGGCAAGCATTTAACACTGAACTTCTTCCCTAGCCCTCTTTCATCTTTTTGGCAATATGTGTCCTAACAAATATGAGGTGATATCTTAATATGGTTTCAACTACATTTCCCTGTTTATCAGTGATGCTGAACATTTTTTATATACCCATTGGCCATTTATATATCTTCTTTTGAGAAATATCTTATTAGGTCCTTTGCTCATTTTAAAATTAGGTGATTTATTGTCTTAGTGTTGAGTTGAAGTCCACTGTTACATTTTTCTTTGATTGAAATTTCTGCTCATAACCTTTCCCAAGAATTTTACACAAATGGAATAAAAGAACAGGAACTCCAGTCTGAATTATTTTGTAAAACATAATAATTTGGGAATTTATCTATATTATAGTAAATCAGTAGCTCATTGCTTTATATTTCTAAGTAATATTCCATTGCATGGTGTTATGGCTTGTGTTTAGTTGTCCCCCCAAAGCCACATGTGACTGAGATGGAGCTATTTTGGAGGTGACTGAATCCAGTGTATATGATGCTGGGATTAAGGGCATGTGATCACTAAACCACTACACGTGATTGGTTTGGCACTATCCTAATCCCTGTAGTCTGAATAAGATAAAAGGGGAAGAAAGATGCTGTTAAAGTCCTTGTTGTTTTTGCTGCCATGTGCACTCCATGTCATTTCTCCTCTGTGGCTCCCCTCTGCCACGTGACACTCTGCCTTGGAGCCAGCTGATTATGGACTGAAACCTCTACAAATTGTGAGCTAAATAAACCCTTCCCCCTTTAACTTTGGATGTCAGGTATTTTGTCTCAGCAATGAAAGAAAAGTAACTAATACACATGGATATGCTGCAGTTTGCTTATTCATTCACCTGTTTATAGACATTGGGTTGTTACAGTTTTCAGCTATCAAACAGGTACTATAAGTATTTGTGCACAAGTATTCATGTGGTTATATACTGTGATAGTCAATTTTATGTGTCAACTTGACTGGGTTAAGAGATGCCCAGATAGCTGGTTAAAAAAAAATATTACTTCTGGGTGTAAATGTGAGAGTATTTCTGGAATAGACTAGCATTTGAATCAGGAGACTGAATAGAGGCGTGCCTTCACTAATGTGAGCATTTTCCAATATGTTGAGGGCCTGAATAGAACCAAAAAGCAGAAGGGCAAATTTTCTCTCTCACCTTGCATATCCGTCTTCTACCCTCAGACATAAGAGCGCCAAATTCTCAAGCCTTCTGAATTTGGGACTTACACCAACACCTTCTCCCTACCCCTGTCACATTTGCAGGCTTGTCATTAAACTGGGAAAACCGTTTCTCTGGCTCTCAGGCATTCAGATTTGAATGGATGTGTATATATTTTCCAGGTGCATCCATTTGCCTACAAAGATCTGAACTTTCTCTATTTTCTATTTTTAAAATTTTTCTATTTTTTATAGCCAAGTAATATTCCATTTTCTGTAGATACCCTTTTTCTTTATCTAGTCATCTGTTGATGGGTACACAGGCTGCCTCCAGGATTTAGTGATTACAAATTTTGCTGCAATAAACTTTGGAATGTGTGTATCGCTGTAGTATGATGACTTAAGCTATTTGGGAAAGATACCTAGCAAAGGATAGCTGGGTCATATGAAATTTCTAACTTCAGTTCTTTGAGAAATCTCCATACTGATTTCTGTAATGGTTGTACTAGTTGCATTCCCACCAACAATGATGGAGTGTTCCTTTTTCAGCACAGCCATGCCAGTACTTGTTATTGTTTGATTTTTTTTTTTTTTTGAGACTGGGTCTCACTATGTAGTTCCTCTTGAACTCATCAGCCCAGGCTGGCCTCAAACTCTTGGCAATCGTCCTGCCTCAGCCTCTGAGTGCTGGGACTACAGTCATGTGCCACCATGCCTAGTAATTGTTTGATTTCTTAATGATTGCCATTCTTTGCAGAGTAAAGTGGAATCTTAGCATTGTTTTAATTTGCATTTCTCTAATGGCCAGTCATGTTGAACACTTTTTCATATATTTTTTGACCATTTATATTTCTTCCTCTATCAAGTGTGTGTTCATTTCTCTTGCCCATTTTTGACTGGAACAATTTTAGGTTGTCTTTTTTTTTAGTTCTTTGTATAGTCTAGAAATTAGTCCTCTGTCTGAGGAGTAGCTGGCAAAAATTTTTTCCATTGTGTAGGTTGTCTCTTCACTGTACTGATTGATTCTTTCTTGTACAGAAGCTTTTTAGTCTGATATAATTCCATTTATTGATTCTTGCTGCTACTTCTTGTGTGATTAAGTTCTGTTCAGAAAATCCTTTCCTACAGCTATGTCTTCAGGTGTTTTACCTTTTTAATCTTCCAATAGGTTTAATGTTTCTGCTTTAATGTTTAGGTCTTTGATCCATTTTGATTTTAATTTAGTATACAGTGAGAGATAAAGGTCAAGTTTTAGTTTTCTGCAAACAGATAACCAGTTTTCTCAACACCACTTATTGAATAGGCTATCTTTCCTCTAACACATGCTTTTGGCCCCTTTGTCAAGATCAAATAGTTGAATATATTTGAGGAAGTTTCTGTATCCTCAGTTCTGTTCCATTGATTAACATATTTGTTTTTGTTCCAATACCATGTCATTTTTATCACTATTGCTTAGTAGCATAGCTTGAAATCAGGTATTGCTATGCCCCCTGCTTTGGTCTTATTGCCCAAAATTGCTTTTGATATTCTGGGTCTCTTTTGGTTCCATATGAATTTTAGGATTGTGTTCTCTAGATCTGTAAAGTATTCTTTCGGTATTTTGATTGGGACTGGAAGTACGGCCATTTGGACAATATTGGTTATCGCTATCTAGGAGTAGGGTTCATCTTTCCATTTTCTAATGCCTCTTCAATCATCTACTTCAGGCTATTGTTGTTTTCTTTGTAGAGGTCTTTCACTTCTTTGGCTAGGTTAATTACTAAGTATTTCATTTTTCTTGAAGCTACTGTGAATGATATTGTTTTCATAATTTCCTTCTCATCTCATTAATTGCTGTACACAGATGGTTATGATTTTTGTGTGTTGATCTTGTATCCTGCTACTTTGCTGAAGTTGTTTATTACTTCTAAGAGTTTTTTCTTTTTGGTGGAGTTTGGATCTTTTATGTGGAATTTCATGTCATCTGCAAATAATAATTTGAGTTCTTTCCTTTCCTTGCCTAATTGCTCTGGTTAATGTTTAAGTACTGTGTTTAATAGAAGAGGTGATAGTGGACATCCTTGTCTTGTTCCTGATTTTAGGGGAAATGCTTTTAGTTTTTCCTCATTTAGTATGATGCTGGCTATTGGCTTGTCATAACTAGCCTTTATCATATTCAGGTATTGTCCTTCTATACCTGTTTTCTTCAAGGATTTTATCTTTTCTGCGTCTATTGATATGACTATATAGTTTTAAATAGGACCTTGTTCTGTTTATGTAACCTATTATGCTTATTGATATATGTATATTGAGCCATCCTTGCATCTGTGGGGTGAAACCTACTTGATCATAATGTATCATCTTTTTGATAATGTGCTGCATTCTATTTGCTAATATTTTGTTGAGGATTTTTGCATCTATGTTCATTAAGGAGATTGGCCTATAGTTCTCTTTTTAAAGTTGAGTCTTTAGTTTTGAAATCAGGGTGATACTGCTGGCTTCCATAAATGAATTTGGGAGCACTCCATCCCCTTCAATTTCTTTGAAGATATTGCAGAATATTGGTGATGTAACATCCTTAAAGGTTTTGTAGAATTTAGCAGTGAATCCATCAGATCCTGGGCTTTATTTAGCTGGTGGAATCTTTATTACTGTGTCAATTTCATTGTTTGTTATTGGGTTGTTAAGCATATTTATGTCTTCTTAGGTTACTTTGGTAATTTGTATGTGTCTAGGAGTCTGTGCATTTCTTCAAAATTTGATAATTTATTGGAATATAAGTTTTCAAAGTAGTTAGTATCTTCTGGATTTCCATAATGTCTATTGTGTTTCACTTTTCATTTCTAATTGCACTGACGTGAGTCTTTTCTTTCTTTCTCTTGGTGAGTCTGGCTAAGGTCTTACCTGTTTTACTTACTGTTTCAAAGAAACAGCTCTTCAATTCATTTTTTTTCTACAGTTCTTTTTTTTGGTTTCAATTCCATTGATTTCCACTCTTTTCTTTATAATTTCCCTCAAATTTGGTGTAGAGCTGGTTTGTTGTTGTTTCTCAAGTATCTTAAGATTTCTCATGAGGTTGTCTATTTGAGCTTGCTCTATTTTCCTAATGTGAGCATTGATTATGATGAATTTTCCTCTTAGAACTTCTTTCACAGTGTTTCAGAAGTTCCATTAAGTTGTATAGTCACTGTTATTAAATTCCAGAAATTTAAAAAATTTCTTCTTTGATTCCGTCTGTGGCCCATTGGTTGTTTAGGAATATGATGTTAATTTCCCAGGAGCAAAAGCTTTACTGAAATTTCTTCTGTTGTTGATTTCTGTTCTCACTGCACAATGATCTGACAGTATGCACAGGGCAATTTAAGTTTTTTATATTTACTTAACCTGATGTTGTGGACTAGTGTGTGATCTATTGTGGAAGAAGTACCATCTACTGCTGAAAAGAATGTATATACTGTTGTAGAGGGCTAGTATACGCTGTATATATCCATTAAATACATATGTTTATGGGTGTGGTTCAGCTATGGTATTTCTTTATTGACTTTTTGTGTAGTTGATATATCTCTCTGTGAAAGTAGGATGTTAAAATCCCTTACTATGTTTGTGTTATTGTTTATTTAATATTTTGATTTCAGTGGCTTTTGTTTCATAAAGTCAGGTGCTCTAGTGTTCAGTGCATATATGTTTATCAATGTTATCTCTTCTTGTTGGGTCGTTCCCTTAAGTGGTATATAGTGACCTTCTTTGTCTCTTCTAATCACTTTTAGCTTGAAGTTTACCATGTCTGATATTGGAATTGCTACCCCTGCTTGTTTTCAGTATTCTGGTACATGAAATGTTGTTTCCCATCCTTTAATTTTTAATCTATGAATATCTTTTTGGATCAGATGAGTTTCTTGAATGCAACAGACTGTTGGATTCTAGTTTCTCATCCAGTCTGCCAACCTGTGTTTTTTAACCTGAGTTGAGGCCATTAACATTGGGAGATATTACTGAGATGTTTTGGTTATTTACTATCATTGCCTTCATTACCTGTTGGTGAATCTTTTTTCTTTTCCTCACATTTTTTGTTGCTGTTTATCCATCTACCTCACTACTTTGTTTTTAGCTGTGTCCTTTTCATGATTTTCATGAAGAATTTTCTCAAGTATTTTCTCAAGAGCTGGTTTAGTACTCATATGTCTTCTGAGCTGGACTTTTTCATGGAAATACCTTATTTCTCCATCTATTTTGAAGGATAGGGAGAGAAGAAACAAGAAAAATAAAGGAAGGATAAGAAGCAGGAAAAAGAAGTCAAGTGAAAAGATATGGATAAAAGTGGAAGGAATAAAAAAGGACAAGGGAAAATTCCCTTACCTTTTATAAACTATATGAGAAACATACACACATGCTCTTTAAAGAAAAAAAAAGGGAGGGGGCCAAATAATGAAATAAAAGCGAGGGAGAAATGAACAGAAAGAGGAAAACAGTAAAAAAAAAAAAAATAAAGTTTTCTATTGTTTTGGACACACTGCTCTTTTCCTATAAATAAGGAGCAGGGTTTAAACCAAGATGTGACTCTGCTCGCACTAGAAGTCTATGGTGACAGTCCACCCTCAAAACAGTGCTGGTGCCACATACAGGGACAGGGTGTCAGTGTGACCTTCCAATCCTGTGTAACTCAGGCAGAACCTGGCCTCCAACCACACAAGCAGAGTCCATGTTCAGCTCCAGCCCCTCAGCAGGACTCCCTCCAGCCTGCTCTCCAACTGCCAGCTGCCTCCTGTGGCTGTCCTTCCCTCATCCATTCTGGGAACTTGACAGTATGGAGTGTGGTTTGGAGCCAAGGGTCTGCTCTGGGATCCAGGTTCAAATGCTGAGCCCTTTTCTAGTTATGTCCCTGACAGGTCTTGTTCCTCAATTGCAGCATCAGGTGCTGGACTGAGATCACTCACCAACTGTGTATAGTACTGTGGAATGCACTAGGAAGCAGTATCCCATATTTTCCTTGCAGGTTCCAACTGCCACTCATCTCTCAGTTCCCCTGAGGTTCTCTCTTCCTTGTGTAATGTTCTGTGGTTGTCTCTGAATAGTCTTCTTTGGGTTGGAATTTTTAAAGCAGAATTTAGACATGGTCACTATTTTGTATTTGGTTAATCCATCTCTTATGTTTCTTTTCTTTTATTATAGATTTTCCTCCTCTTTGTGTTTCTTTTTGATGTTCTCCGAGTCTCTCCGACATGGGTCTTTCTCTACTCAATAATATTGAATCTTCCAGATCATTCTTTTTTTTTTTTGTATTAAATTCTTTTATTGGTACATTGTAGGTATACAACACAATTACATTTCTCATTGGGAATTGTACCTTTATATAATGCATCTTGGTTCTTATTTTTTCCCCATTCCTAGCCCTCCCTTCATGCCCTCCACCCTTCCCTATTTACAAAGACTTTATTTCCATTTTTTCCAGATCATTCTTTCTCAGTGGATCTTTCCTCAGCTTCTGTGATGTGACTCCTCCTCTAGTTGCCATGTTGAATCTCCTATTCTAGATGTTTTCCTTGTCCAAGATCAGTTTCATTGGTTGGCTGGGACTTCTGCTGTCCCATGTAGTGGAGAAACAATGCAGATCCAGATCCAACTTGGTGGTGGCTGAACCAAGGCATGGAATCCACAGTTGTGAAGTTGTGGTTAGGGACCAGCCCATGGGTCTGAGCATTCTGCTGAGGGCGTGGGTCCATGTTTATTTCTAAACACTTAACAAATGCCTCAATAACCCATTAGTCGAAGAGGAAATCAAAGGGAAGTTATAAAACATTTTAAATTAAATGAAATGAAAACAGCATGTCAAAGTTTTTGGTATGCTTCAAATTCAATACTGAAGGGGAAATTTATTCATTAAATCTTAGAAAAGAAAGTTATTTTTTTTGGTAAAAGAATGTGTCACTTGAATCTATTTTTAAAGAACATCTACTCGAACATTTGCATTAGCAGTATGAACCTGAGAATCAGGGAGAGGAAAAAAAAGGTACAAACATAATATTTGCCATTGGCACAAGGACAACTGGTATAGTCCAGCTCTAAAAGCACAACTGTGAGTGGTAATGTACTGCCTGGTTGGCCTCTGCACCATTGTGATTCACAGATTTCTTTCACACCCACAAATTTCTGAGTTAGCTTACAGGGAAGGAAAAAAAAGCAACAAAAGTGAACGTGTGGTTTAGTTACATACACTGTGCTTCCTTCCAAGCTCAGAACTGAAAACAGATAAATAACTTATCCTACTGGGATACTATAATTAAGAGATTCTACTAAGATTACTCATAAAATACTTTAATTGGGTGCAAAGAATTAATTTAAAATATAGCAATCAAGGAGAGAATGTGAGTTGAAAAGTTTCCACCCTTTTTTGTAAATAGCTTTAACAGTTCTAGAAACTGCCAAATGTTAAGCTGATAGTAAAAGACAGTTAATTATAATTTAACATAGACACACGGGAAGCTTAGATATTCTGCTCAAATTAATCCATATATGTAATTACTATCATTAAATTTCTATAAAATCTCAAGTTTCTAATTAGGATTTGTGGTGTTAAAAAAAAAGGCCATGTAGTAGCTGGGTTCTAGAAAAGAAAGTTTTTGAGTCAAGGAATTTAGCTTCCACTTAAGGCAACTAGAAAAAGCGAAATAAGCCCATTGTAAGTTCAACAGAGGAAATAATAAAAGTAGAACAAAAATTTTATTGTATTTATTTGTAATTTTTTTGGTACTACATGTTTGTAGTACATAATATTTTCAGTCCTTGTAAGGAATTGGTATGTATACATAACATGTTAATTCCTTTTTTTTTTTTTTGGTAGCAGGGATCAAACTTGGGTCCTTCCACTTGTGAGGCAGGTGGTGGAACCACTGAGCTAAATCCCCAGCCCATGTTAATTACTTATTTTAAAATCCCCTTTCCCTCCTGTCTCCTCTCTCTCAATCTCTTGATCCCTTTCCTGTTTGAGAAACATCTATCTCCCTACTTTATATTATATATCTTTTATTTTGGTCTTTGTTTATATTTCAGATTTCTCATATAAGAGAAACTATGTGACATTAAACTCATGTGTCTGATTTATTTCATTTAACATTATGGTGTCAAGGTATATCCATTTTCCTACAAATGGCTTAAGTTTTTCTTTATGGCAGAATACTACTTCATTGTGTGTAATACCACATTTTCTTTATTCATTCATCTGTTGGTGGACATATACACTGCTTTCAAGATTTAGCTATTATGAGTTGTGTTACTATAAACATGAGTGTGCATGTGTCCCTGTAATATGTCTCTAACTCTTTTGGGAAAACACTTAGAAGAGGAATAGCTATGCCAAATGGAATTTCTAGTTTTAGGTTTTTGAAGAATCTCTATACCCACTTCCATAGTGGTTGTACTAGTTTATGTTCCCACCAACAACGTAGAAGTGTTCCTTTTTTCCTACAGCCTCACTGGCATTTGTTACTATTTGATTTCTTGAAGATGGCCATTCTTTCTGGAGTAAGGTAGAATCTCAGCGTTATTTTAATTTGCATTTCTCCACTAACCAGTGATGTTGAGCATATCTTCATGTATTTATTGGCCATTGTACTTTGAAGTGTCTATTCATTTCACTTGCCTACCTCTTTTTTTTTTTCCCCAGGGATCGAACTCAGGACCTTGTGCTTTTGAGGCAGGCACGGTACCACTGAGCTAAATCCCCAGCCCACTTGCCCATCTTTTGATTGGATCTTGTTTTTTGGTTGGTCTAATTTTTTGAGTTCCTTGTATATTTTAAATATTAACCCACTGTCTGAGAAAGAGCTGGAGAAAAATTTTTTGCATTTCTGTAGATTTTCTTTCACTCTGTTGGCTGTTTCTGTTGGTGCAGAAGCTTTAAAATTTGTTATGATCACAATTATTGATTCTTGGTACTATGGTACTGTTTCCTGTGCAACTGCAGTTATGTTTAGAAAGTTCTTGCTTATGCCTGTGTCTTAAATAATTTTACCTATTTTTATCTTTCAGAAGTGTGTTTCTGTTTTAATGTTTAGTTCTTTGATCCATTTGATTTTAATTTAGTGCATAGTGGGAGAAATAGGTCTAGATTGTCTTTTACATGTGAATAGCCAGTTTTCTCAGCACCACTTATTTATTTTTTCTTTTTTTAATATAAATTTTATTTTATCCCATTCCCCCCTCAGACACCCTCCCCTCCCTGTGTACAAAAGCTTTGTTTACATATTTTCCTTCTATTTTCACTTTTTTTCTTGTCACTTCCTTCCTTTCTCCCTCCCTCCTCCCTTGTTCCCCTTCCCATTTGAGCACTTTCTTCCCATTTCCCAACATCCATTATACATCTCAGTCCTTATTTCCACACTCAGCTTCTCATATCAGAGAAACAATGCAGTATTTAGACATATGTGTCCGATTTATTTCACTTAAGACTATGGTCTCAAGTCCATCCACTTAGCTATAAATGTCTGAAGCTTATGCTTCTTTGTGGTAAAGTATTACTCCATTGCATAAAAACCCCAAATCTTCTTTATCCAATTGATGGGTATTTGGGCTTTTTCAAGGTTTAGCTAATATGAACTGTGCTGCTATAAAAATGGGTGTGCCTATATCGCTGTGGTATGATGTTTTTAATTCTTTCAGGTTGATACCAGGAAGAGGTATTGCTGGGTCAAAAGGAATCTCTAGTTTTAGTTCTTTGAGAAATCTCCATACTGATTTCCACAGCGGTTGCACCAGTGTACACTCCCACCAGCAGTGAGTGGAGAATGGTTCCTTTTTCCCCACAGGCCCTTCAGCATTTGTTATTGGTTGATTTCTTAATCACAGCCATTTTTTCTGGAGTGAGATGGAATTTTAGTGTTGTGTTAATTTTCATCTCTCAAATGACCAGTGATGTTGAACATTTTTTCATATATTTATTTGCCATTTTAAATTCTTCATCTGAGAAGTGTCTTTTTATTTCAGATGCTCATTTTTGCATTGGGTCTTTAAATTTGGGGGACTTGATTTTTCTGAGTTCTTTATATAAGGAACTAGATAATAGTCTTTTATCTGAATAGCTGGTAAAAATTTTTTTCCACTCTGTGGGTTGTCTCTTCATTCTGTTGGTTTCTCATGCTGTGCAAAAGCTTTTTAATAAGATGAGGTCCTAGTTGTTGATCCTTTGTAGTATTTCTCAT
Source organism: Heterocephalus glaber (assembly GCF_000247695.1). Next base: position 7,357,000 of record NW_004624816.1, read on the forward strand.
GCAGTCTGGGTTTTGTTCATGAAGTCTTTGCCTACTCCTATGTCCTCAAACATTCTATTTATTCTCTCTTCCAGCAGATTTAGTGTTTCTGTTTTAATATTTACATCTTGGATCCATTTCAATTTTAGGTTAGTGGATGGTGAAAGATATGAGTTTAGTTTCAATCTTTGGCATGTGGAAAGCCAGTTCTTCCAGCACCATTTTTTAAAGAGTCTATCTTTCTTCCAGTGAAGGTATTTGGCTCCTTTGTCAAAGATAAGGTGGTTGAGTATGTCTGGAGTCGTTTCTGCATCCTCTAGTCGGTACCATTGATCCTCAGATCTGTTATTTTGCCAGTACCATGTTGTTTTGACACCATAGCTTTGTAGTATAATTTAAAGTCAGGGATTGTGATACTCCCTGCTTTGCCTTTATTGCCTAGAATTGCCTTTGCTAGTCTAGGTCTCTTCTGGTTCCAAATGAATTTTAGGATTGTTTTTTCTAATTCTATGAGATGTACTGTTTGGATTTTGATTAGGATTCAGCACCATTTATTAATGAGGCTATCCTTCTTCCAGTGCATGTTTTTGGGCCCTTTGTCAAAGATCAAATAGTTGAATGTACTTAAAGTTTGTGTATCCTCTATTCCATCCCCTTGATCTTCATGTCTGTTTTTTTTTTTTTCTAGTACCATGCTGTTTTTATCACAGCAGCTTTGTTATATAACTTCAAGTCCAGGATTGTGAAGCCTCCAGCTTTTTGTTACCCAGGATTGCTTTTGCTATTCTGGGTCTCTTCTGGTTCCATATGAATTTTAGGATTGTTTTCTCCTTTTCTGTGAAGAATGCTTTTGGTATTTGGATTGGGATTGCATCAAATCTGTATACTAATTTTGGAAGTATGACCATTTTGACTGTATTGATTCTGCCTATCTAGGAACAGAAGATATCTTTCCATTTTCTGACATCCTCTTTGATTTCTCTTTTCAGAGTATTGTAGTTTTCATTGTAGAGGCCTTTCACTTCCTTAGTTAGGTTAATTCCTATGTATTTTAATTTTTCTTGGTGTTATTGTGAATGGTATTTTTTTCTTAATTTCTTTCTCAGTGGATTCATTATTGGTGTACAGGAAAGCTACTGATTTTAAAAAATTGTAATAGAAAATTGAAGTAAAAAAATTAAAAATAGAAATTTAAAAAATTTAAATAGAAATTTATAAAATGAAATAGAAAATGAAAAATAGAGAAACTTAGAAGAATTACAAATTTTAAGAAGATCAGTAAAATTAATACATTTGTAGTCAGATCAATCAAGAAAAAAGAGGAATGACAGAAATGACCAATATTGGGGATGAAAGCAGTGACACAATTGCTTATTGTACAGATAGAAAGTGGACAAAAGGGAATATAAGCAAAATTATCCTAATAAAATACTTAGGTAAAAATAGACAAATGTCTTTAGTGACACAAAGTACTCAGGATTGCACAAGAAGAAACAAACAAACAAAAAACCCCTGAGTAGTCCTATGCCTATGAGAGCAATTAAATTTATAACTCAAGTTTTCCTACAAAGAGAATTTTGGGGAGGCAAAGATAGCTTCATTTTGGTGAATTATAACATCTATTTAAAGAACTAGTAAATTTCTACACAAACTTCCAGAAAATTGAAGAGGATGAGACTTTTTTTGCTATATTATTCTAGAAAGCCAGCATTATTCTGATACTAAAACTAACAAAGACATTACAAGAAAAAAAAGCAGCAGATCCATATTTCTCAGAAATGCAGATGCACAAATTCTAGAAATGTATAGCCAATTGAATCCATCAATATATGTAAAATATATATCATTACCACTTATCCTAGAAATGTAATCTTGGTTTAATATTTGAAAATCAAATCAATTAATATAAATCACCACATTAAACAGTCAAAAGAATACCATCTCAATAAGTGTAGGAGAAGCATTTAATGAAAACAAATATCCATTCCTACTTCCCAACTCTCAGCAAAATAAGAATAGAGGTTTTTTCAGCCTAATAAAGAACATCAATGAAAAAATACTACTAATATCATATTTAATGGAGAATGATTTTTTCATAGGATTAGGAAAAACAAAGATGTCTGTCCAAAGCACTTTTATTCAACATTGATTGTACTTAAGGTGTTAGCAAGAAAAAACTCAGAAAGATTGGGAAGAAGTAAAACAGTCTTTGTTTGCAGAAGACCTAATAATCTATGAAGAAAATTCAGTTGAATATGCAAAAATCTATTAGAACAAGTAAGTTAGTTTAGCAATTTTCAAGATACAAAATCAATATACCAAAATAGATTATATTTCTCTATATTATCAATGGATAATCAGAAATTGAAGTTAAATATTTTCAGTGATATTTATAACTTCTATATACTTAGGGCGAAACTGGTAAGACATATGAAAAGAGTTGTGAAACATTAGAAGAAAGCATGTATCTTAATATAGATAAGATATGTTAAGATATATAAAAGACCATGAAATATTAGAGGAAACCATAGGGGAAAGTTTGGGTGGCTTTGTATTAGGCAAAGTTTTTTTAGAAAATACAAACAAAAATTCCTATTTATTATATAATGCAAACATGTACTACTAAAAAATAAAAACTGAAAAAAATTCCTGTTCTTACAAAAACACTGTTAAGTGGGAGACAAACAATTGCAAAATAGTTATTTCGTAAAGGACTTGTATTTAGAATATATAAAGAACTCTCAAACCTCAAGAACACAAATGTTTTATTTAGCTTCTGGATTCAGAGACCTCTGCCCTCTTTACTGTGGCGGGAATCCTCACATAGTTCAGGCAGACACACTGGGGTCTTAGGTTGAAATGTGGATCTGAATTCCTTGTTAAAAAAAATGTATTTCATTGCCTAATTTTGTGCTTCAGGCCGGCATTTCCTCCAGTGACTTCATGAGCAAAAGTGGTTGGCTGATGACGGTATTTAGGAGCTAATGCCATGGCCATCACCCTCTCCCAATGTAAATATCAACCAACATCCTATTTTTTTTTGTTTTTGTTTGTTTGTTTGTTTTGGTACCAGGGATCGAACTTGGGGACCTTGTGCTTGTGAGGCAGGCGGCGGAGCCACTGAGGTAAATTTCCAGCTCCCCTAACATCCTATTTTGATGCCTCTTATGGTGTCAACAAGCCAATTTATGGAAACCCTTACATAGCTAAGTACTATTTAGAGTATTACTTTTATAATTTACTTGGAGAGCAATTCTAATTCCAGTTATAAAATTTTGTAATTCTGTGACATTATGGTAACAATAAAATCTTTGTAATTATATATGTAGTTATCTGCACCTTCATTTGTGTACAGAGTACTTGATTCCAATCCCTTGAAGAGATATTCAGGTAGACTCAGACGGCACACAAAATAAATGAGAGATGGTCCCTTCCTAAAGATGTTTTCACCTGATAAGGAATTAGCAAGGTACAAATAACCTAGCCTTTAATGATCTGAGCTAATATTTAATCTTCATAATATGGTAAATTAAGGGTTTTCACCTGTAGATTCTTCTAGATTATCCTTCATTATTTAAGATATCACTACCTCTAGGATGTTTTCATGCACCCAATAATTGGACTAATGGTTTAGTTTATACACCCTCAGACTCCATGCATATCTTTATCACATATCTACAATGTTTTATTGAAATAATTTTTCCTGTATTTGTCTTACCCATTTTTATGGTCAACTCTTTAATGGTAGGGACTATGTGTTATCTATCTTTGTATTCCCAGCACTTAATATGTTTTCTGTCATATTAAAAGTGCATATTATGTGATTATTGGGCTGAATGATAAGTTAAATTGATGAAATGTTCTATAATTATTTTATTTTTTTCAGAAATTTTCATGAAAAAATTTTACATTATTTCATGTAACTTTCACAACTATTTAACCTAGAGCCTGTCATTGTTTCCACTTTGTAGATCCAGAAAATAAGATTCATAGACTACAAGGAAAATCTGTAATCATAAGATAGCTTTTGTTAGTAAGTTATGCAGAAGCATTTTTGAAACTGAAAGGCATGTGGGCCAGGAATGTAGCTCAGTGGTGCTGCGCCTGCCTGGGAAGCGCAAGGTCCTGAGTTTGATCCCTGGTACTGAAAAAGGGTGGGGGGGCATGTGAACATATGCTTATACACTATGCTACTTTATATTTTCTTTCTGCTTCTGTTTGCTTGGATATTTTGTCACCCTCTGTTGTGGCCATTGGTAGGGTATAAAGAGTTCACTTTTACTACTTCAGTATCCATTAAGAGTTGGGGAACACTCCATTGTGGGAGACTCCATACCAATCAAGAGAAAATGGATTTTCAGGCCAGTGAAATAAAAGTTTTAATTATATATAGAAGTTAAATAGCTACCTTTATAAAAGAGGTTCCAGATAATAGTAATGAACTGAGTCCAGTGTGTCTGGCAGGCTGGCTTATCTATAGGTCCCTTCTCAGGAAAGCTACCTTTTTGAACAACCGTGGCTGTAGCCACCCTTTTATATATAATGTATTTTCTTTTGTTCCATGTGACCCTGACATTCGGGTTTCAAGAGATAAACCCAGAGATCAATGTCTGACCTGGGGTCAAACATTGGGGTGTCATGGTGCCTAGTGTGCCCATACATTTACTGGTATATGGATGCCCATTCAGATCTTTATCCTTAGGGAATTCAATGCAAGTATGTATGCAATGTTGTATCTCAACATATTGCTTGAGTTTTAGCCTTTCTTTACTTGAAGTTACCCAAACCCTGCTTGAGGCAGAAACTAAGATTTAAGAAACTGGTTACCAAATTTGAGCTTGAAGCTTCCAAGGCTTGCACAAAGAACATTTCTTTTTGATTTTTGAAAGATTAAGCTTGGAAAAGGGAGGGAGGGAGAAGGAGGTTCTAGATGATGACTTGGAAGGATGGATGAACATGGAGGACAGTGGATTTTTCCAGTTGGGAAGGAAATGAAGAGTCCTGAGGAATGCAAAGTAAAATGGACAGACTCCAGCCAAGGTGTGCTTGAGTGTAGACCCCTCACTGACCATGGCTTGAGTCCAAATCAAGGTTCAAAAATCTTGGGCACTTGTTAGCTCTTCAGAACTTGGAGGCTCATACTTCTCACATGTAGATGGAGCACACTACAATGATACTCAAACACACAGGTGAGAGTTTCCCCAAGAATTATGTAATGTAAGACCCATTTTCATTGTAACAGAAGCCATTTAGGTTGATGCTGCAGGGATGTTAGAGGTGAGATGTAGAATACATGAATCCCTATAATGCAAGAGTACTCAAACTCAAATTTCATTGGGCAAAGCATGTCACATGGTCATATGTAACTTCATATAGGCCTTTTAGATGCCCAGGACTTTAACCAGAAATATTTTGTGGGCAGCACTAATATGGACTGGAGAAGGAAGGGGACATCTAGATGAAATAGGCTGTCTCTGCTTTTGAAGCAGTAAGATATTTTGAATATTCATAAATGTAGACCATTTGTACTATGGCTTAGAGAATTTTTGGTCATATAGTCATTATTTTTCAAGGAGTACTTGTGTTAGAACATTTGAAAGAAAATTTATGACTAAGCCTTCTTGGATAACATTCCATTCTAAAGGGACCAAGAAACCTTTGTATAGGAAGAGTGACCATGTGGTCATGGTCTGCCTTCCTACTACAGAGATATGTAAAATAGGTTTTAAGTTAATGCTTAAGGATCTTTAGAGTTTGAAACTTCAGTACAGTAGCCACAATCTTAGAAATGTGAGAAAGAAACACAAACTCAAAAGGGATATGATTAAATTTGTTCTTTTTTCACAAATCTAACATTCACTTAACATTCATCTAACATTCAGTTTGAAGAATTGTTGGGTCACTTGAGGTTTAAGAAGCTAATTCATAGAACTATCTTGTATTTAAACATTTTGAAAAATGTTTCTACTAAGTGAAGATCTATAGAAATTATTATAAAATCATATATAGCAAGAGAGGAAAAGTATCTCTCAGGCATATTTTGGAGTTGCACAAAAAATGAAAGTTTAATAATGATTACAAAAATTTCAAGGTGGGAAAATACAGTTTTTTTTTGTTCTTTCCACTGTTTGAAGCATTTAATAAGGATTTGAAATTATATGTTCATATCTCTAGATGGATTTCATTATCATTAAAATAAATTATGATTTAAGTATTGACCATTCAAGCTTTACATCTTTAGCAGACCTTCCTTATTTCAGTTCTCTTTACTGAGTATACCAGATGTTGTATGGGTGTGTAAGCCACACTGGCATCATAATGTTTTATAGTAAAAAATTCTTGGCACAACCTCAGTCCTTTCTTAGGGAAAGGGAGAAAAGAACAGAAGCAAATTTCTGCAGTGTATAATTCTTAAAGATTTTCTGCTTAATGATTTTTATACAAATTTCTTCTTCCTATTTCATTCTTATAGGGATTACTAGAAAGTGAAGTTTTTTTAAAAAGAGAGCTTTAATCATTGTAATAGGCCACAGGAATATTATGGTTAAGGATTTCAAAGCTCTTCCATTACTGCAAAAAACTATTAGAGTGCTTTGAACATTCACTGTTTAGTTTCCTAATTATTTCAGTTTGAAATTATACACAAATTTACTTCTGCTTTGAAAGTTCACACAAATGTTACAGAACAAGAGTTGCCTCAAGATTTATAAAAGCTGATGATGGTGCTGGATATTTTTACACTGTTTATGAACACTTTCCAAGTTGATAATAATTTAGTAAATAGATTTTTCTGTTAGTATGTAAGTTTGTTTATACTTTAAAAGTTATTCATACCAATATGAAAGAGCTCCCTGGTTGTCTAGGATGATTATATATAAATATTTTATGTAGAAAATTTCAAAGTAGAGAATGCACCACCTGTGTAACATCAATTAAGCACATCAGTTGTTAATTTTACTTTTTCTTTCACTTCATATATGTATATTTAGGTTTGTTTGTTTTGGAGATATATTTAAGGGTAAGTTGCAGCTCTGTGCCCCTGCATTCCTAAGTATGTCCTCATTATCACTCAAGAATTAGGACATTTTCCTTAAAGCCATGTAATACCAACAGTTTCAACGTTGATACAATAATAACACATAATGTAGAGTCCATATGTGTGTATGCATATAAATGTATATAAAAGATAGTTTTCATATAGTTTTCCACACATGATTTTATAGTTATTATAAAGACAAATAAAAATGAAAAAATAAGAGGCTTAATTTTTCCTGTTGAAAATAGGGATGAGACTTCTTTCTCTTTTTTCTTTGAGAATTTACTTTACAAAATTTGTAGCTCTAAGTACTTTCTCCTGCCTTTGAAAACTACATAGTGTGTAGGTCAGCTTTATGACCTGTGAATGTCTTTCTCCAAGACCTAGGGGTCATCTCTTTGAATGTAACTACCCAAGAAGATAGCACACCTACCTCTTTTATGGGAAGGTGCCTTGCTTGAAGTTGCAAAACTACCATCACCCAAAGAGCTATGAGAAGTTTGTTTTTGATCAAGATAAAGCCACTAGGGTAACACAGATAAATGATCACCTTGATTACCAGGTAAATGTAGGAAGAACTATGTGGGACCGATGAGGCTGGTGAGTTCTATTACCTCACGACTTTTGGTTGTTCTTGAGAACACATATGGAATGGGTTATGTCTGCTTTGGCTGTATAAAAATGGTAAGACTTTGTTTGTTTTTTGTAATCTTAACAAATTGCCAATGATGTCATCACCTTCAGTTTAATGCTTATTCAATAATAAAGCTGTTTGCTCTCTTTACTATGTTGGTAGAGAGATTTTCTGGGCTGGGAGAAAATTTAGTTTTTAATTATATTTCTCCAATTATATATGTCTATACATATGACATATTTATCAAACATAATAACAAAGTGTATTCTCAAATCTTAAATGAAAGATAATCTGAACATGGATATGGTAAGATACCTTTCTTATATTTCATATTAACATTTTCTAAATAACAAATTCTGAGATTATCCAATCTGTGTTTTAAAGATAAGTAATTATTTGCATTCTATGACATGAGAAATAATAATAGTATTCATACATTTCCTGTTTTCTAAAAGAACTCTCTCATGACTGATTTGACAATAACACTTCTGAAAAGTGAAAGAATTCAAAACAGCTTAAATGCCAATTAAGTTTCCTATAAAGGAGGAAGAAAATGAGATTTATTCCATTAGATTAAAAAAAGTTCTAACAGTGTGTGCCGTATTATATTAATATAACAAGCATTTAAATTACTTAGGTTATCTATGAAATAACAAAAAGTCATGAAAATGCTAATTGAATGTAAATGTCATTAGCATTTTGCTGCCTTATTTTTTTCTTTATGCAAAATATTGAATTCAAGGTCATTGCCACACTTGCTATTGTTCTAGCCTCCATAGTATTTAGTTCTGTGACACTGTCACATTTTTCTGATTCCTTCCCCCCAGGGAGGAAACTGACTTTTTAAAAAACAGTGCTAATAATTTCTGTGTTTACCAAAATGTTCATAGCTCCTATGGGTCTTTCCTTTGGAGGTCTTGTATGAGATTAACTGACTTCCTCCCATTATAATTTGCCTAGAAGTTTAGAGTATTCTTGGGAAACACCCAAGACTGAGTGACTCCCAGGCACCTATGTTGGTCACTAAACCACTCTGTTAGTCTAAAAAATTGGTGAGTGGGAAACAGCTGTGCATTGCACTTGAATCTTAAGCGTAATTATCAGTGTTGTCCTTTCATTGTTTTTCAGCATTCTTCTTATTATTTTGGTGAAGAAAGTGTATTTTGTTGGCTGCTACCAGCAACAGTGTTAAATGCTAGAAGTCTGATAGTTTTTCATTTAATTATAAAAGTAAGAAGCACACATTTTAGTAAATTTGGACAATACTACAAAGTGAAAGTGAAAAGTAGAAAATAGTCACCCATCATTTAGATAAACACTAATATTTTATGTGTTTTTTTAAAGTCTTTTTTATTATAAATAACATTGAACATTGTTACTTAAGGCACTTGAGACATTTTATTTTATATCTTATAAAACTTGACATTTGAAAACTTGTAGTCATGTGTTCTCTAAAAAGTTGTTGATATAATTAATTTACTTTAGTTATTTTGGGCAAGAGATGTTAGTTCATTGCTTTACCTAAGAATAAATCAATTTTACAGATATTTCAAGTCACACAGTAATTTAAAAGTAAATGTTGAATATCAGTATGGAATAAAAACTGCTGAAACTCTTCTGAAGAAAAGCAGCCGAAATGAAGCTCTTCCAAGGAAGATCAGCTGAAATCCTTTGCTTTCGTTCTCCTTTTACACCGTTCCGACAACTTAAGGTCTCCTTAAGAGAGTCTTCCAAACCCAGAAACCATGCTGACTCAGTTCAGTTGGGTGTTCCCCACTCAAGTTGACAACTAGTCAATTAACCATCACAAACATTTTACCTAGTTTTTAAATATAGTATTATTTGGGAAACATTTTCATATAATACATAATTTTATTTTTACTATTTTCCTTGTAAAATTGTAAAATTTTTGGTTTCAGTATTTATGTAAATAAGTTGATCATCTGAAATAATGAGTTACTTTATATCACTTAATAAAGTAATTGGATGTACTCATTTATATCTAAAGAATGTGCAGTGACTGGTATCACTTTAAGAAATTTGAAGCCAGGTATGGTAGCTCATTTTTGTAATCCTAGCATCCACAAGTTCAAGCACAGCCTGGGCAACTTAGCAACTTGTCTCAAAATTAAAAAAAAAAAAAAAAAAAGGAATAAGAGGTAAAAGGGCTAGGAATCTAGCTCAGGGTGAAGTCTGTGGGTTCAATCTACAGTACCACAAAAATCAATATTAAAATATAAATTCCATTCATAAAGTATTAAATACTTGAATCACTGAAAAAAGAATCTGTACTGGCTGACATAATTTCCTAAAGGAATAATTTTCTAAACTGAGCTTACCATGCTGGTACATCAGTATTTTGTGTGCTTGGATTATTGAGTTTGGGCTAGGACACTAAATTTGCTTAATATTGCATCTAGGGGTTATTGAAATTAACAACATGCTTTTGGTTACTTAGAAAAATGTATGTCATTAAAATATTCTTTTATGCAACCCTGGAAACATAACCACTCATAATGTATTCATAAAAAATTCATTTTACTTACATCTTGTCACATAATATGGCATAAGGAAGCGCAGTTCTGATATCATTCGACAGAATTATGCTCTTCTTTTTGACAGAGTAGGGAAAGATATTTGTAAAAATGAATAAACATACCTTTAACTGCCTGATTTCTGAGAAGAATCTAGGGAGGCACATGAACATTATTCTGTTATTAAGACATTGATGGAAGTAGACATTATGGACATTTAATAACTGTTTGTTTTCTACATTGGGTGCCTGAAATACATCATGTCAAAACTTGATGACAGTGACATTAGGAAATGGTAAACTCACAGAAAAAATATTTTTTCAGAGTTGCCATTTTATAATGTAGATATGGGAAAAATTTGTTGTTACCTTTCTAGAATCTAGTGCTTTGATGTTTAACTCAAAGTAATTTGGAGACTAATTATCATAATTTAATGGTGAGACAAATTTTATGTTATTTCAGATTGGATAGAGACACTGCTTGATTTTGTGAGACAGAATGTACCAGCACAACACTTGGACATTTTTTTGTTGTTGTTCTTTTGGTACCGGGGATCAAACTCTGGTCCTTGAGCTTGAGCAGCAGGCGGAGAAACCACTGAGCTAAATCCCCGGCCCCAACACTTGGACATTTTTTTATAGCAATATTGACAAACATCGAGGCAAATAAATTAATTCCCCCCTCAATTGATTTGTTAATTTATAAATCAATAAGAATGTACAGCATTGCCTCAGTTCACAAAAACTTCTGTTCATGAACTATTCAGTTTGTGAATGGAAGGGTTCAGCAAAATTTTGCTTCTGTTCAAGTACTCCCCATCAGCTTGCAAACATGACTGCAGCTGTCTTCTTTGCATGAACACAAATGCAAGATCTTCTCCATTCTGACACATGGTCGTGGCTTTCTCTAGTTCAGATTGTGGTCATAGACCTGTGCACACTTGCTGTGAGCTTTTATTGGTGCTTTTTAGCACATACAGTACTGTACAGTATTATTCAATCCAGCATGGCTGCAAGGAAATTACAGAGCAAGCATGGTGGCAAAAAGAAAGTGCAGAGTGGTAATGAAGGCGATATGAGACTGCAGGGCAAGAATGGTAAGAAGGTTTCAAAGAAAATAACCATTGAACTGAAGAGGGAAATTGTAGAAAAGCATGTACGTGGTACTTGTGTGACTGATCTGGCCTCGGAGTACAAGATGGGGAAGTTGACAATCTCAACTATTTTGAAGAATAAAGATGTTATCAAAGGAGCTGATGTGACAAAAGGAGTAACAATGATAACCAAGCAGAGGACATAAGTGCTAGAAGAGGTGGAAAAACTTTTGTTAGTGTGGTTGAATGAGAAAGAGCTGGCAGGTGATAGTGTTAGTGAAGCTGTGATACTGCAAGAAAACCCCTCTCCAAGTGCAACAAGTGATGAACGTTAAGTGAGTAGAGGGTGATTTGGTAAATTCCACAATAGAAGTGGGATCCACAGTGTGATAAGACATGGTAAGGCTTCCAGTTCTGATAAGGCCACTGCAGAAGCCTACGAGAAAAAATTTGCAGAATTCATGAAGGTAAAAAGATACATCACTCAACATGTGTGTTCAACTGCAATAAAACAGGGCTCTTCTGAAAGAAGATGTTGAACAGAACCTATATCATGAAGGAAAAAAGGCACTGCCGAGGTACAAGCCCATGAAGGACAGATTGACCCTTTTCTGTGTGTGAATGGGAGTGCTGACCTCAAGATTAAGCCACTACTAGTGTACCGTTCCCAGACTCCTTGTGCATTCAAGGAGCAGAATGTGAACAAGGCCAGACTGCCTGTCGTGTGGAGGACCCGTGTGAAAGTTTGAGTCACAAGGCAATTGTTCATGAAATGGCTGCACAGATGTTCACATCCACTGTTAAGAAATACATTTCTGACAACCAGCTTCTTGAAAGGTGCCTTCTTCTGATGGACAATGCCCCAGCACATGCTTCAGCCTTGGTGGATGATATGGACATTAAGTATGACTTCATAAAGATCAAATTCCTCCACAACACAACCCCTCTTCTGCAGCCCGTGGACCAGCAAGTGATCTGCAACTTCAAGGAGCTGTACACAAAGGCGCTTGTCACCAGGTGTGTTAATGTCACCGAAGAGATGTCTTTGAAAGACTTCCAGAATAAACATTTCAGTATCCTCCACTGCATCAACCTCATTGACAAAGCCTGGGAAGTGACAAAGCCTGGGAAGATGTCACACACCGGAACCTAAACTCAGCCTGGAGGAAACTGTGGCACTGGACATGACTATAAAAGGTCTGAGGCACAGGTAGCAGAGGAGATTGTGTCCATCAGGAAGATTATATATAGGTCTGGATGTTGATGGTGCAGACATGGAGGCACTTATTGAGGACCCCTAGGAGGAGCTGACGACAGTAGAACTTGCTGAACTCCAGAGTGAGCAGCAGAAGGTGCTTGTTGAGGGTGACTCCACTGAGGAAGAGGAAGACAGGGAGGAGCTTAGCAGTGATGTGATAAAATCAATTATAGAAAAATGGAATGAGTGAGAGGATTTCTTTGAGAAGCAGCACCCCGACATAACAGAGTGTAAAGAACAGAGTATTGAATCTGATGAGCGGTAATGTGGTCTCATTTCTGGAGGGTTATGCAGTACAGGAAAAGACAAGTGACATTAGAGATTTTGTGTGTGTGTGTGTCAAAATTGACCTTGCAGCTAAGAGATAAAGAAGAGAGGAAACTGCTGAAGGAGAGCTCCCTGAGGTCTTTATAGAGGGAGACTCTCCCTCCAAACCTCTTCCCACCAACCTTCCTGTCCTCCACACCAGAAGCAAGGCTAGTGTCTCTCTTTTCATACTGTCATGTACTGTACTTTGTTTCATATTTTTGTGGTTAAAAATACATATGGTTCAGAATGGATTAACCTTATTTACACTGAATCTTATGGGGAAATTTTATTCAGTTCTCGACCAGAATAGTGGAATGAATTAAGTTTGTGGACTAAGGTACCACTGTAAAAAGTAGAGTGCTGAGCCTGGAGAGGAAAGGAGAGGTACTCTGTAATACTTCAAGATTAGTACCAATGTCCAGCTATTATGACACATTTTTCATGAAGTCTAAATTCTAGTGTAATATCTGGGTGAACCATTTAGTATCCCTTGGAGTTCTAGTGCCACTAATCAGTTTCTCCATTACCTGCTCCCATCTTGCTATCTAGAAATGCATGCCTTTGTTCATAAAAGGATCCAGAGGATAATGCAAAAGGATAAGTAGAAATCCATTATTACAGGAAGAAAACAAACCCTCAAAACAAGCTAAGTGCCATGAAGAGATTAAATGCTATAATATTGCTTAAAATTGCTTATTAACTAATTTCTTGATTAGAGACTGGGAAACTCTTAATAGTCATTTCTATGTGTCTCTGGGACTTTTCTTAGTGAGAATATTAACTAACAGAAGCTAGTGGAGTTAATTGATTCTGTGTTTATAGCCGTTGCTCCTATTGGGAATCTGAATGCTAGTTTAGTGTTCCCAGACAATAATTCTAGTACTCATTCTTTCTTGTAAAATGTAACCATAGCTATCTAGTCTTTGATGAATTTTTGAGGAACAACCTGAGGCAAAGGTGGGATATTTGGGGGGTGATGATTGGAGAAAATAGACTTTAATGACAACCAAAATTTAAAACCTGACCTGAGGTATAATAGTTTAAATATAGCCAAAGCCAATATTCAAAGGACTAATGCAAAGATGGTAAGATAGGGAAGCCTTCTACATGTTAGAGTCATATGGGATTAAAATAATGAAAGTGGGACCCGTATTGTGGCTGATGTTGGAGACTAAGGAGCATAGGGCAATTCCATAAGCAGGGGCCAGAACCAGGGAGAGGAGCTGGCAGGGTTTAGGCATGTGTAGGTTGGCCCTGCCAACTACATCTGCTCTTCATTCTGCTGATTCTGACACCTACAGAAACTGAATGAACCAGCTATGCAGATGAAAATTCCATTTACATATACTTGCTAGGGTTGGTAGCAGATTAGTTGTGGAGGCCATAGACTTATGTGCCTAAGAACAATTAAAAATCTATGCTCAAAGTACAAAATAGCAGGTTTGGGAACAATAAATTTTTCTGAGCCATCTCATTTTTCACCACATCTGGCTCTTATTGTTCTAGAGTCGAGGTTGATCTTGACAGAGATGCCAGATTTTATTAAAGGTAGCTGGGAACAGGACTGAACGACACCATTCAAGAGTCTGAGACCAAGAGATGGATGGAAGGGAAGGGAAGGATGGGGACAGGGATAAAAAAAAGGATGCAGATGTGTACGTAAATATACCAACTCCCCGTGATGAATGCAATCATTATTTACTGCAAAAATGCACTAATTAGAAAAGTCTCAGAGATTCCAATTGCATCAGGTTAGATAAAATAACAGAGCCTGACCATAGTAGCACTGTCCAGTGATCTCTCCTCTCAGGAGGCAGAGGTAGGAGGATCACGAATTCAAGGTCAGTCTGGGCAATGTAGTGAGACCCTGTCTTTAAAACAAGTGTAAGTTCCTTCTGTTGAAGAAACTTCATTCTAATGTGTTCTGTTCATTCTAATGTGAATCATCTCTTGATTCTAAGTACTTTGAGTTTCCAGCTGAGGAAACTGGAGCTGAAAGGGATTAAATACAATTGGTCATCTGTATCTTCTGGTTTCGCATGCATGGATTCAATCATTCCTGGATTGAAAATAGTTTTTAAAAATATTGCATCTATATTGAACACGTAGAGATCTTTTCTTGTCCTCATTCTACACAATGCGGTATAAGAACTCTTAAGTATGATTTTACATTGTGGTAGATAATATAAGTGATCTACAGATGTTTTAGAGTATACAAGGCATATGTGCACAGGTTATATGCAAACACTACAGCCATTTTATGTGAGGGACTTGAGGATAACAAGTGGAAATTGTGTATTAGCAGTACATATCACCTCATGCTAATAAATGGCAAAGTTGGAATTTGAATACTAGTTTGTCTAGTCTAAAGCCTGTCCATATTGTATCATTTTCTCATTCTGATATACTGGTTTTCTCCTTCAGGATAACGTAATTCCTTGGGTGTGTGTGAAAGGTTAGAAATCCAGATAGGAAGATCATTCTCCACTAAGCATGCTAGGCATCAGAGACCCAAAAGTCATCTCAATCTAACTTCGAATACCCTGGATCCATCCCTTTTTGCCTCAGTACTTGGGTCTGGTTGCCCTTCTGCATATGAACTTCATATCGTTGCTTGAGGCATTTCCTTTCTCAGCCCCCAGAGGGCGCCGGGAAGCAGCGATCCCCTTGAACCCTCTAGTAGTCGCTAGGAAGTTCCACCCTTCCCTCGTGGATCAACGTTCCCAGGAACGTTCTCAAAGTCCAGAGAGTGTTGCCCAGGGAAGCCAGGCGGTGTAACACCACGTGTGGTCACCCTCATAGCTTCCCTTTAGGTGCTTCTGGAGCATGTCCACTAGCATTACCCCAACTGAAGATGGTTTCTCCAGCCTGCCAGGTGAACGCTCTGGGATCCTACCGCATAAATTCTGTCACTAGATTTCAGGAAGAATCAAATACAGGTATCTACAGGATATGGCAGCAAGTCTGAAATTTATTTTTGTATGGTCCTCAAAATGCACTGAGTAGCTTTTTAAAGTTAATCCCCAGAGGCGGCTCTGGATATCTTGTATTTTCCCAAGGTAAATATTTAAATAACTCTGGTATCGATTCTAGGTTTCTGGGGTGTTTTTGGTTGTTTATAAGGTATATTTACATAATATTGGTAAACCTTACATAGTCTAATACAGAAATGCTATCAATATTTTTGTGACTTCCACACAATCATGATGAAATTACAGTAATTATTTCCTTGTTATTACTTTAAGAACTATGAATTATTCTTATTTTTGAATGTAAATGTGTGTGTATTTAAATATACATATATTTTAACATGTATATTTCCTTATAACTATTTCTTTGTGCCTACTGGCATTTACTGATGTCATTTTATTATTGTATTTAAAAACTGATGTATTTTGAAAAAATAATTGCTGCTTTTAAATAATTGCAATGGGAAAGACTTTACAGTATATTTTTTAATAAAACAGGAAATAACATTTTTATTAGGTATATTCTGTTAAAAAGCAACCTATTTTCCAGTTAACTGTTATTAACAAATCAAAGCAAATTTGATTTGTTGAGAAAATATTTACAGGGTAATTCAGTACAGTTGCAGTATAAGATACAAATGGGAATATGGCATGATGCCTATCTTCAAAGTTTAAGGAAGAAGTAAAGGCAAGAATTGAAATAATTAAAAAAAAATCAGTGACACAGCTGAGCATGGTGGCACAGGCCTATAATCCCAGCACTCATGAGGCTGAGGTGGAAGTATTGTTGTGAGTTCGAGGCCAGCCTGTGCTACATAGTGAGTTCAAGACCAGCCTGAACTACACAGGGAGACCTTGTCTCAAAAAAGAAAAAAATCAGTGACACCACAGTGAAGTCCCATCATTTGAGCAAAACAGAAGCAAACTAATAATCTCAGAATAATAAAAAAGGAGTAAAATTGCAATTTAAATAATATTGACAACACTGTCCATCATTGCTTTCAATGATTGCTGAGAGTGAGCATGACAGGGGAGACCTAGGTTTGTCACCGTTCAGGGGACCTCATAAGTACCAGAATATCACTGAACAGAGTGTGATTCTAATTTTAAAGATGAGCACATGTACATTTTTCATATAAAATTGACCCTAAAAGCAAGCCAACTACTTCATCAGGTGCTCAACCAAAGAAACAGGAAACTAAGGGCCGGGGATTTAGCTCAGTGGTTCTGCTGCCTGCCTCGCAAGTGCAAGGACCGGAGTTCGATCCCCGGTACCAAAAATAAATAAATGAATAAATAAATAAATAAATAAATAAAATAAACAGGAAACTGTTCCAGTGCTATAGGAAAAACTGGCTGTGTTGAACCAATGGAACATCTGTCAAAGGAGTTTCTCGGGGTAATTTTGATTACTTATTATTTCCTCATGTTTGATTTTAGAATCCAAGAGGTTTTGACTCTTTATAAGTATCATCAGAGAAAACACTAAGATCCTGGAGGAGTGTGGATGCCACATTAGATAGTTTGACTTTATTTTACTACACAGTAGGAGGCAGCTGAGGGTTTCTGAATAAAGTATGTCATAACACTGGGTTTTTAAAATTTAAATAAGTTTATTGGTAGATTTTAGGTATACATAATAATCACATTTATCATAGGGAATTTGTACCTGTACATGATATATCTTGATTTTTATTTATTCCCATTCCCCTACCCTCCCTTCAACCCCTCTTTCCCTCCTCATTTACAAAAGCTTTGCTTCCATTGTTTCTTTCTCATTTTTTTCCTTTCCCTTCCTTTCTTTCCCCCACCCTCCTATTTCCTCTAATCATTTGAACATTTTCTTCCAATTTCACACTATCTAGTATACATTTTCATCCTCATTTACATGTTCAGTTTCTCATACCAGAGAAACAATGCGATATTTACACATGTGTGCCCAATTTACTTCACTTAAGAGTGTGCTCTCAAGGTGCATCCATTTACCTATAAACATCTCAAGTTTATCTTTCTTTTTGGTGGAGTAGTACTCCATTGTATTAAAAAATACATCTTCTTTATCCATTCATTATTGCAGGCATTTTGGGCTGTTTCCAAGATTTACCTATTACAAGCTATGCTGCTGTAAACATAGGTGTGCTTATATCGCTGTGGTATGATACTTTTAATTCTTTCAGGAAGATACCAAGAAGGGAAATAGCTGGGTCAAATGGGACCTCTAGTTTTAGTTTTTTGAGGAATCTCCACACTCATTTCCACAGTGGTTGTACCAGTCTACATTCCCACCAACAGTGGAAAAGGGTCCCTTTTTCCCCAAAGCCCCAGAAACATTTGTTATTGGTTGATTTCTTGATTACAGGCATTCTTTCTGTAGTGAGATGGAATCTCAGTGTTATTTTAATTTGCATCGCTTAAATGACTAGTGATGTTGAACATTTTTCATATGTTTATTTGCTGTTTCTACTTGTTCATTTGAGATATTTCTATTTATTTCAGATGTCCATCTTTGGATTGGGTCTTTAAATTTAGGGGTCTGAATTTTTTGAGTTCTAAACATATTCTATATGAATATTCTGAATTCTATACATATTCTAGTCCTTTGCCTGAGGAACAGCTGGTAAAATTTTTTTCCCACATTGTGGGTTGTCTCTTCACTCTTTTGGTGGTTCCTTTTGCTATATAAAAGTTTTTAATAAGGTGAGATCCCAGTAGTTGATTCTTTGTGATCATTCCTATTCAATTGATGTTTTGTTCATAAAGTCTTTTCCTACACCAATGTCTTCAAGAGTTCTCCCTAACTTCTCTTCTATCAGGTTTAGTGTTTCTTGTCTAATTAGATCTCTGATCCATTTCAATTTTAGTTTAATTCATGGTGAAAGATATGGGTCTAGTTTTTATCTTTGGCAAGTGGAAACCCATTTTTTCCAACACCATTTATTAAAAAGGCTTTTTTCCACTGAAGTTGTTTGGCTCCTTTGTCAAAGGAAAGATGGGTGAGTGTGTTTGGAGTTGTTTCTGCATCTTGTGATCTGTTCCATTGACACTCAGGTCTGTTTTTTGCCCATACCATGCTGGGTTTTTAAATATTTTAGCACAATAGCATTGTAGTACAATTTCAAGTCAGGGATTATGATACTCCCTGCTTTGCATTTGTTGCCCAGAATTGCCTTTGCAATTCTAGGTCTCTTCTGGTTCCAAATGATTATTTCCTCTAATTCTGTGAGATATGCTGTTGGAATTTTGATCAGGATTGCATTAAATCAGTTTTGGAAGGATGGCCATTGTCACTATATTCTTACCCAAGAACAAGGGATATCTTACCATTTTTTGATATCCTCTTTGATTGCTTTTTTCAGAGCACTGTAGTTTTCAATGTAGAGTCTTTTACTTTCTTTGTTAGATTGATTTCTAGGTATTTCATTTTTTTTTGGATGCTATTGTAAAAAGAGTTGTCTCCCTAATTTCTCTCTCAGTTAGTTTGTTATTCATGTATGGGAAGGCTCTTGATTTTTCAGTGTGGACTTTGTATCCAGCTATGGGTATGAATTTAGTTATTAAGTCTTGAAGTCTTTTGGTGGTGCTTTTGGTGCCTTCTATGTAGAGTACCATGTTATCCACAAATAATAATAATTTAACTTCTTTTTATTTTGAGGGTTTTATGCCTTTTGTATGTTTTAAAAAATTAATTTTATTGGTACCCTTTAGGTATACAATATAATGACTTTCATCATTGGAAATTTGAACCTTTACATAATGTATCTTGGTTCTTATTTTTCCCTATTCCCCTACCTTCCCTTTAATCCATCCGCCCTCCCTATTTACAAAGACTTAGTTTCCATTTTTTCATTTTCTCATATGAATTGCATTCCCTTCTATCCTTTCCCTTAGCCCTCCCACTTCCTTTCCCTTTGCACCTTTTCTTCCTATTTCACATTATCTATTATACCTTTTGGTCCTTATTTACACTTTCAGTTTCTCACACCAGAGAAACTATTCTGTATTTACACATGTGTGTCCTATTTATTTCACTTAAGAGTATGGCCTCAATGTGCATCCATTTAGCAATAAATGTCTCTAATTTATCATTTTTTATGGCCGAATAGTACTCCGTTTTATTTAAAAAAAAAAATCTTTGTCCAGTCACCAGTTTATGGCATTTGGAGTGTTGCCAAGATTTAGCTATTACATACTGGGCTGCTAGAAACATAGGTGCACATATATTGCTGTGGTATGATTCTTTTAATTCTTTTGGGAAGATACTAACTAGGGGAATAGCTGGGTCAAATGGGACTTCTAATCCTAGTTTTTTGAAGAATCTCCATACTTATTTCCATAGTGCTTGCACCAGTATGCACTCACACCAGCAGTGGAGAAGGGTTCCTTCTCCACCACATCTCTTCCAGAATTTGTTATTGATTGATTTCTTGATAGCAGGCATTCTTTCTGGGGTGAGGTGGAATCTCAGCATTGTTTTCTTCTGGAACTCTCAAATGACCAGTGATGTTGAACATGTTTTCATAGGTTTATTTGCTGTTACTGCTTCTTCATCTGAGAAATGTCTCTTCATTTCAGATGCCTGTTTTTGGATTGGGTCTTTAAATTTGGGAGGTCTGATTTTCTAATGTTCTTTATATATTCTAGATAGTAGACCTTTGAGGAACAGCTGGTAAAATTATTTCCCCACATTGTGGGTTCTCTCTTCAATCTGTTGGTGGTTTCTCTTGCTGTGCAGAAGCTGTTTAATAAGATGATATCCTCCCAGTTGTTGATTCTTTGTGTTAGTTCACATGCAATCGAAGTTCTGTTCATGAAGTCTTTTGCTATGCCCATGTCTTCAAGAGTTCTCCCTAACCTCTTTTCTATCAGGTTTAGTGTTTCTCTTTTAATATTTAAGTCTTTGATCCATTTTGATTTTAGTTTAATGCATGGTGAAATACATGGGTCTAGTGTTAATCTGGCAAGTTGAAACCCAACTTTTCCAGCACCATTTATTAAAGATGCTATCATTCCTCCAGTGAGGGTAGTTGGCTCCTTTGTCAAAAAGGAAGTGGCTAAGTACGTCTGGTTTTGTTTCTGAATCTTCTAATCTGTTCCATTGATCCTCAGGTCTGTTTTTTTGCCAGTACCATGCTGTTTTTTATTATAGTAGCTTTGTAGTATAGTTTCAACTTGGGGATTGTGATACCCCTTGCCTTGTCTTTGTTGCCTAGAATCTCTTTTGCTATTTTAGGTGTCCTCTGGTTCCAAATAAAATTTTAAATTATTTTCTCTAGTTTTGTGAACTATGTTGTTAGAGTTTCAATGGGGACACAATCTTGTCTTCTACATCTGATATTCTGTCCTCACATTGGCTCATTCTGCTGCAATTCAATGGAATTTTTAACCTCCTGTATATCTGCTTGAATCTGTTTCATGCATTGTGTTTCTTTTTTTTCCCCTTAAATTCTTTTATTGGTACATTGTAGGTATACAACACAATTACATTTCTCATTGGGAATTGTACCTTTACATAATGCAT
>NW_004624816.1:7383754-7394294 GCF_000247695.1 Heterocephalus glaber
GTTCCATCTCATTTCCCTTTGGGGTTGCTGTAGGTGATCTGGAAGTCTGGTTTTGAGACTTATTTACATGTTTTCTCATTTCGACTTGGGGGGCAGGGTGGGTGCTGCTAGCACCCACATGGCTCACCTCCTCTGAGCTGGGAGAGATGGGACAGTGGCCGGGAGCAGTGGTAGGGATGGTGGCCCGGAAGTCCTATCCTCTGGGCTGGGAGTGGTGGCAGGGATGGTGGCCGGAAGCCCCTTCCTCTGGCCCAGAAGGAATGGGACAGGGACTCAGAAGTCCCTTCCTCAGGGCCGGGAGTGGCGGGACAGGAGCACATGCATTATATTTCTTTGCTATCCTGGGCATTCATCTTTTCCATCATTTTCCTAAGCTCCTCCACTTTAAAAAATCTATATTTGCTCTAGAATCACTAAGCATGTTTTTCATTATGGTCACCATCTGTGTAGTTGTCAGAGAAATTATTTCTGATTAGATTTTTTTTCTAGAGCCTTGTTCACCTGCTTTGATAATTCTACTGTTACCATTTCAGAGAGTCCAGGTGGGTGATTTTTGTATTGTTTCATCTCATTTACCCTGGGTTTTCCTTCAGCTGGCTGGAAAACTGGGGTTGCATCTTGTTTAAGTGTTTGTCTTCTCATTTTCTATTTTTTTTGTTTTTTGTTTAATTTCTGGGTTGATGCATGTAGATTGCTCATGGTGAGTAGCTTTATTGCTAGTATTTAGAATCTTTGGGAAATGACTACTTCTCAGAGATATCTTCCACATGTAGCTGGCTTTTGGTTTTAACTCTGTTAGAAGATCCTACTTCAATTTTTTTGGGATGAGAAGTTGTTGGCTACTTGGCTCTTTCCCTGGTTCTTTGGCACTGGCCTATTGTATTTTTTATGACCCTTAGGCAATTTCAGTCTAGGTATACCAGAGAGAAAAATTGATTAGCACAATTATGTCAGGTTGGCTAAAGTAATATAATCAACAATAACCATAGAAACAAAACACAGTCTTGAAATTGACAAACTGTGGTATTAATTTGCCACCGTCAATTGTATGAACTCTATTTGTTGTTATCTAGCAAAATCTAAAATGAATTAGAATATTGTATGCAGGAAAGAAGCCCTCAATATAGTGATTTTTATCCTCAGGTGAGAAAATTTAAAAGGAGTTGGCCGGGGGAATAATAGAGAAAGAAGAAAAGGAAGAGATTAAAAGCAAGGCTAGAGGATAAAGGAAGATCATGAAAAGTTTGGGAAACTGGTGTAGAAGACGGGAAAGAAAGAGAGAATGAAGAAATAAAAAAAGAACAGAACAAAACAGGGCTGGAGATTTAGCTCGGAGACACTGTGCCTGCCTCACAAGTGTAAGGTCCTGAGTTCTATCCCCAGTACCAGAGTAAAAAAAAGAACAGAACAAAACAACAAAAACAAAAAACCTAGAAACCATATTAACACTCATATAAAAATAAGAACAATCAAGAAAAACAAAACAAAACAAAAAAACCAGAAAAGAGAGAAATGAAAAAAAGAAGAAGAAAATAAGAAAATAAAAATCTACTTCAAGGTGTGT
Organism: Heterocephalus glaber; assembly: GCF_000247695.1. The sequence continues at coordinate 7,385,319 of NW_004624816.1, forward strand.
CTCTGCTGTCCCTGGTAGATGATGTGGTCAGACTACAGATCCAAATTGATTAATTCCAGCAAGCCACCCATAGCTTTATGTCAGAGTAGTGGATAATCACAGCAAGCCTGAACCATTAGTTCAACTGAATTTCAGGCTGGTTTCTGGCTATGAGGCTAGAACTGGACCTGTGGAGCCTGCAATAGTCTGCATGGCCCCCACTGGCTCAAATTTGGTTCCCTGACCTCCTGCTGACTTGAACTCTGACACTGATACTGGAAGCCGCTAGATGGAGCCAGCCTGCAGCTGTTTTGAGTTCTGAGCTCAGTTGGTCTTTCTCCAAGATGGCTATCAGCAGTTTGTTCTCTCCTGGGGGATGTCCAGACCCCAACAGTTCACCAACCACTGCAGTTCCCTGTGTCCACAACTCTGCTCCACTGGCGCATTTCTCTGTGGAGGTCTCTAGGGTTGCCAGTAGTCACTGTTTGTCTGTGGTCTTGAGCTACCTCCTTCTTCTTTGTTGGAGACTCTCTTCACTTTCCACAGGGGCTCCAATTCTCTTTTCAGATCCTCCTCCTGGATCCTGGGGACCCACTTCTCTTCTTCTCTTCCTCACATTTGTTTATTCCTTTCAGCTTCTCAATTATTTTTGTTAATTTTTGTATAATTTTTATGCCTTTGTCTTTGCACATGCTATTTGAAGTCACTAATGTGCCACAAATTTTGTATACATCCAGTTTCTTAAAATGGAGAAAAATTTACAGTATTTGCTGTCATGTAAAGCTATAAACACAGAAATTAATTTAATGCATACTGTGAGTGAAGAGTTCACATGAGTCAAAGAAGAAGATTTCTATGAGTATTTAACTACTTCTAAAGTATCTTTAAGTCTTCTCCTGACTATGAAGTACTGTGATTCTACATACTCTAGGTCCAGAAGTCTTGGAAATAGAGTGGGAAATGTGGCCATTTCTATGGAAGAGATTATTTCTTATTAGAGGGTTATGCTACAGTACCAATCCTTCCCTGATTGCTAAGACTGTTGTGATATACAGCTTTCTCATCTGAGAGATATTACCCACTGGGCTCTTTCAGGGACTTAGAATTCTTCTTGATCACAGAGAATTAGCAATAGCTTTTAGAAGATATTAGATTTAATGAGATAGGAAATATACTTGTTACCTTAAGGAATTAAGGTAGACCAAAATGAGATGAAAATGCCTTGAAGATACTGTATTTGCCTCAGGGAATGTGAGCAAAACATTTTATTCTGAGATGAAGTTACAAATATATTAGCATTATTATTCATGGTTTTTAAACTTTAAAATATGTAATAACTACATCACTATACCTACCTGTAGGCCTGGAAATGTAGCAGGTATCATTCTTTTCATTGATTCATCTGGAAAATATCATATCATTACTCCTATCTCAAAATCACTAGCTCACAAGGGCCCAGGATGTGGCCAGGAAAGTTCCTGGTGAACTGGAAGAGCTGGAACCTGTACTTGGAGCAAGGCCACCTGACTATCCTGATCTTTCCATCCTGTAGTAATCTACCAATTTCTTCAGGGTCCCTTATTTGGTGAATATTCTTTCTTTCCATAATTACCCCTGGTTCATATAGCTAATCCATTCAACCTCAGGGATTTTTTTTTTTTGGTACCGGGGATCAAACTCGGGACCTTGCGTTTGCGAGGCAGGTGGAGGAACCACTGAGCTAAATCCCCAGCCCTGGGTTGTTTCTTTTTTTTTAATTTCACTGACTTTTTTCATTACCATCTTTTAGTCCTCCCTCCTGAGCTTAGCTGCCAATTCTCATGATCCAACCAGACTTTATTGTTATGAACATCAAACCACTTTCAAATTCTCAGTTTCTAATATCCAGTCACCAACCACCATACTTCTATTTTTTTAGCTTCTGCCTCTGTGACAATTTCAGACTACTCTGGGGCTTCCATTCCATTGACTGTCATCATTTTTCGTGTCCATTCCAGTTATGTCTTCACTTCCCCCTTATCTATCATAGAGCTCACTGTCCAATTACTTGCAAACACTTTCAGCTTGTTTGCCTCACTATGCCTTGTGCAAATGGCAGAACACCAATGCTGGCTCATCACCATGATTTGCAGAATGTAGTATAGTTTAGGGATTAAAAGTGTGGGCCATGGACCCAAACTCCTTGAATCCTGAGTACATGCACTATTAGCTTTGTGGTATTGAGTAAGTTTCTTAACAACTCCATGCCTTAGTTTCCTCATGTTTGTCTATTCCAGGGGTTGCTGTGGGCTCAAGGGCATTAATAAAAATGAGGTGTTTAGAACAGTGGTTGGCACATAGTGAATACTCAAATGTTTCTCAAGCTTGCAGCTGATGATTGGAGAAAAATTTCTAATTGACTGTTTTTTTTACAGTTTTCTGGACCTGTCTTCCTCAAGTGGACCTTTAATGCCTTCCTGAAATTCATTTGACTGCAGTTCCCATTTCCTTATTAATTCATTTTTCCCTCATAGAGATTACTATGTCACACCTTTTCCTTTCTTCTCAAATTTACACCTCCTGCTCCTTAGTCCTTATTCTCATTCGATGAGTTTGCTTCTTATCTTGCTGAGAAAATAGATGCAGTCAGCAGATATTTTTCCACCAACCAGCTTCTCACATCGGTACCCTTCTATTACAATGAAGGTGTCTTTGTCCCTGTGTAAAAGAATCCCTTTATTTGTGCTCTGGATCACACTTCTTTCACTTTCCCAAGAAGTTTGCTGACATAATTATCTTTTTCTGTCTTGCATCATCATTACACCTTCTTTTCCTTACTGCTATAATGTACTATCATATTAATCAGGATAGAGGAAAAATCTCCCTTGCTTCTGTGCCTGTGTAGTTACCAATGTATTTTGCTTCCTTTACAACCATCAGTATCTCTACAGACTGAGCTCCTATTCTCAAGACAAATTGAAACAGGCTTTCCCCTTGATTGGATTCCCTTCTTGACCTTTAAATGTTGGTTTTTAAGTGATAGAGTCCTCCAGATCTTAGTGCTTGGCTCACTTGGTCTCACTGAAATGAACTGAGTGACTGAAACCAGAAGAAATTAATTTCACAGGTTTCATAAGAGGCGATTAGAACTGTGGTGAGAAGGGAATAAGCATGGTTTGTGGAAATGAGGAAAATTTATGGTGATTTTTATACTGAATTCTATGGAATATTGGATGATTTAGTGGAAACCGTTTTACTTGTGATAAACTCAGTTTCCTGAATATTTTCTGAACACTAGCAGTGGAAAGGAGGGAAAACTCAAAGATAAAGCAGAAGAGTTTATGGTGGCATGGTCCTAAAATTAATCAGGTTATTATCTTAATTCAATTAATGGTGAATCAAGAGCTAAATCAATACTGGAACCAGAACCAGACTTCTTGGTGCTTCCAGGTCTTCAATTAAGTTACTTGCTTCACCAATTGAAATGCAATAAAGAATAAAGTGTGACTAAATTACAAGTGTAAAAGGTATTCAAGTGGAAAATTGCTAGAAAGGGCAATAAAATAACAATCACAAAAAGACAGCTTTCCTTGGTGTTTTTGACTTAACTATCTCAGAGCTGCTAAAGACACTATTCTTACCTTTTTCAACAAGAACTCAGAATTCTCATCCAGCCATTACTAGAATTTTTGTTTGGTACAATACGATTTTCTTTTAGGAAACTGATTTTTAAATTTTTCCGTACTGGGGATAGAATCTCAGGATATTGTACTTCTGAGGTATAATTTCTAACCCTTTTATTTTTTTTAAATTTTGAGTTAGAGTTTTGCTAAATTGCCAATCTGGCCTCCATCTTGGGATGCTCCTGCTTCAGCCTGCCCAGTAGCTGGGATTATAGGCATGTGCCACCATGCCTGGGTGGAAACTGAATTTTGATGAAGAATGAGATAGGATATGGATGGACAATTGTAATCTATTATTAAAAGCCTGAAGCCAATACTTTGAGCACACTCATAGTTAAAAAATGCTATCAATAAAACTACTTGTTCACCTTAGCAGTTTTTTACTGCCAAGTATATAACACCAACAAGATTTGAACAAAGTTTGTTTATTTAGATTTCAGTTTGATGAATATTGTGAAAGGAGATTTATATCTTTTGTACATTTTGTCTTAACTTGAGATGGTATTAATAATTTTTCACAGGAGAAGCTGAGATGCAGGTAAGTGATATTTTGCTATAGAAATTAGAAGTGTATTCACAGTCCTCTTGCATTTAAAGAGAAAGGGGAAAGAAATAATGAAATACCAGATAATATGCTTGGACTTTTTGTATAGCTATCTTGTTTCATTAAAAATAGGAGTTAAGAAATAGATTTCAATATGAGCTTCATGCATGTGTACAAGTCTGAATGGCAATTTAAATTAGGGATATCTGCAGTGTGTTATGACTTCCTCTTTTTAGCAATGCATTTTATATGTGAGACTTGAATCCTTGAACCTGTAGAAAACTAAAAGAATTGTTTCACATCAGACTTTTTTTTTATCTTAATGACTACTGAAGCATTTCTTCATTGCAAATCAGTTTATAAAATAGCTGGTTTTTACCTAAAAAATACAGTATTAGAGTAGGTTCTTGATCCATATGCATATGTCAAAATAATGTTGATAAATTTCCTATTTTGGCATCCAGCCACACAACAAGTGTAGGATATTCTGAACTTTTTGTTTAGCAGTGGTTTCTTTAGAAATATTTGCATCCTCTCTTTGGTTAAAAGTTGGTAAATGATTTTTGTTTACTTTTGCAGTTAAGTGTATTGATAATGAATATGTCAAAATGGGTGCCTAAATGTGGCCAACTCCCCCCAACAAAAACATAAATATGAAAGTAAAGATTAGTCAAATAAAATTAAAATTGCTTTTTGTTGATCACTTATAACAAAAGTCTTCTATTTGGCTGCTGCTAAGTCTTCTGTAACCAGTTGTTAACGTTTTAGATAACAATAAAACAGACACAAAGAGGAGGGAATGGAGAGCAAGTATAGTATACTAGGAGATTTAAGTATCTTCTTGGAAATTATTAATTTTGGTTTATTCTTTTTGAGTCTCTGTCATCTAAGTAGTTGCCTCTTTAGTTTTTTTTTTTTTTTGCTTAAAGAAATAAAACTTTAGAAAAAATTACTTGAAGTCCTCACTCCTAAATGAAAAAATAGATATGAAAGAAATACCATTTCTTTTATTTTTGCCATTGTTTGGTTAGGAGGTGGAGTGATAAAATTAGTTAGATTTAGGACTGAAAACCCTCAAACAGGGCTTTGTAAATGACAATCTTAGAAATAAATTGGCACCATTGTTTAGCGCTTGCCCGGGTACCTTAAGAAACATCCCTATGTTTCTTACTCAGGAGCTTATTATTGGTTTAGCCAGTCACAAATGTACTGTAAGATAGAAGTAGCTCCGTTCAGCACACATGTGTTGAGTGCTATATTTGCTTGTTACTGATATTAAGTATGTATAAAAGGATGAATAAGATAGTCTTGATTTTCAAAGAACTTAGAGTTCTCTATGAGAAGCTGGCAAGTAAATACAGTAATTATTATTAGTGATTCTTAAATAGTTGGTTTTCAAATGAGGAGGTGGCACAGAAGGGGGAGGTGGTGTTTAATTCTGCAATGGGGGTATCTCATACTACACATGCTCTTTAGTTTGGATGGGATACACAGAAATCTAGAAAGGAAAGGAAAAATATGAGAAAAGGAAAAAATGGAAACAAAGTCTTTGTAAATAAGGAAGGGTGGAGGGGGTAAATGGAGGGCAGGGGAATGGGGAAAAAATAAGAACCAAGATACATCATGTAAAGGTACAAGTTTCCAATGATAAATGTAAATGTATAATATTATATACCTAAAATGTACCAATAAAATAATTTAAGGAAAGAAAAGAAATCTAGAACATATTTTGAAAAGTTTGTTGAAGAATAGAGTTCATGTAGAATTTGACCTTGCTTCTACCAACTGCTTTGGGAGAATGGATGAAAAAGGTCCCCGTTCTCTTTCCCCTCTGTTCAATGACCTGCAGATATCATTAAAATCCAGACTGGCCTGGGATCCCCCTAGCCTTCCTGAGCATTTCGCCAACTTAGCATTTCTTGAGGCTATGCAGTCACAGTTTTTAAGTGTCTTGAAGACATATGTGTGTGTGTGTGTATATATATATATATGTATATGTATAATATATGTATATATCTCATATATAGTCATATACATATAGTCTATCATCTATCTATCTATCACCTATCTATCTATCATCTACTCTATTTATCATCTACAATTTGTCGTCTAGCTAGTCATTTTACTTCCAGGGCTATCAAGTGCTTGGCACATTGTAACCTCTCAATAACTTTCCATTAGTTGAACTAAGAAGAAGCAAAGAGATATAGCTTCTCTGATCTTATCTACTCAGTCTTGTTTCTCCTCACACCTCCCTTCTTTGTAATTGTGGCTATTAAAGGATGTGCTACCTTAATAAGTTTTTCAGAAATTCTGTATTGGCCACGTTAATGGTTTTCTTATTTACTTTCAATTTTAAAAGAAGCATGGAAAAGCCAGGACCTCCAACTTTTTTTCACACCTTTGTTCAGATTCTTTCTTTGGTTCCTGGGTAACCTCAAATGTAAACTTATCTTTTTTTCTTTACGCAGAATATTAACATAAATCACCTGGTTTAGGTATTATACATATCTAGAAAAATATTGTCATTTGATGTTTGATAGACTAAAGTGTTTTAAAATAGAAAAACATTAAATGAAACTAGAGTTCATAGCTAATAAATTCAATCACTTTTTAAAATTAATGAAATCAGTGTTTCACTAACTAGATATCGTATTCCACAAGATGGCGCTGTAGTTCTTCTGATGATTTGTAATCTAGCAGCCCGGGGTTAAATGTATTTTATTTTTAAAGTATCTCTCCCTTCCACTTTCTATACATACATATATATATATATATATATATATATATATATAAAGGTGACTTATAAGAAAGAATGTAAGACTGTCATTTTTGGATGTGCCATTATTTAATACATAACCGTAGAGGGGTCCGTAATAGCCATAGAACAGCTGATAACAGAAGTTAGCACACAATAAATAACCTGAAATGAGAAAACATAGGTGCTTTTTACATTATCTTACTTGAATAATTGTTTATAAAGAAAAATAAAAATTGGTAAACATAGTTTAGGTGAAAAATAATTTAGGAATTCTTTTTGGATAGAATTTTAATGTTCTTTAGTACCGTAGTTTTGGCGTTCAAAATCAGTAAATTGGTTAAGTCATTAGATATTTTTAGTAGCCTAAAATAATAATTGTAATAATTCCTGTACCTCTCACACTTGAGAGCCTCAGGCTGGTCTTAAAATTGAGATCTTTTGGTTCAGCCTCCTGAGTAGCTGGAATTAAAAATAAGCACCACATCTGCTCCCAGGGAATTTCTTCATGATAGACCAGCAAAGCCAACATTAACTTTATCAATCTGCTGTCATGGCAGTGTCTTCAGAATGGTTAATTCTAGTTTTAAACATTCAATTTGTTTAGTCTTATGTAGAAAAACACATATAGGATTGATTTTTATAGGTTGATTTTTAAAATTAAATATTTTAATGTTTAATTGAATCCTTAATTTTATTCTCAGTATTTTTAGTATCAGTGTTTGGGAGTTAATACTTCCCAAAGTTTCTAAATAAATTTGCAATTGAATCTGTTTATAGTAATGATTTTGAGCCCTTTTAGGTGCAAAGCATAGTTTAAATTGGATTAGAGAGAACAAATTTCATCACTACTTTCTATGACTCACTAAATCTGAAAAATAAAAAAGTGAAGTATGAAATATATTTAGAAGACTCAGGTTTAAAATTTGAGAGCAAGTTATTTTTGAGATTCACTTTGACCATACTTGGTCCATTTAATGAAAATTGCATTTTTACCTAAAATATTGAACATTTTAATTAATGCATCCCCTAATATAATATTACTGAAGTTAGACATTTATTAAATAAAATAGTCCAAGCATCAAGAGAAAACAAGTAAGTGTGTGTAATTCTTAATCATGTCTAATTACAATGGGTTTGTAATGCATTTACATTCATAAAATCACTTAAGTTATCAATGTCTGAGACAACAGTTTGTGTTTATGAATTGCACATTTGTAAGGAGTGAATTAGTTAATGTGCTAATTAGAAAACTCTTGCAGAAGAGAAAACAGGTTGTGGTTCACTTTTATGTTTCTGTTTGGCTCTTACTGGCACGAGTGGGTGGAAAAGCTATGGTTCAGTTTAAGATTTCTGAATGCACATTAGCAGATATATTCACACTTTTAGTTGGAGTTTGATGTATTAATTCATTTATATTCTTATTACCAATACTCCTAATTACATCTTTTGAAGACCTACTGTGTGCCAGGTCCATCAAGCACTTATATACTTCATATAACAGTGAAATAGAGCAGGTACCATTATTTTGCTTTTGCAAATTAAGATACTGAGACCTAGAGAAATTGGGTTATTTGCCAAAGGTCAGGCAGCTGATGAGGGGAGGCTGAGCTCCAAATGTCAGTTCCTGTGATTCCAGAACCTGTGCTTTTAGTCATGAACCTGTATTGTGTATCTGCTGTTCATGCAGCTTTTCGTGGTTTACCAATTTAATGTGAAATACTGTATATGTTAGGATTATCTTAGACCTTCTAATTGTGCAGTTTATGGCACAATAAGGACTTTTGCAAAGGGAATTTGTCAAGTTATAATGCTTCAGGCAGTGACAGAATATCTCAGGGCTATAGTGGTGGGAGAGCCGGAATCTCTTGTTTTGTTTCCTCCTCCTACCCTCTACTTGTTCTGCTGCTTTTCCCCCTCACTTTTCTTTTTTTCTTCTTTTTTATTTTTTAGTTCTTTTATTGGTACATTTTAGGTATACAATTCGTTTACATTTATCATTGGGTGTTTGTACCTGTACATGATATATCTTG
>NW_004624816.1:7451160-7463707 GCF_000247695.1 Heterocephalus glaber
TTAATCTCCTGGAAATCTGTTTGCATCTGTTTTATGGATTCCATTTGTTTCCTATGTTGGGATTCCATCATGTTCCTCAGCCTCTCTGTTTTTTTATCTGTGTCCTCTCTAGATTTATTAATCATGTCTTGCTCTATGGGCACAATCTCTGCTGATATCTGAGAAATTTTTTCTGATTTCACTTTTTTCAGATCCTCTTTCGTTGCCAGTTCAGGGAGTCCAGGTGATTGAGTATCAGTTTGTTCCACCTCTTTTCCCTTTGGGGTTGCTTTAGGTGATCTAGAAGTCTGGTTTTGACACTTGTTTACATGTCTTCTCATTTCAAAGTGGGGGGAGGTTGTGTGCTGCTCGCGCCTGCGCAGCTCACCTCCTTGGCACTGGGTGCAGTGGTAAGGTCGCCCAGAAGGTTCACCTCCTCTGTGCTGGGGGCAGCTCTACTCTTCTGCACTTGGTGCAGGGGTATGGTGACCCGGAAGGTTCACCTCCTCTGTGCTGGGGGCAGTTGTGCCCTTCTGCAATTAGGGTGGTGGTACAGTGTCCTGAAAGGTTCACCTCCTCTGCACTGGGTACAGCTCTGCTCCTCTGCGCTTGGGGTGGTGGCATAATCATGTTAATTTTCATCATTTATTGACAAAATATCACTTAACTAGGAGTTGGAGATGTTATAAACTTTCTGTCAATTTAAGGAAGCCTCTAAATCTTAGCTCAGCTGGATATTTTGAACTAAAATGTACATTGTCTTTTTTTAAAAAGAAACTTTCCTATGTATTTCATATTAGCTTACACTAGCATATATATTTAGCAACCATCAAGAATTGCCTCATTGGATGATTTTTGTGAAATGGCACAACTTTTAGCCTTTAGTAAATGATATCTTCTTGCTTTCTAATTTATCAAAATGAAGAGGTGTCCTGATAACCCCTTTTCCTATCTTACTGAATGGTCACAATTTTAACTACTTTGACCTAAATGGAAATCTTGAACTCTTTTGCAGTTTTTTCTTCCTTCATAACGCAATAAAAGCTTTATCTTTTCTAGTCAAAATAACCCGACCATAATACTTTACAAAATAAACATAGCAAAATACTTTACAAATGTTATATAATATATAATTGTTTATTGTCAAATTGAGAGTTCATTGGTATAGATATGATAGGTGTTAGAGTAACCAGTTGTTTACTCCCTCCCTGTTTATACTGATGTTGCATTGCCATTAAAGCAAGGTTGAAAGCTTTCTTTAGGCCTTGAGGTGGAAGCCTTTTTGCCTTGGAATGGTGTTGGTGGTAGTATCAAATTACTGGTGGTAGTGGTGTACAATTTCCTAATATGAACTAAAGAAAATAAAACTCAGCAATAATCTTAGTGAGTTTTATGAATACAAATAAGATCTTCTTGGGTGTATGTTTATAAAGGGAGCATGTGATCGAAGGGGTTTGGGGAATGTGGCTTCAGAGCTTTTACATCAGCTACATGGGATGGTCATGATCTTATGACAATGTGGTTTGTGTCTAGGGGAGATTTAGACCATCCTGTGATATTTTTCATTGGCCTTAAAATGAATTTTATATTTAATTATCAGTATGGATACTACTTTATTATATCAATATACATGCTAATTTATTACATAATTAAATGCAGAATGTGAAAAACGTATCTCAAGTAAAGCTCAAGTAAATATATGTCTTATAGCCAAATTAGGATTTCCAACTGAACTAGTGGCTGTTTATGACATTATTTTAATCTTACCATATCACCCTTTGGTTGACAGTTACTCACTCTAAAGTAGACTTTCTATCACCACAGAAAGACTCTACCTGCCTGTGTTCTATAAACTGTAGAGGAAGACTTCCTTTCTCCATAAGGCTGCCCTCTAAATTCTTTACCATTTTTGTCTTTTTTCCTGGCCAACCCCCACTAATTAAATGGGAGAACAAACTGTGAGAATAAACCTCAAATGTTTACCTTTTGATTAATACCTGGTATCTATACATTTACATCTTAATATATTTTTTAGCTCCCTTCTATTGTTTAATCAGGCTTTCATATTTGTCATCATAGCTTCTAGCTTGGTTTATAACTTATTTCTTAGGTAAAGGTATTCAGATTTCCCCCTCTCTTAAAACAACTCTTATAAGACAACAAATAGTATAAATATTTAATTGAAAATTCAATGTGTGATGCAGTTAGTTTCTACTTCTATGTCATGTTACAATGATGTTTTACAAACCAGAATGTAATTGAGCTCTATTTTTAAAAAGCTAAACTTATGGTATAAAGATGAACTTAAATAAACATTAATTTAACTTGTGAATACTAAATGGTTTTAAATGCATTCGGGTTTATCAATGATATATTAATTTTAATGACATTGCCAATTTTAAAAATCACCTACACATTTGAAAATTTCAGATGTCAAGTATTGAAATTCTGTAGAAAGGGCAGTAATGCAAATATTGATCCTAATAAATCAGGTTAAGATAGATACATGCCCTTAGGCTACTATGAAACTTTGTCAAAACTTAAGACAAATTGTTGGCAAAGTATAATTAACAAATACAGAACTCTACTTTCTTTATTATAATAAATAGAACAGAATTAATCTCTGCTGCAGAAAAGTAGAAATAAAATAATCTATAAAATGTGAAAAATCACTAACCTATTTAGTAAAATTTATAAGATGTCTTATGGTAGAAGATATTAGGTATTTTTGCAGTTATTTATACTGAGCAAAGGCAAAACTCTAAATTTGAATATTGACAAATAGGAAGAAACATTCCAAGTCACAGAATATTTTATCATTTCAAGGATTAGCATCTGTGAACTCATTTCAGGAAAAGACTGGCAAATTATTAAGCCATGCTTTGGTTCAGGGGACAAAATGATTGATCAGTAAACATGCAAGTCTAGTGATTTTAGATGCATTTCTTCCGTACCTTATTGTATTCCATATAAGTCCTTATTTTTCATCTGATTGTGCTGTATCCTATTTGCTCACCAGATCAATTCTCTATCTTCCTGTTCCTCAAACCAAGAATACCTTCCTTAAACTTGCTTCTGAATACATGATAGTTGAAGAAATGAATAAATAAATGAAAAAGATACTCGAGTGTGACTGTTAATCCTTATATGTCAACTTGATTGGATTAAGAAATGCCTAGCAGATTAGCAGAAGGCACTCTGGATGTTCTGGTGGGTCGTGAAGGTGTGACCTTAGTTGCTATACTTGGTCCCTGGCCCTTCCTCTGTAGCATTGTTTCCCTGCTGTGCTCCCCATCTGCCATGAACTAAGTAACTCCATGCCCTTGCACCATATTTCTGTTGTGGGACCCCCTCACTATGGACCGTATCCCCTGAAGGTGAGCCAATTAAAGCTCTTCTCCTTTTAAGTTGTGGGTGTTTGGTATTGTGTTCCAGTGAAAGGAAAGCTGATTAACATGTTAAGTAAAGAAAATAAGATGAAAAGATAAGGTTTCATAGAACATTGAAATTAAGAAAACTCAATGATTTTGTGACTCTTTTAAGCCTACATTTTCTCATATCTCTGTCATAATTTACCCTTAAGAGTTCCTTTTACTGCTATCTTGTCTAATTTTTAACCCTCAGCTCACATATAATCGTCTTTATTTTTCCCTTTCCTATTTTCCTGCCTCCTGATCCCTTGCCTCTCACTACTGACTTTGTATGGCTGGGAAATAGACTTAAAGCTCATTCATTTCATTATATTAGCAAAAATATATTGAAATGTATACTAGGTGCTATGATCTGAATATATGTATTCCCCTTCAGTAATATATTGAAACTAAATACCCAAAATGATAACATTAAGAGGTGGAGTCAATAGGAGGTGATTAAATCCTAAAGGCAGAGCCCTCATAAATAAGATTAGTTCCCTTATTTTTTTTTTTTTTTTTGGTGCTGGGGATTGAACTCGGGTCCTTGTGCTTGCACAGCAGGCAGTGAAACCACTGAGCTAAATCCCCAGTGATTAGTTCCCTTATGAAAGAGACTCAGGGAGCTGATCAACCCTTTCCACCATGTGAAAACACAGCTAGAAATTGCCATTTATAAAACAGAGAGTGAGCCCTCACCAGACACCAAATCTACTGGCACCTTGATCCTGGACTTCCCATTCTCCAAAACTGTGAGCAATATATTTCTGTTTTTTATAAGTAACCCAGTCTATGGTGTTTTATTACAGCAGCCTAAACAGACTAAGACACTGAACCAGGCACTGTTTGGCAACATCGAAGGTGAACAGGAATTTCTGCTTATGGAAGATAGTATATTGAAAGGAAAGATAGATGAGAAAACAACTTTGTAACTGATAGAATAACAGAGATGGAAACTCAATGCTTTAGTTTTAAAGAATACAGTAGAAAGAGGGATCTTTCAGCTCATGGTTTCACCATGTGCTTGTGTTGACTTGTATAAGGGAGTGACAAGTGAAAGCTCATTAGTCAGGGGATGAGGTGACATTCATTAGAGATATAAGATATTTTTGTAGATGATTCTGTAAACAGATAGAAAAGGTCAGTTAGGGAATATTGGACACCTTTAATGTTCCCAGCTTTGGAGATTTGATGATAAATGAAGGTAGATATGGCCTTGTCCTTATGGTTACATTCTAGAAGGGAATACAGATATTAAACAAACAATTATAGTGAGAACAAGTTCTAAGGTAAGAAATGTAAGATATGAAGAGGGAGAGCACATTGTATATTTGTATGTAACCAGAGTATAAAGAGTGAGAGGGGAAGTGGTGTGAGAATGAAGCTGGAGAACTGAGAGGGATGGATTCTGTAGGGTCTTGTAGACCAAGATCAATCAAAGTATGATGCCAGTTTAAAATTATGTATAATGAGTCCACATGAGATAAATGAAGAGCAAATGTTTGGAAATTCTTACAGCATTTTGACAATACTACAGTTTTAGGCATGTGATCATTAACTATTGGGGTTTCCGGCTTAACTTTTATAGGTAGATTAGAGAATCATGCAATTGCATTTATAGGAAAACATTCTGGAATAATACCTAGATTAAGAGGCTTATGTCAGAGTGTAACTTAAATCTACTACTTCCTTTATTGAGAAAGTCTTGTTCTGAGAACAATATTAGCTGAACTAAATAGTATGCTTAATGACATAGTAAAAATTAAGTTACATAAAGACTAATATATTAAATTCTAGTCTCTTCATTATATGATGGTAGGAATGATGTATAAGCTGATCATAGCAATTTTTGCATGCTGAGTTACAGTGATTATACAAAAGAGCCTGTATTCATTACTTTTCTATCACTATAATAAAATATGTTAGCTTGAGTAATGTTTAAAGAAAAGAAGTGTATTTAGCTCATAGTTTTGGAAGCTGGAAATCCAAGATTAAGTGGCCTCATGTGTTTGGCTTCTGGAGAGGCTTTCATGGCAGATGGTGTCTGGGCAATAGTATATTTGGAAAGGATAATGTGGCTAATAAGAGTGAAGAAAGACTCAAGGTTCAGTCTTGCTCTTTTTTTAACATCTCACTCTAATAGTAAATAAATGGGGTCCCAGGAGAATTAATTTAATCCCTTCCAAAGGCAACACCCCCAATGACTGGATTACCTTGCACTATTCTGCTCTCTTTAAGTCCCACAACCTCCAGTACCTTGCTATATTCAGGACCAAGCTTCAAATACCTGAAGCTTTTGAAGACACTTGCAGACCATATCTAAACCACAGCAGAAAGTCTGTCTTTCTACAAAATAAAAGATCAGTTTATCCCAATATACTATATCAGACAGTATCGGATATCTCTGATGCTGCCAGTAATCTAAATATATTGGTGCAAAGAAGGAATGTACAATACTTTTCAATGATAGGTAAATCTGAAGGATAAAATTGAGATCTGGAGAGCAGAAGAACAATTTCCATATTTTGTTAGCTATGTTCCATAACTTAACCAAAATTATTGATGACATACTTAATCTTGGCATTACACATCTGTGAGACATGTCACTTGAGAACCTGCAGATTTGATAGAATGTTTAGAATGTTACTTTTCATTAAAATGCATGAGAAAATAGTGGATCCCTTTTAATTTTTGAAAGTTAATAGAAATTTAATCATGGACATTACAGGATACATTGTTGTAATTGTGTGCAGATAAAGGATTAGAGAAGGATTTTGAAATGCAGCATCATTTATATAAAAATTAAAATCAAATATCCTGAACTTGCTGTTACTTCTTTTCTTCCATTCTTGTCAATTTACTTTTGTGAGACTGATTTCTATATTATCCATGTTAATAAATGAAGTAGATGTATGTTATCCCCTGAGAATAGCATTGTCATCATCCAACCTAGATGTATTAACAAGCAGGAAACAAGCTCAACTAGTTATGAACATGATGTTCAACAAAGTGTGTGCAAAGCAATTTAATACTTGGAATTGCTATATCCTTTATAACTTCTTTTTTTTTAATAAAAGTGAATGACAAAAGTTATGAGGATAATCAATAATTCTCTATTTTATTCTCCTAAATGCACATTTTTGATGAACAGTGTATATAATTTTTCTAATTTTTTTCCTGTTATGTTTTTGTAATTAGGTTTATTGAAATGCAATTTTAGGTCTGTTGAGTTTGTATGTCTTTTTAAATTTATTTTTCTAAAAGTTTATGTTATACTTTAAAAACATAAATTTTAAATTGTCCAATAATCTTTTGATTTACAATGGATTAGAGATTTAAAAAGAAATTACTTTTTCCTTCTATTTTCATGTTTTTTTCTTGTCCCTTCCTCCTACCTTGTTCCCCTTCACATTTGAACACTTTTTTCCCATTTCCCAACATCCATTATACATAGAAGGAAAAAAATGGAAACGAAGCTTTTCTTCTTAGGGAGCAGAGAGGGCTTGGGCGGGGGGAATGGGATAAAATAAAATATAATTTAAAAAAAAGAAATATCTCAACTAAAAAAATAAATAAATAAAAATAATTCGTTGTCACTACAGAGAGTGTGAGACACACTTCTGTAGACCAGGTTTAGAATTTAGGATGCTGTCCTAAGGGCATGAAGAAGTCTTTTTAGTGATAGTTGTGCTATCATTGAGTCTATATGGAAATTCACAGCAGAAGGCTTGGGGATCCCAGCTGTCATGCTTGTATAGGTGCAGGACCAGGCACACAGCTGATCTCACATCCTGTAGGCAGTCTGTTTTAAAACAGTGCAACTGTCTGCTCTGCAGTGTCCCCAGATGTGGAATGGGAAAACCATACACAATTTCTCTGTCCTTTCTGAGCAGTATAGAGATGCCAATCAGATGCCTGAAGTACTTGATTAGCTATTTATTGTTATTTTAACATTAAAATAATGTTAATAGTTGTTAAGTGACAGCTGACTACTTATGCTAAATTATTTTAGCGAAATTGTGATTATATGATTATGTATATTACTAAATACGTGAAAGATTAATTTGGGAATGTTTTATTTAGAATAATAGAATTGTGGTGCCAAGAAGGACTTGATGTATTTAATGTTTGTTAGAAAAAAATGTTGATAAAATTGATGTTCAGAAGGGTTTAATAAAGAACTGATTAAGATTTTGTGTCTTGAAGTCAGAAATTTGAGTTACGCTATCACAAACCAATGAATGCCTCGGGGCCCAGAAGCAGAGAGAGACAAGCCAAGATGCTCCTGTAGAAGCTTCAGAGGGGCATGACTCTAACATTACCTCGCTTTTAGATTTCTAACTTCCAGAGCTATAAGATAATATATTTCTGTTGGCTAAGCCATCTAGTTTGTGGTAATTTGTTATGGCAGCCCTAGGAATGCACAGATTGAAAGTGTGTTATGAATAAGTTTCTTTAGTATATGAAGTTCCAAATGAGTTTAAATAACATCCTTTCTAGAATTAAAAAAAAAAGAGTTTGGGTTTTGAAATCAAATTGTTAAATGCAAGGATCATTTGTGTCTCTTCCTAGTGTTGGGGTTGACTTTGATTTCATCAGTAACAGTTTGATTGGAACAACAGCATGTATGTACTTTAAAGGGCTATTTGTAATGATTGATTAAATGAAATAATCCATGAAGATTTTAAGTAGAGTGCCTGAAAACTTACAGCCACTTTGTATATATTGATATTATAGTTATGATGATGATGGAGGCCTGATGGTGGTGATGGAGAAGATCCTTTGACTTCTTCAATTGGATAATGAAAGAATTTGAAATAGAAACTTGGGATGTTGTCAGTTTTGTTAATGTTTTTACCTCTATTATAGTCATTCTAGGAAACTGTTTTACCCACACACCTTCATAGATTGGTCTTCATATACTGATTCTTTTTTTCAAATGCTCACAACTTAGAAAACATTTAAGTAAATCTGTCTAATCAGGCCTATATTTTCTTAGCTATGTGGTATCCTCATAACTTTGCCAGATATCTTACCCAATGATGAACAATCTCCAAGGATTAGATAGGGAACCAAGACATTGAGCACATACTTTGGAATAGGCTCATTCCATTACTGAGATGCATTAGAAAGCAAGTCTTCAGTACTTACATTGTAGTGTGCTTTTATTAATATATTTGATAAATGTATTTACATAATTAGTAAAATATGTTGTTCTGAGATCCTCTCAAACTAGCATTTGGAACCACTGTACACCTGAATAAGAAGAAAGAAAGGGAATTCCATTTCAACACAATTAAACAATACACATGCATTGAGCTCTGACTTTTTGCATAGTACTTTGTTTGGCCCTTAATCTTATGAATAAGATAGACACAAGTCCTTTTCTTAATAGAATGTTCAGTATAGAAAATAGAAGATGGTTAAAAAAGCCTTTTTCTGTATAGAATTCCAACCCATAAGTGGAACATAGCCAGTCATGGAAATAAAAAGAAATTTTCAAAAAGAATAACAGATAATCTCTTTAAGAAAAACTCAAAAGCAATAAAACCACCACCAACAATAATTTAAAAAATTTTAGTTCCTAAAGGACGTGGCTCCAATAAGCCTGAGCTCCAACAGTGGAAGCAGCTGAACTGAAAGCAGGGCACCTTTTACGGGTACATCCTGCAGGAGAAGTACAAAGACATTACCTTTCTGGGCAGCAGAGTGGGTGTTGGTGTTGGTGGTGGTGAATATTGTGTATGAATCTGCCAAACTGGGGGACATGATGAATTTTAGTAAGATCTCTTCCCATCGTCTCAGTTTTCCTCTCTGGGCTAACCAAACCTCTCTTCTTGACATGAATCTATTTGACATTGCTATTTGGATATTTGGAAGCTTCATCAAACTTGGAAAGCTGTGGCTATAATTGAAGAGCATAGGGAACAATTATATTGTGCTCTGAAAGAGGAATACCTAAGAAGAGGGCAAATGATTGAAGTGTAAGGGGAAGTTTGGACACCAGTAGTGTATCCAAACCTGGTGGGGTAAAAATGAGAAAGTAACTTCTCCACCAGTCATGGTGAACTGCATGCATGGTTGGGGATGGTGATGGGGTGGGGCATGGATTTTAAACTGGAAGTGACGTGAAAAAACAGAGAAGTTATAGAATAAGCCTGTAATTCACCACATTTACACCTTGTAAAGAGACAGAGTGGAGTGGTTTTGAGAATCAACTCTGCAGTCATACTACCTATTGTCAATTCCAGCTCTCCCATTATAGGCTGTATCACCCTGGTGAGCATGTTTAATCTTCGTGTGTCTCACTTTCCTAATCTGTAGTAAATGTGTACCTGATGGAATGATTATGAGAATTAGAGAGTTAATACTCTTAGAACAATGTCTGCTACATAGTAAACATTCCATAAACAATAATCATTCTTTCATCAGGAAAAAGTCTTGAATATGAGATGTAGAAAACAAAGTTACATTTTTACACACCTGAGTTTTGTCAACTAAAATAACATATCATCTGCAGAAGGAAAAAGGAAAATTGTAGTAAACCAAAGGAAAAATGATTTGATATGTGGCAAAAGGGAATAGAAAAGCAAAAAATTTAAAAATATATCTGCAATGTTGGCAAAATAGTTGCCAGTCACATTGATTTAATTTACTGTGGAAGAGAAAGGAATCAAGACAAAATGAGAATGTTGGTGCTTTATCCTGTATTTTGAAGCTCTTTTTTGTGTGTGTGTACAATCAATAAGAACCTGAAATACTGAAATAACAAGTGAAAATAATCTGTCAATTTCTATTCATTGCTAAAAAGTTATGTTACAAAATTGCTGAAAGTTTTACACATGAGCTTTTGCTCAGAAACTTAGATCTCCATCAAAAATCACTTGTTGAACCTATTTGGAATGTATAATAGGGATTTAGAGATTAAAGAAGCATGGTTTTTCCATCTCATAGCAACTAGCTAGAGTATTCTGTAGAAGTTAGAGATTTTGCATCCTTGGAGGCTGCCCTCTAGAAAACAGCTTGCACACTTTTACTCTTGTAAATCCTAAGTGATAATAGCTACCATTCTTTGAATGCCTATTGTATGTTACATACGTATATATGAGGTGCATTTTTATACATTATTCTTGTATTCAACAAATTTGTATTGTGTCAGACATTGCTGTAGGTGTTAAAAATAAAGCAGTGAAAAAAATAAAGTAGTGAACAAAATCTGTGGAAAATGGAGCATGTATCTTGGGGTAGGGGATATAGACAATAAACAAATAAGCAGATATACAATAAAATATATAAATAAAATTATCTTTACAGATAAGGAGTACTGGATGTGCAGATAGGGAGTTTCAGTTTTAAATAGGGTCATTTGGAAAGGCCTCGCTGACATGGGGATATATGGAAAAGATGGAGGAACAAGCCCCATGGCTTTGTAAGAGAAGAGCACTCCAGACAGAGAAAATTGAATGTGCTAAGTTCCTGAGATAGAAAGGTGGTGAATGGTCTACAGAATAGCCAGAAAGTGCTACAGCAGAGTGGATGGGCAAATACAATGAGAAATTTGGTCAGAGACAGGTAGGTGGAACCTTGAGATACCCTTCGTCTAGGTGGTCATGGAAGTCCATTGTGGTGGTGCATTGTTTCTTTGGAAGATCTGTAGACAGCAGGTATATTTTTGGATTAGTCTGTGTCCCTTCAGAAGGGTTCTTTAATCAAAGTGGTGCTTGTACTCTTTTTTGAGATTCTATGATATGAAGCATGGAGCATGGTACTCATCACATAATTGGACCTCTGCAATTATCTGTTGAATAAATTAGGAGAATGAGACTGAAGACTCTGAATGAATTACTTGTGGAATTCTGAACAAATTACTTGACTTGTCTGTGATTTGGTTTGCAAACTGAAAACTTTTCACATTTTTTGCTTATATAATTTTAAAAGATGGCCAGACTTCCCAATAAGTCCCGTACTGTAAGCTGAGATATTGAGTCAGTTTAGACAGGGGAAGGATGTGGATGACCTGAACCCCCTCTGTGCCACTTGTCCACCCTCCGCCTATTTACCTGCTCACTGAGCAGCTCTGCCTTTCTCTTTGCCTGCTCAGTTCCTGCCTTTGGCCAAGGCAGTAAAGCTGGAGAGGGAGGCTGGCTCTGGCAGGGTACAGAACTTTTGGGGGATTTGTTCTGTCAGAGGACTGGATGATATGTGTGAACAGACACTTTGGCTTAGCTAATGCTGAGTTTGAGTCCCTGCCAGACTTTTAAGATACAAGCATAAACTTATCTTGTTCTGAAGCCATGCATTCAGGAAAACTGGTCTGGACTTTCTATAGCAACTACATGTTCATTGAAATGAAGATTCTACTGACAATAGCTAAGCACTAGCAAGACCTAGAAAATGAGTCAGAAATGACTTGCAATTGCTATGTCTGGAGGCCTGAACTTAATTTTGTTTGAGGTGATGGTTACAATATAGCCTTAGAAAAAGAGATTTAGTTTTGATGATAACAGAGGCAGAATGAAATAAAAATCTTCCTTTGAAAATGGAATTATTAGTGACATATATTTACTATTTGTGGAGTTAGGTTTACAGGATGATGGGAGAAATCCGATATAAGCAAGGCTGATTTCTGGGTATCACTAAGAGAGTATTCTGGCCTTTAGCCCTTCAGCAGAGGGTTACCCATCTGCTAATGGTAGGCAATGCCCTATCCTTTAATAGAAAACCTTAAAACAAGGCCAGAAGCCAGCAGACCAGCTGGGTCCATGTGGATGCTTCATTCTATTCAGGTGAACATTAAGTACTGAAATGCACGGGCAAAAGCAGCCAGCACCCACCATGCTTTGACTCTTGGCAGTTAAAAATAAGGGCTGCATGCTGGGATCAGCTTTTGAATCGATGACTCATGGCTCTTGGACACATACATTTGATAAGCCAGTAACTTAGTCCTGTGCTCAGAATGTTACATACGTATTTTTAACCAGCGAGAACTAGCACAGAGTGTTATGTAGTTAACCTTATGCACATTTCCAGTTATCTGTGGTATTTCTATGGACTGACTTTAATTAACATTATTTTGCATTGTGATAACAGAGTCACAAAGGGGATGACAGAAATAGGCCAACCCTGATGTGGAATAGTTGATGTGACAACAGGAAGAA
>NW_004624816.1:7486257-7571364 GCF_000247695.1 Heterocephalus glaber
TGACCATCTTTGTCTCTCTTAATTAGTTTTGGTTTGAAATCTACTTTGTCTGCATATAAAATTGCTACTCCTGCTTTTTTCTGGGTTCCTGTCACATGGAGAACTGTTTTCCATCCTTTTACTTTCAGTCTATGAATTTCCTTTTGAGTCAAGTGTGTTTCTTGTATACAGCATATTGCTGGATTTTGCTTCTTAATCCATTCTGCCAGTCTGTTTCTTTTGATTGGTGAATTGAGGCTATTAACATTGAAAGTTATAATTGATAGATATTGACTGATCCTTGTCATGATGTTTTACTATTGTTGGCTCTTTTATTTCTTATTTTTCCCCCTTTCCCTTTAGTGTCTTATCTTGCCTGGTAAGGATCCCATGGAGTTGTGACCTTCATTGTCTTTTTCTAGGATATTGCTTAGTATTTTTTGAAGTGGTGGTTTAGTGTTCATGAAATTTCTCAGGTGTTCTTTGTCGTGGAAGTCTCTAATTTTCCCATCGATTTTGAAAGATAATTTTGCAGGACACAACATTCTAGGTTGGAAGTTATTTTCTTTTAGGGTTTGAAATACTTCACTCCAGGCTCTCCTTGATTTGAGGGTTTGTGTTGAGAAGTCTGCCATGATCCTGATGGGCTTTCCTTTGTAGGTGATTTGTTTCTTTTCTCTAACTGCCTGTAGGATTTTGTTCTTCTGTTGGGTTTCTGTGATCCTATTATATGTGTAGGTGTAGAATTTTTTTGATCATGGCTAGTTGGAGTTCTATATGCCTCACTTATCTGTAAGTCCAATTCTCCACCTCTGTCTGGGAAGTTTTCTACTCTTACTTCTGTGAACAGTTTTTCCATGTCAATTGTTCTTTCTCCTATTTTTTGTGGTCTCCTATCAGTGTTATGTTATTCTTCTTTGCATCATCATCTAGCAGCTGCTGGATTGATTTCTCATGGTCCCTTACTATTTTTAAGAAATCTCTGTTTCCATGGTCCTTAACTGCAATCCTGTCTTCTATATCTGATATTCTGTCTTCAGATTCCCTTAATCTGCTCTGCATGCTTTCAATGGAGTTTTTAATGTCTTGAATATCAGTTTGAATCTGTTTCATGGATTCCATTTCTTTTTTATGCTGGGCATTCATGGCTTCCAGCATGTTTCTGAGCTCATCTATTTCTTTTTATCTGTTTCTGTTCCAGAGCCCCTAATCATGTCTTTCACTCTGTTCACCATCTCTGTAGTTATCTCTGAGATTATTTCTCTTTTGAATTTTTCTAGAGCCTCATTCATCTCTTTTGTTACTTCCTGTGCTATCAGTTCAGGGTGTTCATGTGGTTGATTATCAGACTTTTCCACCTTGTTTCCCCCAGAATTTGCCTTTTGTGGGGTGGAAGTCTGAGTTTGTGCCTTGCGTAAATGTCTTCTCATTTTTGTTTTTGGTACTGTCCTTGGTTTAGTTCCTGGGTCATTACTCTGAATTTGCTTATTTTAAGTATCTTTGTTGATGTATCTACAACCCTTATGGAATGATTGCTTCTCAGAGGTGTCTTCCAGATGTAGCTGGTCTCTAAGTTTTGAGTCTGTAATGGCTCTGAGGCTATCTAATTTTCATTATACTAGGAAGGAAAACTGATTAGATCAATCACTGCACCTTAGCCCAAGTGATACTATCAGAAACATAATAACATCAAGTACCTTTTAGAAAATGACAATTTGTGGTAGTTATTAATCTATCACCTTTAACTGTGTGAATTAGATCAAAATGAAGGACCAACCCAACATATGTTTATAGAGAATAAACCCTTCAATATAGCAACTTTACCCTTCAGAATGCAGAGTTAGAAGGAGTTGGGGAGGGAGTGATAGGTTGGTAGAAGGATAGGGGAAGGTTAGCAATGAGACCTGAGTACACAGGTGAGAGAAGGAAAGAGAAGAAAAGAAAAATAAAGAAGAAATACAAATGAGGGCCAGAACAGGTCCACAAAGGGCGATGAAGAACAATGTGTGACAGCAAGGGAGTGAGAGAGAGATAGAGAGAAACAAAAGAGAAACAAAAGAAAAAAGAGAACAATAAAACTTTTAAGAGAGTAGAAAAAGAAAAAAAATTGACAATAAGAGCAAAAAAAATAGTGGTAATTTTGAAAATAAAAAATAAATGATAAAAGTGAAGGGCTCCTTCAGGGTATGTTTCTCCTGTCACAATAGACAACATGGGCAGCAGCGTGCAGTTATAAGTCAGTGAGTCTCAGTAAGCCAGTCACAGACCTAACAGCCATAGGAAGGCTAGAAACTGTATTTCTTTTCCTTTAAAACTACTGACATTCGAGAGAAGGAAAAAGAGAAGAAAAGAAAAATAAAGAAGAAATCCAAATTAGAGCCAGAACAGGAACAAAATGGAGATGAAGAACAATGTGGGACAGTGCGAGAATGACAGAATGAGAGAGAGAGACAGAGAAATGGAAGAGAAAAGAAAAACTTGAAAAGAGTAGAAAAAAATAAAAATTAAATATAAGAGCAAAAAATAATTTTGAAAATAACAAATAAAGATAAAAATGAAGCGCGTCCTTCAGGGTATGTCTCTGCTGTCACAATAGACAACTTGGCAGCAGTGTGCAGATATAAGTCATTGAGCCTCAGTAAGCCAGTCGCAGACCCATGAGATTCAGACAGATTTCTGGCTGCAAGTCCCAAGCTGAGCTCCCTGTCCTCCTGCAGGGTTGAACTGTGCAAGGTTCTATTGCAGGTTCCAGCTGCCTTTCCCCTGAAGATAGTCCAGGTTCTGATGGGAGGTGATGATCCCTCCAACTTACCAAGTACTGTGGTTTGGTGAGCCTTTATTGCAGAGATTCTCTTCTCTTTTCCAGTGGGCTTCAGTTTTCATCAGGGAGCCTGAGAGAGGCCCTCTTTCTGTTGTTCACTTCTCCAGCTCAGGACAATGGCCTTTATGTCCCCCTGTGCCTCTGAAGTGTGGAACCAGGTAGCTGCACAGCCATGAGGCCAGAGGAGGGGGTCTCTGTTGTTGCAGGTGCTGGATCGGCTCCGCGGGTGGCTGGTGGGTGTGCCCAGGGTGTCCTCACCAGCTCCTTGTCGCAAGTTGCCATGGCCTGCAGGACAGAGCTGGGCTCAGTCACCCTGGGGCGCTCCGCCTGTGAGGCTCTGCCTATGCGCAGCTCTGCGGGCACTTTCTACTTTTCTTATATAATTTTATTGCCCAAAACTTTTTACTCTTTTAAAATTTTTTGTTTAAATTGACAAATAATTGTACATGTTTAGGAAGTACAATGTGATACTTTAATATGTGTATACATTGTGAAATTAGCCAATTATCATGCCCATCACCTCAAATTCTCTTTTTTAATTAGTATATGTTTGCAATACATAATAGTTACATGTTGTGAGAAATTAGACCATATATATCCTATCCCAATCATTTTTAATGCCTCTTCCCTTCCTCATCCCTGAAAAGTCTACTTCCTTGTTTCCGATCGTCTTTCCTTTGTTTTGTTCTTTAAATTATTTATATTTTGGGCTTCTCATATGACTGAAATTTCTGTGTCTTATTTATTTCCCTTAACATTAATATTGTCTAGATGCATTTTCCTAAAAATGACTCAAATTTATCTGTATTCATGGCTGAATAATATATATTATATATATTGGGCATCTAGGCTTTTTCCACAATTCAGCCATTGTGAATTGTGCTGCTGTAAACATGGGTCTGTATGTATCATTGTAAGATGATACTTTCACTTATTCAGAAAGATAGCTAAGAAAGATATAGCTGAGTCTAGTGGAATTTCTGTTTTTAGTTTTTAAGAGAATCGCTATACTAATTTACATAGTGGTTTTGCTAGTTTACATTCTCACCAACAGTGTACGTGTATTCCTTTTCTCTACATGCTCATCAGCATTTGTTGTTTTTGAGTCCTTAATGATACCCATTCTTACTGGAGTAAGATGGAATCTCAATATTGTTTTGATTTGCATCTTCATATGGCAGAAATGCTAAACATTTTGTAATGTACTTATTGGCCATTTTTATTTCTTCTTTTGAGAAATGTCTGTTGCCAATTTTTTGACTTTGTCTTTTTCTTTTTGGGGTATAATGTTTTTGAGTTCTTTATATATTCTAGATATTAATACTCTGTCAGAGGATTAGCAGGAAAAAATTTTTTTCTTATTCTGCAGATTGCCTTTTCATACTGTTGATTATTTACTTTGTTGTGCAGAAGCTTTTCAATTTGATATAATGCTATTTGTTGATTCTTGGAATTATTTATTGTGTAATTAGGGTTTTGTTCAGGAAGTTCTTGCCTATGCCTGTCTTCAGCAGATTTACTGTTTCTGTTTTTATATCTAGGTCTTTGCTCTGCGTTGATTTGATTTTAGTACTGGGTAAGAGATATGGATTTAGATTCATTCTTTTACACATGCATAACCAGTTTTCCCAGCAGCTTTTGTTAAAGAGGCTTTTTTTCTAGTATTTATTTTTAGCTTGTATTTGTCAAAGATCAGATGGCTAAAGGTGCATGAAGCTATTTCTTTGTCTTTGATTCTATTCCATTGGTCTACCTGTTTATTTTTGTGCCAATATCATACTGTTTTTATTACTGTAGCTTTGTAATATAACTTGTAATCAGTATTGTAATGCCTTTTGTTTTGCTCTTTTTGCTCAGGATTTCTTTGGCTATCCTGGCTGTCTTCTAGTTCCATATAAAGTTTAGGATTGTTTCATCAAGTTCAGTGAAGAATGCTGTTGGTATTTTGATTAGAATTGCATTAAATCTATATATCATGTACAATAATATGACTATTTTGCCAATATTGATGCTGACTATCCAGGAACACCAGGTGTCTTTCCATGTTCTGTTTTCCAGTGTCTTCTTGAGGATTATTTGGAATTGGCCTGTATTTTTCTTTGCTTGTTGAGTCCTTGTCTGGTTTTTGTATCAGGGTAATGCTGGCTTCAGTAAATGAGTTTGGAAGTGCTCCTTCCCTTTCAATTTCATGGAAAAACTTGAGAAATATTGGAATTAGTTCTCTAAAATTTTGGTATAATTTACTGGTGAATATGTTTGATGCTTGATTTTTCTTTCCTAGTAGAAGGTTTTTTTTTTTACCGTCTCAATTCCATTGCTTGTTATGGGTCTACTCAGAATTTTTATATTTTCTCTGTTCAATTTTGGTGAGTCCTATGTGGCTAGAAATTTACTTCTTCTACACTCTCCAATGTTTTGAAATGTGAGTTTTTAAAGATAGTTTCCCTGGATTTCATTGTTATTTATTGTTTTTTCCATG
This sequence comes from Heterocephalus glaber, assembly GCF_000247695.1. The sequence goes on from NW_004624816.1 coordinate 7,491,537, forward strand.
TTTTCATTTCTAATTGCATTGATATGTGATCTCTTCTTTCTTTCTTTTGGTACATGTGGCTGATGGTTTATTGATCTTATTTACCCTTTCATAGAACCAACTTTTTGATTCTTTTATCCTTTGTATATATATATATTTTTTGGTACTGGGGATCGAACTTGGGTCCTTGCGCTTGCGAGGCAGGCGCCGGAACCACTGAGCTAAATCCCCGGCCCTATCCTTTGTATATTTTTGTCTCAAGTTCATTGATTTCTGCTTGGATCTTTATAATTTCTTCCATTCTATAAAATTTGCAAGGGAAATTGCTCTTGTTTTTCTAGGACCTTGATATATAATGGTCTATTTTTCTTAAGCAGTTACAGCTGTGAACTGCCCTCTTACAATTGCTTCCATTTGTCCCAGAGGTTTTTGTGTACTGCCATTTTTATTTTATTCTAGGAACTGTTTTTTCCCTTGATTTCTTCTGTGACCCATTGTTTATTCAGGAATAAATTTTTTTCTTTTGGTACCGGGGATTGAACTCAGGTCCTTGTGCTTGCAAGACAGGCATCAGAACCACTGAGCTAAATCCCCAGCCCCCAGGAATGAATTATTTAATGTAAATGTGTTTGCATAGTTTCATTTGGTGTTGATTTCTAGTTTCATTCTATTTTGATATGATAGGATGTAAAAGATTATTTCAATTCTTTTGTACAGGAATGCTATGATTTCTTTTGTATTTATTTCAGCATGCATTGTAGCCTATGATATGGCTAATTTTGGAGAAAGTTCCATGGGCTGCTAAGTATGTGTATTCTACTTTTGTTGTATGAAACACTGTAGATATTTGTTAGGTCCATTTGTTCAGTGGTATGGTTCAATTCTGATTTCTTTGTTGAATTTTCCCTTGTTTGACCTGTTGTGAGGGAAGTGTTAAAAGTCTCCCACTATGATTGTGTTGGTGTCTGTCTATTTTAATATTTTTTTATGAAATTGGGTGCATACATATTTAGAATTATTATTTCTTCCCATTGAACTTTTCCCTTTACTAGTATGTAGTGACATTCTGTATTTCTCAACCAGTTTGGTTTGAAGTCCACTTTGCCTGAAATTAAAAAGTCTACTTCTGCTTGCTTTTGGGCTCCTATTGCATGGAGTATAGTTTTCCATTGCTTCACTTTCAGTCTGTATGTTTGTTTATGAATGAGGTATATCTCTTACAGGTCACATATAGTTGAGTTTTGTTTTTTGATCTAATCTGTCAATCTCTGTCTTTTGTTTGAGGAATTAAGACTATTTACATTGAGTATTATTATCAATGAATACTTATTCTTGTTATTGTATTATTTTTCAGTGCTGATTCCTTTCCATTTTCCTTTTGTTTAGCCACTCTCTCAGTATTTCCTTTGGGGTCTTTGGTGATGTTGGTCTTGTTGTCTCTGTTTAGCTCTCCCTCAATTATTTTCTGGGGTGTTGGTTTGTTAGTCATAAATTTCTTTAGATTGTCTTGTGGTGGAAGGTTTTTATTTCTCTGTCAATTTTATTTCTTTGTCGTATTCTGAAACATGAGCCAAAATAAAGCTCTCCTCTTTTAACTTGTGGGTATCAAGTATTGTGTCCCAGTGATGAGGAGAGCAATTAAGACAAAGTATTTACTAATGCAATCAATTCTTATCTTGAATGGTCTTTTAAAATTCAGACAGTTGTTTGTATCTTCTTTGAGCTTATTGAACATCTTACTAATTATATCCATTTTCTGCTTCTTTATATCCTCTTGAGCTCATTGAACATATTATCAATTGCTTGTTAACCCTGTCTCTGACAACATTTTAACCATATGGTGTTTGGGTTCTTTGCCTGAAACTTCCTTCACTTTTGTACTCATGAGATGAGTTTTTGGGGAATTACATAATTTTTAAATTAATTTTATTGGTACATTTTAGGTATACAATATGATGACATTCATCATTGGCAATTCATACCTTTACATGATATATCTTGGTTCTTATTTTTTTCCCCATTCCCCTGCCCTCCCTTCAACCCCTCCACCCTTCTCTATTTGCAAAGATTTTATTTCCATTTTTTTCTTATCTCGTATTTGAGGAATTATATAATTTTTGAGGCATCTTATTGCCTTGTTTTCTTATACTCATGTGTTTTTGTGTTGAATGTTGTAGGTCATTTGAGCTAGAACAGTCTGCCAGTTTAGTAGAGATCCTCAGCACTGAATTGCATGGAGAGAACAAATACCGGCACTATCAACATCTGAAGAACCACTCATATATTGATACATAAGATCTTGTTTAGCAAGTTTTCTGCTCTTTCAAATATTCAGGAATACAAAAATTTAGTAATGGTAGAGCAAGTATTGTAAAGTAGAAGAATAAAGAAAGAAAAAAAAGATTAAAAAACTAATAGAAGAGAAATTGAGAAAAACATAAGACTAAAAAGAAAGAGAGAATATAGTTTTTGACTTTATTATTTTATACCCTTAGAAGGGAGGAGAAGAAGGGTTATTATTTTTATACCTTAGAAGGGAGGAGAAGAAGTGTTTGAGTGGCTATGTGTGGGAGCGGAGGGAAAGGACCACAGGGAGGAGTTTATAAGTAGGACAGTGTTTATGGAGATTGTATTCAGTGTATAAAGACCTAAGCAATGACCCTTAGGTCAGTGCAAACTGTAGAAACACAAACAATAGTTAGCAGTCCTATATAGTTGTTCATAAACATTGAGCCTTTACATATACTCTTAAACAAGAAAAAAGAAGAGAGCATAGGGGTGGTTTTCAGTGTGTGAGAGCAGAAGTGAGGGAAGAGAATGGGGAAGGGATTTAAGTGGACAGTGAAAGTGGATAAAGGGAGAGTGAATCCAACTAGTGACCTAACAGAGACACTCATTTTAGAAGTCCTGTGAAACAACCCTTAATGAAGCAAGACCAATGTGAGATGTTAAGATACTGGGGTATTTTAATTAACCCTAATAGTTTATGTATAAAACAGAAGAATAGATTGAAAAGGAGAGAGAAAAAATAAAAACAAGAAAGAAAATAAATGCAAGGGGGAAAATCCTTGAGCTAGAAGGAGATGTACAGGGGAAAGTAATTATGGTAAGAAAAGGATCAAATTTTAGATGGGAGGTGAAGGGAGAGGTAGGGAGAGTGTATCCAACTGCTGAACTAACAGTCAAGCAAGGTTAGATAATGCCCAGAAACAACTTTTGAAGTTGGCCTGTGTGGCTTAACTACATGGAACATTATATAAGCAAGAGTGGAAAATTTATACACGTCTGTAACCATGCACACATATATACAAAGGCCTGCCACTCACAAAATCAAAGAAACACACACACAACCCAAGGCAAAAACCACACACAGTACACTGTTGGGGACTCAGGTGTTTTCAGAATGTTGATGGGTTGCAGGCACTCCTTCTCCTGACAGGAAGCAACCTCAAATTCCAGGTTGTGATTTTTCCATGGAATCTATTTTGTCTATCCCATTCAGATTCCAGAACTCCTCCTGTTTGCAGTTATGTCCTAGTTCCACCCATCCTTTCTCTGGCAACTTCAGTGGTCCCCTGTGGTCAGGCAGGAGGCAGTATCCCCTTCACTGAATGCCATTCTGAGGGCTTTTCTCTGTCCTCTAGATGTTGAAAAGGTGTGGAAGTGGATTTCCTATGGAGCATTCAGAATGGAATTTAGCCTAAGTCAGTGGTGGGAAACCTATGGCATGTGTGTTATTTGTTTCCCTTTTAAGACAAAAGATGTTAATGTATGAGTAGTTTTTTCTAAACTAAAACCTCACTATTTAGGTTTAATTGCAGTGTTCACACTTTGCCATACAGTTGGTTGGCAGTTTGGGCACTTGTCTCTAAAATGTTCACCATCACTGGCCTACATCAATATTTTGGGGAGTCTTGTGTCAAATATAACCTATGGAATGGTAAGATCATAAATTTGTGCTGTGTTAAGACACCAAGTTTGTGATAACTTGTTACAACAGCAATAGAAAACTAACGAAACTATCAAACATAATTTATACAGGACTTAACAGAAGAATAGTTTAATATTATTATTATAGTATGTATCAGTTTTGCTTTTTCTTCATTTCTAATATGCCAGTTATCTTTCTGGTATTTTCTTTTTGTCTGAAGAACTTTTTTTAGCAATTCTTTTAGAGAAGTTATTCTGGAAACCAGTTTTTCAAGGTGTTATTCATCTATACTGCTGAAGGATAGTTTTCTTTCATCTTTACTGAAGGATATTTTCAGAACACAACAGAATTCCTTGAGCATTTAAAAAAAGTTCCACTTACCTCTTACCTCTCCATAGTTTCAATGAGAAGTCATGATTCATTACAATTATTGTTTTCCTATATATAATGTGTCTTTTTTACCCAATGCATTGAAATTTTTCATTGTTGATAGATTTTCTTTGTTGATAGTTATTATGAGGTATTCCCTTGGCTTTCTTTAGGCATGTCTTTTTGGAGTTTGCTGAGCTTTTTAAATCTGTAAGTTTATGTCTTTGGCTAAAGTGAGGAAATCTAAGCCATTAATCTTTTTCCTTAAATTCTTTATTGGTACATTTTAGGTATACAGTATGTTTACATTTATCATTGGGTGCTTGTACTTGTACATGATGTATCTTGGTTCTTATTTTTTTCCCCATTAACTGTGTGCCCTTCACCCCCTTCACCCTTCCCTATTTATATAGACTTCATTTCCAATTTTTTTCTTTTCTTATAATTTTTCTTTTCCCTTCTTTCCTTTACCCTTCCCTTCCCACCACCCCTACGCCTTTGGACCTTTTCCTATTTCAAATTATCAATTATTCGTTTTAATCATTTTAATTCTTATTTATACTTTCAGTTTCTCACACTAGAGAAACTATTCGGTATTTACACGTGTATCCTATTTATTTCACTTATGAGTATGGCCTCAGTGTGCATCCATTTAGCTATAAATGTCTCTAGATTCTCATTCTTTATGGCTGAGTAGTACTCCATTTTATAAAAATCCACATCTTCTTTATCCAGTTTCCAGTTGATGGGCACTTGGGCTGTTTCCAAGCTTTAGTTATTACAAACTGTGCCACTATAAACATGGGTGCACATATATCGCTGTGGTATGATTCTTTTAATTCGTTGGGGAAGATCCCCAGCAGGGGAATAGCAGGGTCAAATGGGACCTCTATTCCTAGTTCTTTGAGGTATCTCCATACTGATTTCCACAGTGGTTGCACCAGTCTGCACTCACACCGACAATGGAGAAGGGTTCCTTTTTCCCCACACCCCTGCCAGCATTTGTTATTGGTTGATTTCTTGATAGCAGCCATTCTTTCTGTGGTGAGTGGAATCCCAGTGTTGTTTTCATCTGCATCTCTCAAATGACCAGTGATGTTGAACATTTTTTTCATATATTTATTTGCTGCTTTTTCTTCTTTGTCTGAGAAATGTCTGTTCATTTCAGATGCCCATTTTTGAATTGGGTCTTTGAATTTGGGGGGTCTGACTTTTTTTAGTTCTTTATATATTCTAGATAGCAGTCCTTTGTCTAAGGTACAGCTGCTAAAATTTTTTTCCCACATTGTAGGTTGTCTCTTAGCTCTGTTGGTGGTTTCTCTTGTAGTGCAGAAGCTTTTTAATAAGATGAGATCCCAGTTGTTGATTCTTTGTGCAAGTTCCCGTGCTACTGAGGTTTTGTTCATAAAGTCTTTTCCTATGCCAATGTCATCAAGAGTTCTACCTAACTTATCTTCCAGCAAGTTTAGTGTTTCTGTCTTAATATTTATATGTTTAATCCACTTTGTTCTTAGTTTAGTGCATGGTGATAAGTATGGGTCTAGTTTTAATCTTTGGCAGGTTGAAATCCTGTTTTTCCAACACCATTTATTAAATAGGCTATCTTTCCTCCAATGAGAGTGGTTGGCTCCTTTGTTAAAGATGAGGATAAACCATTATTTTTTGAAATATTTCTTTTTCCTGTACTGTTTCTCCTCTCCTTTTGATATTTTGATGACTCCTTAGTCATCTCCATTCTGCTGGTGAGCACACTCTACTGATTTTTAAAAATTCAGTTGTATTTTCCAGCTCCAAAATTTTCACTTACTTCATTGTTATATCATCTGTTCATTTGACACCACTTTCTGTCTTATCATATGTTTTAAGAGCGTTTGCCTTTATTTTTTGTGGCATTTTTATAATAGCTTCTTTAATGTCCTTTTCAGAACATTTATGTCCTCATATATTAGTTATCTTTTTCTCATATAAGTTGACTTTTTCTTGGTCCTTCACATGCCAAATGATTTCAGAGTATATCTTAAATATCTTAAGATTTTGTCATGAGACTCTGAATTTTGTTAAGTACTATGGAAAATGTTGAATTAAAAATATTTAGGTATACAGGTGATCCAACTGGGTTTAGATTGAGAGTTTTGTCTCATCTTCTTTTGATATGGCTTAAAGACTTTATAGTTCTATTCTGATCTGTCTTGTATGAGTATCACCCGGAAGACAATCTATGACATGGGTAGTGGTCTATTTCTTAGAAATATTGCAAGAAGAGTGGTCCTTCAAACTCTGGTCTTCTTTCCCGGCTTGCCTGCTACTATCTAATTTTCAGAGTCCTCAAAAACTCCATACATTTTTGTCAGGTTTGATGGCATTCAGTGGAAATAAAGTGTCTTTATTCTAGAAGTAGAACCTCATGTCGTTCTTTAATGTTTGAAAACTTTTGTATAAATATTTCCTATAACACTGTCCACTCCTATTCTCTCTATTCTCTTATTCCATATCTCTCAGTGGTAATGTGTTGGATCTCTAACTGTCACATTTTTCTTTTTTAAAAAATCAGTCTTGCCATGTTCTCAATAATACTCTGAGATATGATTTTTTCATTCTCAATTTTTTGTTCAATATTGCTAGCTATATTTTTACTTCTGCTTGTTATAGCTAATAGTTGTTACTAAAAGCTAGTAGTACTTTACATATGCTTTTATTTCTAGAAGTTGTTTGTTTTATTTTGTGATATGCCTGATCTTTTCTTATACGGTTGTGTTCTTTGAATATCTCATTTTTGTGCCTTTAGAGATATCTCCAATCATTTAAAAAATACTTAAACTATCACATTGTAAAAGTGATATTCTGACCTCATGAGATACTAATTCTCTTTTTCTGTGTGTTTCCTGGGTATCTTTCATGGTATTTTATTATTGTTGTTGTTATTATTATTGCTAAGCAGAAATTTTCCTCTTAAATGGCACAGGTTGGAAAAGGTCACTTAAGAGAAGTTTTGTTTTGCTAGGGATTTAGCTCAGTGGTTCTGCCATCTGCCTTGCAAGCACAAGGTCCTGAGTTCTATCCCCAGTACCAAAAAAAAGAAAAGAGAAATTTAGTTTTAGTTTTTGTTTTTTTGAGATAGTTTCCTTATGTAATTCACACTAGCTTTGAACTCACTATGTACCCCAGACTGGCCTTGAATGTGAGGTAATCCTCCTGTCCAGCTTCTGGAGTGCTGAGATTACAGGCATGTGCCACTATATCACGCTCAGATGTTTTGTATTTGCTTCTTCAGAAGACCCTGAGAAATTTATAATGATTCTAATTTTAGAATTCCTACACCAGTGGGAAGTATAATTGTGGGCCTTGTACTTGAGATTTGACATATATTACAGATGATTTTTGTTTTCCACTTATGGTCATGTGCAATTGACAAGTATGTTTGCCACTTCTAGGGTCAATATGCAAAGTTTTTAAGGCTATTTTTCATAGATTAGATAATTCTTCCAAGTTTCCCATACTTGTCAGAGAGATTAGTAACATCCTTACCCTTTCTGACATTCATAATAATTCATTGTTTCTAGATCTGATATGGATGTTAACATCTCTACTCTCTTAGCACCTGAAACCTTGTATCCTACCTCTGTATCATTGTATCAGCTATTGCTTTCTTTGCTAGTCTCTGGCTATTTCTCTTTTTCTAGTATCTGGGGATTTTTCCTTTCTTAATTTAAATCTATTTATGGATAGAAAATACTGAACATTTTATTTAGCTTTGATAAGTGTTTATGGTAGGAGGGGATCCCTTCAAGGCCAGAAGAGTCAACTGTTTTAACTGACCTTTTCATTTTGTGGCTAATACATAGCTTCCTATGGATACTTTAACAAATTACCATTAAAAGAATGCAAACTTATTATCTTACACTTCTTTAATTCAGAAATCTAAAATCGGTCTCAGTGGGCTAAAATCAAGGTAGTGGCAGCCCTGTGTTCTTTTCTGGAGGTTCTCAAGGAGACGTTTGTCTTATCCTTTCCAGTTTCTAGAGGTTCCTCGACTTGTAGTCCTGTGTTCTTCCATCTTCATATGCACCAACATTAAGTCAAATTCTTTACACATTACTTTGCTCTGATGTCTTCTGCCTCCTTCTTCTACACTTAAGGATCTTTGTGATTAGACAAACCCAGATAATTCAAGAGAATCTCCTTATTTTATGTTCATGGGATCAAGAGTCATAATTCCATCCACCTTAAATTCCCATGCAAGGTAGCATTCACAGGTTCCAGGGATTAGAACAACAAGAAAAACAGCAAAATGATATGGGGAAGATGGGGAGCAGTGAGAAGGGGTATTATGCCTCTCGCCATAATTGCAAGAAAAATGTAACATTGTCTAAAAGAGATTCAGTATTTGTCTATATAATACATAAGAAAACCACGACCTAAAAGAATGGTAACGTTTTTATATTCTAATTGAAGTAGTAACATGGAGACTCTCAGGTAGAATATGAAAAGATAGGTATATGTATTGTATTCCCTAGCACATCAATTTAAAAAGTAGCAAAAAGAGCAAGAGTCAAAAGGCACATAGATACAATGGAATGCTGAATGTACAGGCATCTAGTAGACAGAGACCAGAAAAGCTACTAATGATCCTACAAGGCACAGAAAAGTTCCACCAAAGAATTATGCATACCCTAAATGTCAGTATTTCTATGGTTGAGAGTCCTTGCATTAATATAATGACTCACCTTTATTACGGTTTTCCAAACTTTACACTTTAGTTTCACCTAAACAACTCTTTCCCCTCTGTACTCATATTTTAATGATTTCCATAATATCTAAGTGGGTCAGGTAATTAAAATAGCACATTCAATGGAATAATTGGGGTACAAAATACCAGTCTTCTGGAGGCAGCATGTTGTGTGTGTGGTACTACCAACAAACCCAGTATCCACCAGGTGTCAGCATATGGTGAGTCAGGATAATTGAGAGTATCTCTAATTTTATGAGTTGAGTGCAACCACGTTAGAAGAACTTCTACATGTACGTATTGTGTATATGCATGTTTATATTTTCTCACTTTCACTTCCAATAAAACTTTAAATAATAGCATTATTTAAAAATTATTTTGTATAACTTTTGTAGCCACAGTATTTATTACAGCTTAGTATTTTGGATGTACTGCTGTAGACAAATCTTTAATTCCTGGAGGAATGATTTCCTTTGAATTCATCTAATTTGGTGTAGCTTTGAAAATCGTTGAAATTTTTGTAACCATTTTTTATTACATGTAAGTAAAATGGACCCTTGACTTATGAATTCAATTCATTTGCAAGGGCTGGTTGTAACTCAAGCTGGTCAGCTGAAGGCTCAGGCTCCTCTACACAGCCTTCAAAGTATCTCTCCTATATACAGGCAGATCTTAGTGTCTTTAGAGAGACACTGACCCAGCATTTCTCAACCCCCACAGAGGAAAGGATGTTGTAATGTTCCTTCCAGAACTCTTTAAGGGTTAAATCTGTGTCTGAGACCATCTGGAAGCATAAGCAGCCAGCATTCAGGTCATAACTCAAGACTTTGTTTGTAAGTTAAAACTAAAATTTCGGTTGTAACCCAAGTTGTTTTGTATGTCAGTCTGGTCCACTGTACTGGAATATTTCTTAAGTTTTAGAAAATTAGTTATAGAATTAAGCAGTTGGGACTATTCAGTGAACATTTTGCTAACTGTAGCTTTGTAGAATCCAGTTGGAGATGTCAGAGTCCACTACTTTGGAACTAGTTTGAACACTATTTTGGAGGTTAAGGAACTGAATTGGTCTTTGTAGAGATTAATATTTTAATCACTTTTGAAACTCTTAACCTTTCCAAAGATGGAAGTGGGATGTCTTTACTAAAAATTTACCTCGAAGTTTTTAGGACTATGTTGAAAAGTATTACGTGCCATTGACTTGAATATACTTTTTGTCTGCTAAGAAATAGATCACAAATGGCTCCACTTTTATAGTCCGTAAATGTTTCAGGCCGTGAGTGTGGTTGGTGATGGGGGTGGCTCCTCTCTCGCGCCCGGACTCAGTCTTTTCCTTCTGCTATTGTCTTGTCTCTGTCTGTTCATCCACCCACTTACCTATCATGTAGCCACCCTTTTTATGCTAGGTCTGTCCCTTCGACTCCTGCCGCTTTGTGTTTGTCTTAAGGCCCTGGGTTCTCAGCCTCGGCTTTGGCAGGGGGCGCACGAGGTCCCGGAGCTGTCCAGCAGCTACTGGCTAAGTTCTCTTCTGCGCTCCCAGAGCCCGGGAGGCTCTCCAGCGCCCCGCCCCGAGCCGAGAACCTCTCCAGTAGCCGCCCCCTCCGTGTCCCAGGCCGCCACGCATCTCTGCCAGCCTCAGTTCCATCTCGGGAGTCTAGCGTGCTTTGGCTGCCTTCCTCCCTACACCCCAGAGGAGGTGCCCTGCGCTCCGGGGCTGCTCCAGAGCCCAGTGCACGAGTGCACGCAGCCTGCCTTCCTTTTCCTAAAGGGCGGGCGAACGCCTGTCCTAGCCTTGCCTCCGGCGGCTGGGTGGTCCTCGGTCGAGGTCTTTCAAGACAAGCTCCCGAAATCGAGAGATGAGAGCAAGACCGCCTATCAACTTCGCACCTTGATCTTGATCTTTCCATCACGAGAGGAGATTGGCGTTGCCGGGTCAGCGAGGGAGGGCGAGCGGAGCACAGAGGCTGCAGAGGCTCCGGGGCTAGCGGGACCGGACTGAGAAGCGAGGAGCCCGTGCGGGAGAGGGACGCGGGGCGCGGGCCTCGCCCTAGCGGTTCCTCCCTCCTGCTTCTCTCCCCGCCCCCGGCCGCCCCGCCCTCCTCCTCGGAGCAGTCTCTCCTCGCGCGTCTCCCGGCGCTCTCTCCATTGTCTCTGCCTTTACAACAGGTTCGGGCGGCGGGGAGGACGGTGGGGTGCGGGGCCGCCTCCCTTCCTCCGGGCGTGCGCTTCTTCCGCTGCGTAGATTCGGCTCGGGCGCCAATTCCCGGGCGGAGCAGGTCCGGGGCGAGCCCGACCCCTCCCTGGGACCCCTCTGCCTGCGCCGCCGCCTGGGCTCGGTGTAGGAACGATGAGCGCATCGCAGGCTCTAAGTTCTCCACGCGCTCGAGGGGGCCGCCCTTTTCTTTCCTAGGCAACCCAATCGTGTTAATCCTCCTAATCAATAAATCTGAGACAGCAGCAGGAGACGCAAACGCTATTTCCCCTCTTGATTCCAAGAACCGCTTCGATTTTCATTTTTATTTTTCAAGAGCGAGACGATGGACTGAGCACATCCACACCATGGAGTCTCGGGTCTTACTGAGAACATTCTGTTTGATCTTCGGTCTCGGAGCAGGTGAGTGGTCTCGGTGCCTGGGCGGGGAAAGGGTGGCTCCCGCCTCCGGGCTGGTGGGGACGCCTTGCTTTTCCCGGACCCCAAGTAGGTCTGGAGTGGGAATCTTGGAGTAGGAGGTGGATTCGTATTTGGATTTTTTCTGTTCTCGCCTTGGAGAGCGCGAGGCGGATCGCGTCCCTAGGCAAGGTCTCGGGGCTGCGGGGGAACTTTGCACAGAGAGGGGCTTAAAGTAGGTCATGGAAATGGGACTGGGCGCACCGCTATTTAAAGCTTGGCTGCTGATCTCAGGTAAGGCTTCCGCGGCAGAGGAGGGAGTCGCCTCTCGTCATCACCTCTCAATATTGTCGCGAACACGCGGGTCTTTGCTGCCCCGGAGGAAGAGGCTTGTATTTTAACGGAGTGTTTTTTTTCTTCCTTCCCTTTCCTCCTCCCCATTCTCACCAGTTTGGGGCCTTGGGGTGGACCCTTCCCTACAGATTGACGTCTTAACAGAGTTAGAACTTGGGGAGTCCACGGCTGGAGTGCGCCAAGTCCCCGGGCTGCATAATGGGACGAAAGCCTTTCTCTTTCAAGGTATGACCCGGTGCGAGTCCCCGGTGCGGGTGCAGTTCCGACAACCCCGGGAGGAGTCGGCCTGGCTGCTCCTCCTAACTTTGTGCTGCCTCATGGATGATCATGTCTGAGCTATGGTGCGAGGTGCCAGGGAGACTAACAGCCGCATCTCTTTTCAAGCGGCTTGGTTTTTCTCCTCTCCTGCACCCTCCTCCTCCACCTCCTCCTTCTCACTTGTACTATTGCCAGTCTAATGGGTAATCCTTTAATTACCGAGTAGAAACTCCGACGGCAGATGGTTGATTTTGGAGTCTGGGGAACAATGAATTATAACACAAACATCTCATTTGGGCGAAAATGATTTAGGTAGGAAATAAGAGAGCTTAATCTTAGTTAAGACTTTATCCCTGAAAGTTTTAAGGACAATGGTGGCCTGCAGCAAGACCTTTCTTTATGGGGGGTAGTTTTCTGAAAAAAAATGAATGGCTTTCAGTATTTTCTGTACTGTATATCACAAACACACTAAATTTGTGACAAGACTTAGCATGGAAAGATTGTCAGTCTCCCTTTTGCACCAATGACAAGAAAAAGGGAATGATATTCTTTTAAAATATTTTGAGAATATTTCAAGTAAATGTTAATCTGGAAGCATACCTTTGTCACCATTAATTTTATGCTTAGGATTTTAAAACTTTTTTGAAGTCGGTGGACACTGGCTATGCCCAGATGTTATCATTTCAAATTACAGTATATTTAAATGTGTTGCACATGGGAAGCAAATTTCAAAGCAATAAGCCTCCCACTTTGATTTTGCAAAGCTTTTGAAGATTGCTTGGTTCATGAAAAAATGTTGTAATATGAGCTTTTTAAAGGTAGCTAAATATGTGCTAGATTCACATAGGTAAGGTATAGGTGAGGGCAAAAGAGAATGGAGATTGGTCTAGCATATCTGATGAACCAAACCATTGTCCCCCAAACCACCCAAGTTTTTCTTTTACCATTTTGGGGCCATGGCTTAAAAAAGGAGTGCAACTTATAATTACTGAAGAGTTGGATATGCAAAATACAACCACTCCAGCAAATCTGCTACCCAGAAATAGAAATAAAATAAGACTTGAGTATTTCTCTAGTGGTGCCATTGCCAGTTTTAGCCAGTATGTGTCACCATGGACAGTAACACCAAAGCTCACAGATGGGAAAGAAGGAAATCTACATGTGTTGCATTTATTGAAAGCAAGTTTGCCCTTATAAGAAATTGAAATGTAGCTTTCTGCTTTTTTGTAATTGTCATTTTAATTTTCTCTTTCATTAGTATTTTTATTGTGACAAATATTTATTACGAAGTTTTATTTACCTAAAGATCTTTTTTCTTTTTTTCCTGAGGGTGAGGCTTGGATATTCAATCATTTATAAACAATGACCAAATCTAATAAAGGATATGAGACTCAACTGTCAGCAAGATTTCAGATTTGAATAGAAATGTCATTAGAGTTAAGTTTTTGGTGTTTTTGCTGTGTATTATTTTGTTTTTATCTCTGTGAAATGGAAACAAAGTTATTCCAGGACTGACAATTTGAATAACTGGAAAGCTGTACAGAATCTAAAGTTTCTAATAAGTGGTATTGATGTGATCTTAAAATTTCCAAAGATTCTTAAAATTTTATTAGATTTGCTAACTACCTGTGAAGACTGTGAACTGTCACAAATAGAAACCTTCCAGACTTTACATTTTATGAGACAAATGAACAATTAGATACTAGACAATTAAAATTTTGTAGGAAATAGTTTTAATGGGCCAATGTCTTTTCTTGGTCACTTAAAAATATTTTAAAAACATTTATTTCTATATCATTTAACAGCTTCTTCATGGTAGACATTATATTCCAAAAATATGAGGCACATGAATTATTTCGTCTTTAAATCATCTTCAGTAACTAGATATATCAATGCTCATTAATGAGTTGGTTGTGTTTTTTTCCTTATTGATACCAAGCCCAATATTTATATAGAGTAAATGCCTTTCTAATATAGTTTATAAGATTTGAATATGTGGAATTTCATTTTCTGCCAAATTATGAACTTTATTTCACTAGCCGATCAGTCATTAAGTATTTATTGCCTGCTGTATTTTCATAGGTTATTGATGTGTTGATTATGCTGTGGTGACTTCTTTTATTCTAAGATCTGGATTGTGAAATTGACAAGCGGATCTTTGACTCTTTGTGGTTGTTCTGCATTACCTTGGAAAGGTCTTTTTCTATGCAATTAGGATAGAGAGAAGGTTTTGTCAAGAAATCAGTTCTGAGTCTGCTTCATTAGATTCCATGTGCTTTAGACAGACAAAAGCATTCAGACTCCGAAGATTTTATAGATTCCATTTATAGTGAATTGAGGGCGCTGCAGATATTTTATGTAGTGTGTAAAATGTCATAGCAGGAATAGTAGCAAATTACCAAACCTGTGAGATGCTCTCAGATTTCATGAGCCTATCATGTAAGTTTCTTTGTGGCATCAAATATGTTCTAAATAGAAGAGATTTTTGAGCTGTGAAATTTCTTCTAATAATAAAACCATCTTCTTCTGTGTCTTAGCTTTAAAGAAATCTCAACATATACTTTCTCAATGATTTTTACTTACTTAGTATTGCTTCTCCTTTTGTCTACATTTTTCTCTTTAGTGATTTCAGAGGTGCATGCAATTTAGTAATCTATGAAACAATAATTTTGTAAATTTTTATGAAATGTGAATCTACTATTACTTGACATTTTATTATATGGCATAATAAACAAATGGAAATATATTTCAAAATCTTATCATTTTTTCTTACTGTAACGGCAACCATAAATCAGTAAAATGTTTTTATTATTGCTGAATTTGATTTATAGTTGCATAGGAAGTTTAATTAATAAGAAATTTAATTAATGCTAAATTAGATCATTCCTTAATGAATGCAGCTTTTGATCTGTGCCAATTACAACAATATTTGAAAGAAAAAGGGTCTAGGTAATAGTTTAGAATGCACATCAATATTTTCTAGTAATTTCTAGCAATATAATCTGACACATAGCCACAAAAATATACTTTTTATGCTTTCAAAAGAATTGAGGAGTGAGTGCTGACTGACAATCAAAAGATTATAAAGAATTCTGTACTCTTAAGGAATAGTATAGTTATATAGGATTTTACCTACCTTGTTTTAAAGTCTAGGAAATACTTTCTGAAGATACTGATCATAATATTCTTTCATCAGGGGAAAAACATTAAAGGTCAGGAATGTGAGTGTTCAGAATCAAAGTTCTAGGACTTTCTTGCGAAGTTAGCATGACTTTTAGATCTTTGATTTTTAACAATTCATGTGGCCAGGTTCCCAAAATTGATAGTTTTATCTGTTGGCATAAAAAATTTCCTCTGAAGTGTTCATAGATTTTATAATCCCATTGATCCCCCAAAGAGAAGCAAATAAAATTAAAGATTTTTTTCCTGAGTGAGTTGATAATTTAGTGCTTGCTTTGGCAGCACATATACTGAGTTGATAATTTAAAATAAATGGGGTAATTATTTTTAAAGAACTTAAGATTAAAGAAAAAAGTGTTCCTAGGTCTACACTCATACCAGTATTCGAAAACAGGAATGAAATAAAACATTTGGTTAGTGGACCATTGATTTTGGGAGGCAAAGGTAACTGCATTAAGGAAAGTGAGATGGCAGTGAGTACTTGTATTTGTTATGAGGGTTAGTAAGCATCTGTGAATTTAGGGGAGATGGCCATCGGTACCCCAGAAGAGTAGAATAGCACCATGATTAAGAGAGAGCTTATAAATCAGATAGACCTATGTAGAAGTGTGACAGTGGTGAAAGTAGTTAATTTCTTTGAGCTTTAGTACCCTTAATTATATAATGAACAAATAGGAAGAAAAGGGGCAAAGGGGAAGGGGAAGTTGGAGGGGTAGGGGAAAGGAAAGAAGGGAATGGAATTAATAAGAGAAAATGGAAAAATGGAAACAAAATCTTTGTAAATAGGGAGGGATGGAAGGGTTGAAGGGAGGGCTGGGCAAGGGTGAAAAATAAGAACCAAGAAAGATTATGTAAAGGTGCACATTTTCAGTGATGAATGTCATTATATTGTATACCTTAAATGTACCAATGATTAGAATGAATAATTAATAATGTGAAATAGGAAGAAAAGGTCCAAAGGGGTAGAGGTAGTGGGAGGGGCGGGGGAGAGGAAAGAAGGGAAAGGAAAAATGATGAGAAATGGAAAAAATGGAAAAACGGTCTTTGTAAATAGGGAAGGGTGGAGGGGGTGAAGGGAGGGCTAGGAATGGGGAAAAAATAAGAACCAAGATGCTTCATGTAAAGGTACAAGTTCCCAATGAGAAATGTAATTGTGTTGTATACCTAAAATGTACCAATAAAAGAATTTAAGTAATAAAAAATTATATAATGAACATTGTTTTAAATGTTAAACAAGTTATATTCATTCATTCATTCATATAGATTATGGTTGTGCCACTACTATATTATGAGGTGTTAAGGCAAATGAAGAAGGTAGAACACAACCTTGTTTTTGTACTGCCTTAAAAATTGCTATTAAACAACTGTACAAATAATAATTAATTATTAAGATAAAGTATGTGAAAAAGTAAGGGTGTAATGGGGATCTGTATTCTAGTTTGGGGTGTCATGAGGTCAGGGAAATGGTCTTATATAAGAGCAGTCTGGAGAAGAGAGGCTGCAAGGGTTCGTGGAGGAAGAGAAACACAAGCAAAGGAAAAAGTATGAGAGAAGGTCCCAAGCCTACAATGAGCATTGTGCATTTGAGACGATAGAGAGTCTAGTGGGGTGGAGATATACAAGTTGTGATATTAAATGGAGCAAGTGAGTAAGGCAGGGACCAAGTTACATGGTAGACTATATTAATTTAGTTATGTTTTATTTTTATTTTTTTCCCATTAAGTTTATTGGTACATTTTCGGTATAAAATACAGTTACATTCATCATTGGGATCTTGTACCTTCATGAGTATCTTGGTTCTTATTTTTTTCCCCTTCCCTTGCCCACCCTTCACCCCTTCCACCCTTCCCTATTTGCAAAGACCTTGTTTCCATTTTTTAGACTATATTAATTTAGTAGAACTGAAATGTTATTATTATACAAAAATAAATTGTGGTGGGGAGAAGAGTGGTCCTCCAAAAGATCATATTTTGAAATGTCTTTGAAAACCTGATACTTTTGTGTTACTTGGCAAAGGGAAATTAAGGTCACTAATCAGCTTAACACTTTTAGATTCCACAGATAGGTGAGATCATGTGATATTTGTCTCTGTGTCTGACTTATTTCACTTAACATAATGTGTTCTAGGTCCTTCCATCATCACAGATGAAAGGATTTCCTTCTTTTTAAGGCAGAAAAATATTCCACTATGTATATATACTACATTTTCTTTATTCATTTATTGGTGGATAGACATTTAGGTTGATCCCATATTTTGGCTGTTGTGAACAACTGTGCAGTGAATGTAAGAGTTTGTATATCTCTTTGGAATGCTAATTTCATTTCTATTGAATATATACTCAGAAGTGGGATTTCTGGATAACAGGGTATTTCTGTTTTTTTGGGGGGGGGTACCAGGGGATCGAATTTGGGACCTTTTTCTTGCAAGGCAAGAGGTGCAACCACTGAGCTAAATCCCTGGCCCTTTTCTATTTTAATTTTTTGATGAAGCCTCTTGTCACCTGAAGTTGTGACCACCAACCTTGACTTATTCATGAGCAGGGAACTGTGTTCTGGTTGGGTTAATGCTGGGGTGGGGTCATGCAACAGGGCTATTTTAGGCTTGGTTTCCTGAGTCCCTGCCCTACTTTCACCTCTAGGTCAGCTTTCCTATTCTAGCCCTACCTAGGGATACCTGTCTCTACATGCTGTACTATTTTCCATAATGGCTGTGCTAAATGTTATTGCCACCAGGAATGTGCAAAGATTTCTTTACCTCCACATCCATGCCAATGTTTGTTATGTGTCTTAGTTAACTTTTCTCATTGTTGAGTTAAAATATTGGGCACCCAAAGTTAAAGAAGGAAAGATTTATTTTAGCCCAGAGTTTGGAGGTATCAGTTCGTAGTGGGCTGTTTTTTTGGTTTTTTTTTTGAAACAGGGTCTCTCTGTGTGATCCAGGCTGGCCTTGAATTTACTATGTAGCCCAAGCTGGCCTCAAACTCACAGCAGTCCCCTGACACAGCCTCACGAGTGCTGGGATTTAGGTATGTGCCACCATGCCTGGCTCTTTATTTTTTCTTTCTTTTTTTCTAAGACGGGGTCTCAATGTGTAGTCCAGGCTAGCCTTGAACTCATAGTGGGCTGGTTCTACTGAAGGGTAACATGGCAGAGGGGCATCACTGAGGAGAAACATTCCATGGCAGGGCAGGCAGGAGGCAGCAAACAGTGAGCCTTCCTCTTTTCCCCTTATATTCCATCCAGGCTACAAACCTATTGATTGGTGCCACCCACACCCAGGGAGGGGCTTCCAGAATAATGCTAAACAAATCAGCTGGGGTAATCCAACTATTACACCTTTAATCCATATTCACACACCTTTAATCCACAATCTCACGTCCCAGAGCTAACCACCTCCAAAAAGTCCCACATGGGAGCACATGAGGGTTTGAGGGCACATCTAGATAGAAGCCACTATATTATCCTTTGTCCTTTTGATAGCAGCCATTCTAACAGTTTTAGGTGATGTCTCATTGTGGTTTTAATTTAAATTACACTGATAATTAGTGATGATAAACAATTTTTATATACCTATTAGCTATTTCTAAATATTCTCCTGAGAAATATCAATTTAGTGGTTGGTCTTATAAAAATTTGTTTGCTGTTAAGTTTTTTGCCTCTTATACATTTTGGATATTAACTCCTGTGAAGTGTATGGTTTGCAATTTTCTTTTTTCATTTAGTAGGTTCAGTCTTGTTTCCTTGGCTGTGCAGAAGCATATTAGTCTAAGGTAATCCCTGTAGTTTTGCTTTTGTCGTGGGTACCTTTGGTGTGATATTCAAAAAGTTATCCTCCTAACCAATGCCTCAGAGATTTTTCCTATGTTTTCTTTCATTAGTTTTATGGTTTCAGGTCTTACATTTAAAATTTTAATCCATTTTGAGTTTGTTCTTGTGTACAGTGTCAGGTAAGGGTCTGATTTCTCACATCTGTTTATAGATACCAGATTCCCCACCACCATTTATTGAAGAGACTATCATTTTCCCATTGTATGTTCTTGGCACTTTTGTTGAAAATCAACTGATGATAAATGTGTGCATTTATTTCTGGGCTTTCCATTTTGTTCTGTTGGTCTATGTGTCTCTTTTTCTTCCACTACCATGCTGTTTTGATACCATGGTTTGTAGTGTATTTTGAAGACAGATAATATGAAGCCTCTGGCTTGGTTCTTTGTGCTTAAAATTTCTTTGGCTACTGCATTTTTTTTTGTGTGTGGTACCATTTGAATTTTAGGATCCCCCCAATATCTGTGAAAAAATATTGTTGGAAGATTAGTAAAAATTGTATTGAATCTGTGGATTATTTTGCATAGTATAGTTATTTTTAACAAAATTAATTGTCCTAATCCATGAATACTGGATGTGGCAGCTTTCTGTTGCTGTGACAAATGGCTGAAATAAACAGTTTAACGGAGGAAAGATTTATTTTGACTCACAATTTCAGATATTTCAGTCCGTTGTAGGCTGGTTCTATTTCTGTCATCCTGGGGCAGGGTAGAATATCATGGTGAAGGAAAACTGCCAACCTCCCAGCAGCTGAGAAGCAGAAAGAAGGGGAAAGAGCCAGAGAGGAATGGGTGAGGGACCAGGAATAGATCCCAAGGTCCCCTCTCCTTGACTTTCTTTCAACTGGACCCCATCTCCTATTTCTTTCACCTCCCAGTGATGGTATCAGATTATAATCACTTTAGTGTGTTAATCCACTGATGAAGTTAGAGCTCTCGTGATCTAGTCACTTTCCAAAGCCCATTGGCAACTAATGAGCATTTGGGGGATATTTTCAATCCCAACCACAGGACTGGATATCTTTCTATTTGATTTTTCTTCAATTTTTTTCATCAAATTTCATAGTTTTCACAGTCTTTCACTTCCTTGGATAAATTTATACCACCACAGTTATAATAAATAATATTGTTTCGTTGATTTCTTTTTCAGATAATTTGTTGTCAGAAATATAGATTTTTGTATATTTATTTTGTATCCTGCAACTATATTTAATTTATTCATTAGTTATGACAGTTTTGGGGTACATTTTTCAGGATTTTTAAATATATAAGATGCCCACTACAAACTGAAATATTTAACTTCTTCCTTTTCAACTTGGGTTTTTTTCCTCTTGCTTCAATTGCTTTTACTAGAACCCCCAATACTCTGTCAAATATAATTGTCAAGATTAGATATCCTTGTCTTATTTATACTCTTAGATGAAAAGCTTTTAACTTTTAAATATTGAGTATAATGTTACCTTTAGTTTGGTCATATGTAACCTTAACCGTGTTGTGATACCTTTCTTCTATACCTAATTAGTTGAAGTTTTTTAGCATAAATATATATTGAATTGTATCAAAAGTCTTTTTTGCATGTATTGGCATGATCACACATTTTTTCCTTAGACAGTAATTTATATATCACATTTATAGATTTATGTATGTTGAATCACTTTTGCGTTTTTGGTGTAGTCCCACTTGATCATGGTAAATGATCCTTTTAATGTGGAGTTGAATTTGATTTTCTAGTATTTTGTTGAGGAATTCTGCATCTCTGTTCACCAGAGGTATTGACTAATAATTTTCTTATATTATTTTTGTCTTGCTTTGATATAAGCTAATGCTAGACTCATGAAATTAGTTTAGAAATATTCTCTCTTTTTCAGTTTTTTGGGAGTCTTTGAGCAAGACTGGTGTTAGTTATTCTTTAAATGTTTGGTAGAACTCAAACTGAGGCCATCATCATGTTATGGGCTTTTTTTGAGCAAGACTTTTTATTTCTAATTCAATTTCCATACTTGGTACTGGTCTGTTCAGATTTTCTTTTAATTTAGTCTTGATAAGTTGTGTTTAGGAACTTACCCATTTTTTTTAGATTACCCAGATTGTTCTCATATATTGTGTTTGTAGTAGTCTCTTTACGATCTCTTGTACCTTTGTGGGATCAATTGTAATGTCTTCTCTTCCATGTCTTATTTTATATACTGAAGTCCTCTCTTTTTTTTTCTTAGTACAGTTTAAATTTTATCAGTTGTGTTATCTTGACACAAGAGGAACAACTCTCAGTTTGATCTATCTTTTCTATTGGTTTTTCTACTCTCTATTTTATTTCTTCCTGCTTTGATCTTTATGATTTCACTCCTACTAACATTGGGTATAGTTTGTTGTTATTTTCCTAGTTCTTTGAGGTGTAACATTAAGTTATTTTTTGAGATCTTTCTTGTTTTAATGTAGGCATTTTTTCCTGTAAACTTCCCTTTTAGAATTGCTTTTGCTGCATCCTGTAAGGTTTGGCATGTTGCATATATACTCATTTATCTCTAGATATTTTAAAAAATCCATCTTAACTTCATTGATTGTTCATTTAGTTGAATTAAATATTGTTTAATTTACATGTATTTTTGAATTTTCTGAAAACTTTTCTGTTACTGATTTCTCATTTTATACCTGTCTTTGGCTGCTTTAACAAAGTATGTTAGACTGAATCATTTATAAATGATAGAAATTTATTTCTCACATTTCTAGAGGCTAGGAAATCTAAAATCAAGGCACCAGTAGATTGTGTATGGACTGAGGGGCATTTCTCCTGGGTGAAACCTCTAATATATTCTCATATAGCAGAAGGGACAATGGGCCTAGGATGTTCCCTTCAATCTCTTTATAAGAACATCAATTCCATACCTGAGGGTGGAATACTCATAATTTCATCACTTTCTTAAAGACTGTAATCTATCACTTTGGGTATTACGTTCCAACGTATGAATTTTGGAGTGACACATATACTAAAGCCATAGCAATACCATTGTGGTTAGAAAATATATTTGATGTGATTTCAATCTTTTAAAATTTGTGAATTTATTCTTTTGGCCTAACATATGATCTATCCCAGAAAATATTCCCTTATTGCTTGAGAAGAATGTATATTCTGATTTTGGATAATTCTGTACATATCTGTTAGGTCTGCGTAGTCTTAAGTATAGTTCAAGTCCAGCATTTCCTTAATGAGTTTTTTTTTTTTTTTTGGTCTGGATGATATGTTCATTGCTGAAAGTGTATTATTGCAGTCTGATACCATTATAATTTTGCAGTTTATTTCTCATGTTAAATCTATTAATATTTGCTTTTATATATTCCCTTATATTTATATTGTTATTTTGTGTTTGGTGCATTTACATTTATAATTGTTATATCCTCTTGATAAATTGACCCCTTTAATAATACACAGTGACTTTTTCTGCTTTTTCAGTTTTTGCATTGGCATCTGTTTTATCTGAGTTAAAAATAGCTATTGATATTTTATATTTTTCACTTGCATGGAATATCATTTTCCATCACTTTACTTGTAGCCTATTTGTGTCCTTAAAAGTAAAATGACTCTTTTATAGGTAGGATCCAGTTGAATCTTTTAAAATATCTTTAATCAAAAAAAATCTTTAATCACACTTATCTTTAGATTAGAGAATTTAATTCATTTACCTTCAAAGTGATTATTCACAGGTAAGGATTCACTAATGCTATTTTGTTAATTGTTTTGGTTCTTTTGTAGCTCCTCTGTTCCTTTCTCACCTGCATCTTTCTTTGTGATTTGGTGTTTTTTTCCTACTGATATGCTTTGATTTTTTACTTTTTATCTTTTGTATAGATATTATAGACCTTTGCTTTTGATTACCATGAGATTTACATGAAACATCTTAGTTTTTTTTTATTAAATTCTTTTATTGGCACATTGTAGGTATACAACACAATTACATTTCTCATTGGGAATTGTACCTTTACATAATGCGTCTTGGTTCTTACTTGTTCCCCATTCCTAGCCCTCCCTTCATGCCCTCCACCCTTCCCTATTTACAAAGACCGTTTTTCCATTTTTTCCATTTCTCATCATTTTTCCTTTCCCTTCTTTCCTTTCCCCTGCCCCTCCCACTACCCCTACCCCTTTGGACCTTTTCTTCTATTTTGCATTATCAATTATTCATTCTAATCATTGGTACATTTTAGGTATACAATATAATGACATTCATCACTGAAAATTTGCACCTTTACATAATCTCTCTTGGTTCTTATTTTTCACTCTTGCCCAGCCCTCCCTTCAACCCCTCCAGTCCTCCCTATTTACAAAGATTTTGTTCCTATTTTTCCATTTTCTCATATTAATTCCATTCCCTTCTATCCTTTCCCCTGTCCCTCCCACTTCCTTCCCCTTTGCCCCTTTTCTTCCTATTTCACATTACTTATTATACATTTAGTTCTTATTTACACTTTCAGTTTCTCACACCAGAGAAACTATTTTGTATTTATATATGTGTGTCCTATTTATTTCACTTAAGAGTATCACCTCAATGTGCATCCACTTAGGTATAAATGTCTCTAATTTCTCATTTTTTATGGCTGAGTAGTACTCCATTTTATAAAAAACCCCACATTTTCTTTATCCAGCATCACCTTGATCCCCAAAGCAGAGAAAGACCCAACTGAAAAAGAGAACTATAGGCCAATCTCACTAACGAACATAGATGCAAAAATCCTTAATAAGATACTGGCAAACAGAATGCAGAAGATCATCAAGAAGATCATACACCCTGATCAAGTGGGATTCATCCCAGGGATGCAGGGATGGTTCAATATATGAAAATCAATCAGTGTAATACACTTTATCAATAGAGCCAATGACAAAAAACCATATGATTATCTCTATAGAGGCAGAAAAAGCATTTGACAAAATCCAACATACATTTATGATAAAAACCCTACAAAAAATTGGAATAGATGGTCTCTACCTCAAACTGATAGAAGCCATCTATGAAAAACCAATAGCCAATATTATACTAAATGGTCAAAAACTGAAATCCTTCACACTAAAATCAGGAACAAGACAAGGATGTCCACTATCACCACTCTTGTTCAATATAGTTCTGGAAACATTAGCCATGGCAATTAGACAAGAGAAAGAAATAAAAGGAATAAAGATAGGAAATGAAGAAGTCAAATTGTCATTATTTGCAGATGACATGATACTCTATATAGAAGACCCCAAGAACTCCACCAAAAGTCTTCTAGACTTAATAACCAAATTCAGTCAAGTAGCTGGTTACAAGGTCAACACACAAAAATCAATAGCTTTCCTCTACACCAATGACAGACTCACTGAGAGAGAAATAGGGCAAATAATTCCTTTCACAATAGCATCCCAAAACCTGAAATACCTAGGAGTCAACCTAACAAAAGAAATCAAAGACCTCTTCTCTGAAAACTAAGGCACTCTGAAAAGAGAGATTGAAGATGATATCAGAAAATGGAAAGACATCCCCTGCTCCTGGGTAGGAAGGATCAATATAGTGAAAATGGCCATACTTCCAAAACTGCTATATAGATTCAATACAATTCCAATTGAGATACCAGCAGCATACTTCACAGACCCTGAGAAAACAATCCAAAAATTCATTTGGAAGAAGAAGAGACCGTGAATAGCAAAAGCAATTCTAGGTAACATCTTAGTTATTTTTATACCAAGTTATTTTAAGCTAAAAGAGGTTAAATCTGTTTGCATTAAAAACTACAATTTAAGCCTTTCCCACATTTTATATTTTTTATGTCACAATTTATATCCTTTTTTTTTTGGTACCGGGGATCGAACTCGTATATCTTTTAAATATTATGTATCCCTGAACAAATAATTGTAGCTGGAATAATATTTAGTAGTTTTATCTTTATCATTTGCACTAAAGATATGTGATTTGCATAATGCCATTACAGTATGACAGTATTCTGAATTTGACTTTGTACTTACTTTTACTAGTGAGTTATACTTTTATGTTTTCATGTTACTCATTAGCATACTTGTCATTCAACTTAAACAAAATCTATTAGGATTTCTCAAAAGAAATGTCTGGTGTTGAAAGTTTTCAACTTCTGTCCGTCTAGGAAAGTCTTTCTTCTTCATTTTTGGAGGAAAGGTTTGCTAGGTACAGTGTTCTTTGTTGGAAGCTTTTTTCCTTCTAAACTTCAATCTTTCTCTACCTGGATATCTATATATTTCCTCAGATTTGGAAATTTTTATGCTGTTATTTATGCAAATAAGCTCTCTAGTCCTCTTTCTGTCACTTCTCTTCAAGCTCTTACAACTCTAAAATTTTTCCTTTTGATGCTGTTGTCCTATAAATCCTATGAACTTTCTTTATTCCTTTTCAGTTTTTTCCCACTTTCTCCTCTGCCTGTGTATTTTCACATAATTTGTCTTTGAAGTCACAGATTCTTTCTTCTGCTTGATCAGTTCTGCTGATGTTACTCTCCATTGCATTTTTCATTTCTTTCACTGCATTTTCACCTCCAGAATTTCTGTTTTATTTAAAAAATAGTTTCAGTCTCTCCATTGCATTTCTCATATTGACCTTTTATTTTTCCCTGATTTTATTGATTTCTCAATATTTATTTCACACTTTGAACTTCTTCAAGATAATTGTTTTTAATTCTTTGCCAGCCAGTACATATATATCTATTTCTTTGAGGTTAGGTACTTGGGGGGGTATTTTGATGGTGTTATATCTCCTTGGTTTTTCATGTTTCTTATTACTTGACATTGATGTCTGTATATTTGAAGAAGTAGGGATTTACTCTAATCTTTGTATGCTAGGTTTGTCTGGGAAAGTCTTTTACCAATTCAGGAAGTCCAGAGATTTATGAGCAGGCCATCTGATATGGTCTGTGGGTGGACTTATTGCTAGAGTTCTTGGGGAAGCTGTTCTGATACTTGTGTCAGTAGTTGGTCAGACCTGTTGCCTCAATCCACGTTGTGGGCCTGAGGATTGAATCTAAGCATGGGACTGCATAATCTGGTCCTGTGCCACGGTGGTCTTGGAAGCTGTCTGTAGGTACTAGAGTGGGCTGTCTGTGGTATTGGGACCTAATGCTGAATTTCACTGGGGCAGGCCTAGTTTGGAGTTCTGATAAAGTCTGGCTCTTACTTCTTTTTCCTTCTCTCAAGTAAAAATTATGTCTCTTCATTTATGCTGCCTGTGGGTAACATGGGGAAAATAAAACTGTCCTTCCTATTCTTTTCAATGTGTCTTTTCTTATTTCTGCACTACATCTGAGTGCTGTAATCCATTGTTTCTTTAACTCTTGTGGTGGTATTTTCATGTCTGGATAGCTGTTCAAATTGATGTTTCTCAGAAAGGATGAGCACTTGATTGCTGATGTCTTGTTCCTGGGACATTTAAATTGATTAAAATTTAGTTGAACTTTTGTAATTATAGTTGATATTCTAATGGGTTGAGATTTTATGGGTATTTTGGGATGACATGTATATTAATCAGCTTTATCATCACAGGGACCAAATTACTTGACACCTACAACTTAAAGAAGAAGTTTAAGTTGTCTTATGATTTCAGAAGTTTCAGTCCATGGTTGGCTACCTTTAAGGCAAGAACATTGCAGTGGAAGGGTATGGTAGAGCAAAGAAAAGCTGCTCACTTCATGGCTGTGGGAAAGCAGAATGCCAGTGAGAAATATTCCCTCTAAAGTCATTCTCAGTTACCTACCTCCAACTGGGCCCTGCCTCCTAACAGTGCATTTAGTTCTGAACGTCAGTGGACTAATCCACTCATGAGTGTAGTGCCCCACAGTCCAGTCATCTTTTCAGGAGTTGCTTAACCCAGACAAGTTTAGAATTAAGTTTAGCCATCACAACATTAGTGGATTTGTATGTTAGATGTGAATCTTTGGTGGTCAGGGGACAGACTGAATGGACTGAATGATAATCCTCCGACTATCCAAATACTGATCCTCAGAGCTTGTGACTATGTCATGCTATGTAGCAAAAGAGGATTGAGTTTGGGGGTGGACTTAGAGTCCAATCAGCTAGTCAGCTAACTTTAAGATAAAGAGATTATCCTGGATAATCTTGTGTATTCGTAAGGGTCTTCTAACTGTAATAAGTGGAGGAACTGAGTCAGTGTTAGGGTGATGCAATCTTGAAGCTGGAAAGCAGCAATAGGAAACAAATACGTCTTTTGAGCATTGTCATTATTTTATCTTATAACTGAATTGAACTTTATTTTAGCCCTCCAACTCTCAACTATGCATCAGGGTGTTTTTGCAGGGTGTTGGAAGCTTGATCTCGACAGTTAAAATTATCTTAGTCATTCAGGACTTAAAATAGATTCTTACATGTAAACTCAAAGTCTTCATAGTAAATCTTGAGTTTGTAAGGAATTCTTCCTATCATTTAACTATGAGCTAATTCTGAGCACAGAGTAAAATCAAGCATTAGGTTTTCTTGCTTATATTCTTTTTCTAAAAACAAAGCCTTCCTCCCCCAAAAGGTTAATCCAGATGGAGAGGGGGTAAAATTAGAAAGCATGAATATTTTGTCAATAGAATGGGCTGAATTTATCCAGTGGATGTGAAAAAAATGTTGACAAGAGCAAGCAGAACTTGAATGAAAAGTGCCAGGGAAATCCAGGGGCCGTTAAGTAGATTTGATTTGGAAGGATCTGGAGTTTTCTAGACAAGCTATGGCCAATGGATGACTTTGAATATAATGGTTGAAATGTACCCCTAAAAACAGCAGCAGTAAAGGTTTTTTTTTTTGCCTTTATTCTTCCTTCTACCTCTTCATGCTAGTTCCAGGCCCTGTTCTTGTAGACACCTACCCTTTCTCCATTCTTGTTATTTCCCCATAATTCACTACCTATAAAGTGCTAACTTGTAACTTGGGTATTAGACAGTAAAAGCCTATAGTATCTTGTGTCTTCTGTTGATTTCATTTCAAGTCAATTTAACAAGTGATTATTGTATTTCCTCTATTTTAAGGATGGGGATCATAATACAATAGGGTACAGAAGGTAAAATCAAAACCAGAATTTCATTGCACATAAATAAATAAAGGAATTTGGGACTTTTTCTTTAAGAATGACTAGAAACTATGAAAATTATTGTGGCCTAGATTATATATGACAAAATGTAGGTAATCATGTGTCTTAGTTACTTTTTGTGTTGCTAAGACAAAATAAGTCACACCCGGAGTTATAGGAGGAAGAGTTTATTTCAGCTCACAGTTTGTAGAGGTTTCAGTCCATAGTCATCTTGTCCAAGACCAGGCAGCGTGGCAGAGGAGTTTTGCAGAGGAGAATGATTTCATGGCATAACAGGCAGAGGGCAGCGAGCCTGACTTCCATTTTTCCTTTTATATTCTTTCCAGGCTATAAGCCTGTTGCTTGATGCCACCCACACCCCAAGTGGGGCTTCCCAATATTCACAACCAGAACTATGCTAAACTAGTCAGTGGACTGATTTAGTTATCACAACCTTAATCCACATTCACACACCTTTTTTTTTAAAGATACAAACCTTTTTTTTGGTTTTGTTTTGTTTTTTTGTTACCAGGAATCTAACTCAGGACCTTGCAATTCCCAGACAGGTGTGGTGCCACTGAGCCACACCCCTGGCCTCATACACCTTTAATCCATGTTCACACACTCTAGATCCAGCCACTTTGGAGAAGCCCCACCTTATGAACACATTAGGCTTTTGGGGAGACATCTAGGTATAAGCCATAACATTATGTAACTATGAGCTAACTATAAGAAGAAGCAGTAAAAAAATTCAAATGTGGGTTTTATTGTTGCTATTGTTGTTTTGTTTGTGTGCTTTTTTAAAGAACAAATTAACTGAGCCCTCACTTATAAGTCTTTAATGTGAAATTATTCTGTTTTGAAGTGTTTCTCTTTCTGGTCAAATTTTTAATTTTTCCTCTTATCAGATTGTCATTTATCATTTCCTTTGTGTGTCATTTGACACACAGCTCTCTTAGATTGCTCTAAGCTCTCCTAGATTGCTTTTATGGACTTCATAAAGTTTCTCATCTTCAGCTAGATTTCTGTTTCTGTTTGACACTAAAGAGATATGCTGGTCTTAATGATATGATATAGGGTGTATGATCTATGGACCTCCAAATGATATAAGGGAAATAGTGTAATTCCCAACCTGCTAGATGTCCAACACACCAAGTTTGTGTTCTCTTAAATTGAAGACTGAATTCTAGGAACAATGGAAGTTAAGAGTAGGAAGAATTTACTGAGAGGAAAATAGCTTCCTTCTAAGAGAGACAGAAGGGAGTCCAGAAAGTGAGTAGCCCACTGGCCTTGCTTCTCAAAGGTGTTTTATTGAGGAAAGCCATGAGGTGAGACAGGTTCAAAGTGGGACAAAACTATAGTCAACTAATAAGATTAAAAGTATGGTATAGTCACTTAGGTAATGTTGATCCAATGGGAAATCACAAGGTGGGTATGATGTGGGACAAGGCTATGGTCAGCCAATAAGATTACAACAAGTATAGTCACTTAGGTAATATTGATTCAATGGATATTGAATGGGGAAGCAAGTTACTAGCAAGCACACATCGAATGAACAAGGATTTCCTGAGAAGAAATGGGCTCCAGAGGTTTTGGTCCCCACCTAACATGATTGATACCTATTTAGAATATCAATCACTGCTGTTCATCCCTAGGGGAAGTATGAGGATATAGTTGTTCCTCTTTTTCTTGAAGCCTGGCCTTCAGTGAATGAGTCTCAGGCCACAGTGTCTTCTGTGCTGACTGTCTGGAGGACCCATCCTTGCCTAACTGTCTATAATGTGTCTAACTGACTTGGCTGTCAGTTATGTGGAGATATTTCTCAAACAGTTTATTAGTAGATATTTTTGTTATAGTAACTTTTCCCTCATTATAAAAACATATTTGTAGAGACTCAGTTATTGACCACTATAAGTAAAAAGGATTAGAGACAGAGTTTGGGGTGAAGAAAAAAATGGAAACATCTTCTGTTTCTTCTGTCTGACTTGCTGCCAGGCACTGAGCTCTTTGTCATGTATTCCTTGAGTTGTTCTTGATGGTTCCCTTGATGACAATCTTCATTCAGGAAAGGACTGAGAAACCTAGGCAATGGTATGTCTGCTCTTACAAAGGGAACTTATACAATAAGTGCAATAAGTCACTGCTATGAGAAAAGTCACATTCAAATGGTCCATAGACAAAGAAAAAAGTTATAGAGGTAATTATGAATTCACAGTCCTGTTCTGCAGTGTTTAGGAGTGTGTGCTCCAGAATTGGAAATTTTGGGCTCCAGTCTTGGCTCCTTCTTTACTAGTTGTGAAAACTTCATCTCTTTACTTACTTTTTCTTTAATTGGCATGATAATAGTACTGCTCCTTAGAGTTGAGGTGTAGACTGTAGGAATAAAACTGTGCCTGACATTTACTAAGCAGTCAATAAATATTGTCTATTATTTTTTACTTTGGAATCATCTCAACAACAGATTATATGCCCTATTTTTTAGGGGCTTTCAGGTAGAAGTGCTAGTTTCTGTGGAGGACTTGAGGTATGAAACTTCCATGTAATGAAAGGAGGATAGGTGAAGGTAAACTATGCTAGGGAGAAACTGACTCTGAAGAATTTTTTGATCTCTCTTTTTTTTTCTGTATTTGGGCTTACTAGGAAGAAGTGGATATTTGCATTTGGGTTAAGGAGTGTGAGAATGAATGCCATATTAGGATAGGAGAGCATGTATATTACACTGCTGTACCAGTGTTTCACAAGTGGGGGAACCATAGATAAAACCAGCAGAAGAAGAGTCAGAGAATAGCTGACTAAAAGAAGTATTTTTTAAAATCTAGTTCCATCTGTGCATCCGTGGTGCTTTTTGGAAAGGTATTTATTTGGACTGTTGTTGGGGCCTGGAGATGGAGGGAAAGATTTCAGGGAACTTTGGTGGTTCAGTGTAATATTGACAGAGGGTCTAAGATGGTCTTTCAGTCCCTTTGTAAATGGGAGTCACTTTTCTTTCACTTCCTGCTATTTCTTTACCATGTGTAGAATATCTTGCTATCATTACTGTTTATTTTTACAGTTCAAAGTCCTCTGGCAATTTTGATTCCAGTAGCACCTGTGACTTCATTCTTAAGTTATTTACTCTCTTGTTCCCTAATGAGAATGTAAGTTCCATTGAAAATGGGTTATTCTCTATATTTTCCCTGGCCAACAGCAATTCTGCTGGTTAACTCTGGATTGTTCTTCCTTGTTCATTTTCCTGGTGAACATTTACATATCATGCAGGACTCAGTTAACTTGCCATTTGGCTACAGATTCTTATGTTGGTGGAATTATTGTTCCTTTTCTGTGCTTTCTTAGCCTCTCCTTTTAAAATAACCACCAAACTATATTATAGCAAAGGTTTTTTTTCAATATAAATATATGACTACTGCCCTTTCATTTTCTCTTACCTGCCTGGTCAATGCCACCACATTACTCATCTGGATTACTGCAATAGCTTTCTTTATGATATCCCCGTGTACATTCTTATTACCTTGCAGTCTAACATAATTTCCAGTGATCCTTTTAAAATGTTTAAAAATCCCTGCCCTGATGGATCTTACTTCCTAGCAGGGATGATAGAACATATATATATATTTACAGTATTAGTTACAATACTTTCTCTCATTGCTGAAACAAAATACCCAACACTGTACCCAGTACTAAAGGAGGAAAGGTCTATTTTGGCTCATGGTTTGCAGAGGTTTCAGTCCATGGTTGGCTGGCCCCAAGGCAGGGTGACATGGCAAAAGGACATGGCAAAGAAGAAACAGCTCATTGGCATGATGACAGGAAGCAGTGAGTGACTGAGGGGGGAGGGGGAGGTCGACCCTCACAGGTAATGACCTCAGTGACCCACCTTCTCCGGACAGGCTCCATCTCCAAACTTCGAATTTAGCAATAAACTCATTGGTGAACTAATCCACTGATGAGTATCACACCTCCATGATGCAATCACATCCCAAAAGCCCCACCATGAGCACATCTGGGTTTGGGGGACATTTAACATTGTTTCCATATTAAGCCATAACATGTAATATAGATCTTCTCACTGCTTGGCCCCAAACCTCCAGTGGTTCCCCATTTTACTCAAAAGACAAAGACTTTATATCCAACAGCATCCTGCAAGAGCACTCCTGCCACTGCTCCATAATTTTTTTATTTAAAAAATTTTTAATGAAATAATATTATTGGTACAATTTAGATATTCATAACGATTGCTTTCATTAAATGGAATTTGTACTTGTACATGATATATCCTGATTCTTATTTTTATCTTCCCATTCCCCTCCCCTCCCTTCAACCCCTCTTTCGTTCCCTATTTACAAAAGCTTTGCTTGCTTTTATCTTTCTTTTCTTGTTTTTTTAAATTTTCTCTTCCTTCCTTTATCCCTCCCCTTGGTGTTCCTTCCCATTTGAACATTTTCTTCCTATTTCACAGTGTCTTTTATACATTCTGGTCCCTATTTACATTTTCAGTTTCTCACACCAGATAAACACTGTGATATTTACACATGAGTGCTTGATTTATTTCACTTAAGAGTATGGTCTCAAGATGTATCCATTTACCTATAAATGTCTCCAGTTTATCCTTCTTTATGGCTGAGTAGTACTCCATTGTATAAAAAAACCACATCTTTATCCATTCATTGGTTCATAGGCATATGGCATTCCAAGATTTAGCTATTACGAACTGTGCTGCTATAAACATGGGTGTGCATATACCACCATGCTATGATGCTTTTAATTCTTTCAGGAAGCTACCAAGAAGGGGGATAGCTAGTTCTAATTTTTTGAGGAATCTCCACACTGGTTTCCGTACTTGTTATACTGTCTATACTCCCACCAGAAGTGGAGCAGGATTTCTTTTCTCCACAGCCCCACCAGCATCTATTATTGATCAATTTCTTGATAATAGCCATTCTTTCTGGAGATGGAATCTTAATTCTTGAATGACCAGTGGTGTTGAACATTTTTTCATGTATTTATTTGCCATTTGTATTTCTTCCTCTGAGAAGTATGTATTCATCTCAGATGCCCATTTTTGGATTTCATCTTTAAATTTTTTTGGGGGGGTATTTTTTCAGTTCTTTATATGTTCTAGATATTAGTTTTTTTTTTCTGAGGAACAGTTAGCAAACATTTTTTTTTACCCACTCTGTTGGTTGTTTTTTCACCCTGTTGGTGATTTCTTTTGCTGTGCAAAAGCTTTTTAATAAGATGAGATCCCAGTTGATTCTTTGTAATATTTCCTATGTCACTGGGGTTTTGTTCCTAAAGTCTTTGCTTATACCTCTGTCCTCAAGAGTTCAACCTATTTGCTCTTCCAGCAGATTTAGAGTTTCTCTTTTAATATTTAGATCTTTGATCCATTTTGATTTTAGTTTAGTGCATGATGAGAGGCATGGGTCTAGTTTTAGTCTTTGGCATGTAGACAGACAGTTTTTCCAGCACCATTTATTAAAGAGGATGTATTTCTTCCAGTGAAGGTGTTTGGCCCCTTTGGCAAAGATAAGGTGGCTAGTGTGTTTGGAGTTGTTTCTGCATCTTCTAATCTGTTCCATTGATTCTTGGGTCTGTTTTTGAATTTACTATGCTGTATTTATCACAGTAGCTCTGTAGTATAATTTTAAGTCAAGAATTGTGATGCCTCCTACCTTGCTTTTTATTGCCAAGAATTATTTTTGCTATCTAGGTCTCTCCTGGTTTCAAATGAATTTTAGGAGTATTTTGTCTAGTTTTGTGAGGTAGGCTATTGGTATTTTCATTGGAGTTGTATTAAATCTGCATAACAATTTGGGGAATATGACCATTTTTACTATGTTGATTTTTCCTACCTATGAGCAAGGGAATATTTCCATTTTCTGATATCCTCTTATTCTATTTCCTTTTTTTAGAGCATTGCAATTTTCGATGTACAGATCTTTTAATTCCTTGATACATTGATTCCTAAATATTTTATTGTTTTGATGCTATTGTGAAAGGCATTGTGGTTTCCCTTATTTCTCAGTAAGGCTGTTATTTGTATACAGAAATGCTATTGGTTTTTGAGTGTTGACTTTGTATCCAGGTACATGACTGAATTTGGTTATTAATTCTTGGAGTCTTTTGGTGGAGTTTCTGGTGTCTTCTAGGTAGAGGATTATGTCATCTGCAAATAATGATAATTTAACTCCTTCCTTTCCTATGCATGTTTGTTTCAATTTTTTCTCTTGTATCATTGCTCTGGCTAATATTGCAAGAACTATATTGAATAGGAGTGGTGATAGTGGACATCTTTATCTTGTTCCTGATTTTAGAGTGAAAGCTTTCAATTTTTGACCATTTAGTATGTCATTGGCTGTTGGTTTGTCATAGATGGCTTTTATCAGATTGAGATAAAGATCATTTATTCCAATTTTCTGTAGGTTATTTTAAAATCATGAATGGGTGTTGGAATTTGTCAAATGCTTTTTCTGCATCTACTGAAATGATTATGTGATTTTTGTCCTGGGCTCTGTTGATATGGTGTATTACATTTATTGATTTGCATGTGTTGAACCATCCCTGCATCCCCAAAATCAATCATACTTGATCATGGTGTATAATCTTTATGATTTGCTGCATTCTGTTTGTCAGTGTCTTATTGAGGATTTTTGCATCTATGTTCATTATGGAGATAGACCTAGTTTTATTTTTTGGTTGGATTCTTCTCTGGTTTTGGTACCAGGGTAATACGTGCTTCCAGGAATGACTTTTGGAATATTGCTTCCCTTTCAATTTCATTAAAAATTTTGAGGAGTACAAGATTAGATCTTCTTTAAATTTCTTGTAGAATTTAGCTGTGAATCCATTGGGACTTGGGTTTTTCTTTGCTGGTAGATTTTTAATTACATATTCAATTTGGTTGACTGATTGATACTGGTTTATTTAGAATTTTTATATCTTCTTGATTCAGCTTTAGTAATTCATATGTATCTAGGAATCTGTCTATTTCTTCTGTGTTTTCTATCTTATTAGAATAAAGGGTCTCAAAAGTCTTTCCCTTTTTTGATAAGGTTGACTAAAGGTTTATCAATGTTGTTTAATCTGTCAAAGAGCCAACTCTTTGATTCATTGATTCTTTGTATCATTTTCTTAGTCTCCATTGCATTAATTTCAGCTTTGGGTTTGACTTCTTCTCCTCCTCCTCCTCCTCTT
Organism: Heterocephalus glaber; assembly: GCF_000247695.1. The sequence continues at coordinate 7,527,010 of NW_004624816.1, forward strand.
TCTTCTTCTTCTTCCTCTTCTTCCTCTTCCTTCTCTTCCTCTTCTTCCTCCTCTTCCTCTCCTTCCTCTTCCTCTTCTTGCTCCTCCTCCTCCTTGCACTTGTGAGGCAGGTGGGAGCACCACTGAGATAAATCCCCAGATCATTGTTCTTCTTTTTCTAGAAGTTTGAGGTTCAACTTTATGTTTATTATTTGAGCTTACTCTGTTTTCCTGTTGTGAGCATTCACCGCTATAATTTTCCCTTGGAGCACCGTTTTCATTGTGTCCCATAAGCTCTGGTACGTTGTGTTGGCATTATCATTTAATTGTAGAAACTCTAAATTCTTCTATAATTTCATCTGTGACCCACTGGTTGTTCAAGGGGGTGTTATTTAATTTGCATGTGTTTATATAGTTTTTGTGGCTTCTTTTGCTGTTGATTTCCAGTTTCATTGCACTGTGGTCTGATAATATGCATGGGATAATTTCAATTACTTTGCATTTACTTAAGCATGTTCAGTGAGCTTGTATGTGGTCTATTTTTGAGAACATCCCATGCACAGCTGAGAAGAATATGCATTCAGATGTTGTGTGGTGGAACACTATAGACCTGTAAGTCCAGTTCTTCACAGGTTTGGTTTGGTTCTGATATTTCTACTTTGATTTTTTGTCTAGTTGATCTATTTGTGGCAGTGGAGTATTGAGATTCCCCCATTATAATTGTGTTAGTGCTTATTTGATTTTTCATGTCTGTTAATATTTGTTTTATTTAGCTGGATATGCTGGAATTTGGTGGATATATGTTTATGATGTTATCTCTTCTTCTTGAAGTTTTCCCTTAACAAGTATATAGTGACCTTCTTTGTCTCTTTTGATCAGTCTTGGCTTGAAGTGGATCTTGTCGGTAAACTGGATAGCTACCCCTATTTTTTCTGGGTTTCTGTCACATGAAGTATTGTTTTCCATCCTTTGACTTTCAGTCTATGGATTTCTTTTTGGGTTAAATGTGTTTCCTGTATGCAGCAAATTGTTCGATCTTATTTCTTGATTCATTCTGCCAGTCTGTTTCTTTTGATTGGTGAATTGATACCACATACATTGATGGTTATAAAGGATATACATTGGCTTATCCTTGTTATATTATTTTCCTGTTGTGGTTCCCTGTTTTTCCCCTTTGTTTAATTGCTTGTCTTGGCTGGTGGCTTCTTTCTATTGGTGTTCTTGGAATTGTGGCCTTCATTACCTCTTTCTAAAATATCCTTCAGAACATTTTGTAGAGCTGGTTTGGTGGTCATGAATTTTTTAATTTTTCTTTGTCATGGAAGTAGATTATTTCTCCATTGATTCTGAAAGATAGTTTTGCAGGTTCATCAATCTGGGTTGGATGTTTTCTTTCAAGATCTGAAATACTTCACTCGAAGCTCTTCCTGACTTCAGGGTTTGTGTTGAGAAGTCTTCTATGATTCTAATGGGTTTTCCTTTGTAAGTGATTTGTTTCTTTTCTCTAATAGTTTTTAATATTCTGTTCTTTTGCTGAATTTCTGGAATCTTGATTGTTCTATGCTTTGGTGTAGATTATTATATGCCTTAGTTTAGATTATTATATGTCTTGAGTTTTATATGCCTCACTTATTTGTAGGTCAAATTCTTTTTCCATGTTTGGGAAGTTTTCTGCAATCACTTCTGTGAACAGGTTTTTTTTGTCATTTAGTCTGACTCCTGCTTTTCCATTGAATCCAGTCAATCTTATGTTGTTCTTCTTGCATTACCTTGCAGCTGTTGATGGATTTTTCATAATCCCTCACTATTTTTAAAAGAGATTTTTCTTTCCATGATTGCTAACTGCAATCCTGTCTTCCAGGTCTAATATTCTGTTCTCACTTCCATTCATGCATTCAGCTTTGTAAAGTTTCAGTGATATTTTTAAAAAATTCTTTCATTTGTACATTTTAGGTATACAATACGTTTACATTTATCATTGGGTTCTTGTACCTGTACATGATGTATCATAGTTCTTATTTTTCCCCCATTACCTATGTGCCCTTCACCCCCTCCACCCTTCCCTATTTACATAGATTTCATTTCCATTTTTTCCCTTTTCTCATAATTTTTCCTTCTCCTAGATACCTGTTTGAATCTGTTGCATGGATTTCATTTCTTTCCTATGTTGAGCATTCATGGTTTCTATCATTTTCTTAAGCTCTTCTATTTTTTAAATTTATGTCTATTCTAGATTCACTGCGTAAGTCCTTTATTATGATTTCATCTCTTTTTTTAACCTGAGATATTATTTCTGATTTGATTTTTCTCTATATCCTCATGTATCTGTTTGTTTACTTCTACTCCTATAATTTCAGAAAGTTCAGGTGGATGGCTTCTAATTTCCTTTATCTCATTGTCCTCTGGATTTGTCCTTGGTGGGCTGGATGTCTGGAGTTGCATTTTGCTTCTGTGTCTTGTTATTTTTTATTTTTAATTTTAATTTATTTTCTGTGTTGATGCTTGTAAGTTTCTTATGTAGGTGGCTATATCATTAGTATCAAAGCTTTGCTAGGAAATGTCTATTCCTCAGAGATGATTTCTAGGTGTAGCTGGATTTTGGTCTTTGTGTGTGTACTAAGGTCATACCTTCCCAATTTATTAGGGATGAGGAGTTGTTATTTATTTGACTCAGCACCTGATCCTTTGGTACTGGAGTATGGTGATGATTATGACCCTAGACAATCACTGTTGTCATAACAAGGGAGAACGACTGATTACAACATGTATGGCATCCTGGTGAAAGTACTACAATTAGCAATAACAATAACATCAAGCACAGCCTATAAACTGACAAACTGTGGTAACTATAGAAGCAAGATCTATAATTTTATAACAAAATCCAACATAAACCAGGACCTCATATGCAGTGAGTTTCCTTTTGATAGAGTAATTTTTAACCTGTGAGGGGGAAATTTAAGAGGGATAGGGGAAGAAAATAGAATGTTGAATTCACTGTTATCACAAGTACCTGGTATTTAGTAAGAACTTTATAAATATCTGTTAGCTACTCTGCTTTGTTCCTTTTTATAGCCTCCTGTCCTACTATTATAACACACATAATGTTCTTATGAGTACTCATCAGTGGGTAAATACTTTTGGCATTGAATTGAGCCCATTTATTCATAGAAAATCCAATTTTTCTGGTGACAATATTATATTTTATGTTTATGTAACTTTAAAAAAGTCTGAGTAAACCCTTCTTTTAAATCAGAATACTGTCTTCTCTTTTTAGGAAAGTTGAGAGGCTTGAGAGAGTTGGGAAAAACTAGTTCTGTATTACTTAGGGCTCTCAATCATTTTGAGACATCTCTTTCTAGCACACAATGAAGTATACAACATGTTGAAGAAGTCGCACATCCTGAATGGTTCTTGTCATTGAGAGTTTAAAAATTTTAGTTTGAAGGACTGTGACTTCAAAGTTTTAACAGAGACACTCAACATTTTATTAAATTATTGAAAAACATTTCAAAGGCAGATAAGGATTAATTTGGATTATTTATGCTGTGATACTTCTTCATTATTGCTAGTAAGTCAGACATACTGGAGTGCATCTAGAGAACAGCAACTGGGAAGTTGGAAGGTTTGGAAACCATGCCAGATGAGGAAGGGTTGAAAGAACATGGAACTTTTAGCTTGGAGAATAAAAGACAATTATGTGACAGTTTCTTTTTGGTATTGGAAGAACAGTCATGCATGGGGAGGACCTACAGTGAGTTTTGTGTTTTGTGTTCTAGAACACTGATTCCCAAGTGTCAGCTTGATGGAAAATTATTTATTGACTGCCATGTTAAAAAGTCTTCCTTAGCAACCTAAACTTTTTGAATCTGAACCTCTGAGGATAAATCCCAGGCATCTATATTTTGAACAGTTTTCTGTGATTCTGATTTTCAGTCAAGTTTTCCAACCATTGTCTAGTATGTTAACTACTAACCACAATTGGCTATTTAATACATGAAATGTGCCTTGTGCAAATAGAGATGCAACACAGGTATAAAAATGCATAAAAACCATAAAATCACTAATAGTGCATGCTGATTATGTGTTGAAATACTATTTTGGATACAGTGAGTCAAAGAAGTATATTATTAAAATTAAGATTACCCATTTATTTTGGTATTTAATGTGGCTACTAGAAATTTAAAATTACTTATGCGACTTGCCTCTGTGGTTCTCATTTTCACCATCACTCGTGTAGAGCATGAAACTAGGATCTGTAATGTCAGAGTCAGTTTACAAAAAATGCTTTTCATGAAGTTCTTCAAAAGTAAGTGTTTTGTGTTATGAACCACCCATCCATCCAACCATTCATTCATCAAATATTTGTAATATATTCAAGTAGTAACTAGATGAATAAAGAAAATATTTTAATAAATCAATGAGAATGGGAGTTAAAATAAATGACTTGTAAGTTCACAAACTCCAACTGAAAGTAAATTATTTTCTCTTCACTTTAATTAACTTTTCTTTTTTACTGTAACTTTTGAACATCCTATTTTCCCATTTATCTGAAAGTCCTTTAAACTGTCAAAACAATTCTCTTCTAAAAATTGTGTGAGAGTGTTCTAATACTCTGAAGTTTGCTAGAATAATATCCTGATTTTTACTACACTGCTATGCACTGCATGTTTTATAAATACCCATTCCTAATGGTAGTGATCCACTTTATTTCTTCCATGCACTGATGTTTTAGTGTTTAATCTATTTGCTTATCTATTTAAATTGAGACTCTCCTAGACAAGCACTATGTCTAATTCTGTGTTCATACAGTCAAACACATTGTACTGATGGATAATTAAATATCCCAGAAAAAGTGCCAAATAGATTAAGCATTTCAGAGTGGAGCATAGCCTATATTTTTAGAACTTATTTAAATTTCCAGCAGTAATTGCTAGCTGAATATCCTCACTATGGGTTGTTTTTTTACATATTTGTTTGTTTGTTGATATATTTGTAACTGAGAAGAGTTCTTCCTGGAGACTGGCACATTGTTAAAAAGAAAATTAAAAGGCCTATAAAAATGTTTGGTTTAGGCTACCAAGGAGATGCTGTGTTCCTAAAACTGAATTTTGAGCCGGGATGTTCCCTGAGAGCCTGTTAACTTTATTTGAGGAGAAAATGTCACTCACTGAAGTATTCTGCTTGCATTTCATGAAGTTGCTAATTATACTATAAATATAGATTTATTTAAAACATATGAGTACTCCAGAGAGGCGACTTATTTTATGATACTATTATTCAAATATTTGCTCTTCCTTCTGAGACTGACTTTTAAAAGTTTGTTGTAATGTAAGTATTAGGGTTATTTCTTTTGTTAATACTTTCAATTCCCTTATGTTCAGAGTGAATTTATATTGGATACTTAATAGATAATTTAATTCAAGAAACTTAAAAAAGCTCTGACTATGGCTTTTCACTTTTGCCTTTAAAATGAAAACAGAGGGATTTTCACTCCTGGTGAAGAAGCACCATACCACAAATAAAGGAGAGAAATGCTTTAAAGTGGCTCAAAGAGAAGGGAATATTGAGTCCAAATTTGAATCCAAATAATTTGGACTAAGGCTTGTCTGGGAACTCCCATTATTTTTTGTTTGTTTGTTCTTCCTTTCTTTCTTTCTTTCTTTTTTTTTTTTGGTGCCTAGGATCGAACTCGGGTCCTTCCGCTTGCGAGGCAGGTGGCACAACCACTGAGCTAAATCCCCAGCCCAGAACTCCCATTATTAATTGACCATTATTCTGAAAAAAATGCATACCAAAGACTACCAAATTCCTTAAAATTAAATTCAAGAATCAGAAATTGGAACTCATTTTATTTGGACTTTTAACATTATTAACTCAAATCTGTGGTACCCTCATTAAATTTTTCCTGAAGTTTGTCATTAATTTCTATGGTAAAGAGTAACCTTAAAGATACAGGACACTGTTTTAAGTTACACATTGTATAAGTTTACTATATTATGAATTAAAATTAAGAATTATTTGAAGTTGAAGTTTATTTATTTATTTGTTTTTCATTAAGTTTATTGGTACATTTTAGGTATATAATACAATGACATTCATCACTGGATATTTGTACTTTTACCTGATATGTCTTGGTTCTTATTTTTTTCCCATTCCCCTGCCCTCCCTTCAACCCCTCCACCCCTCCCTATTTACAAAGACTTTGTTTCCATTTTTTCCTTTCCTCATATTTTTTCCTTTCCCTTCTTTCCTTTCTCCTACCCCTCCCAGTTCCCCTTTAGACTGTTTCTTCCTATTTCACATTATCTGTTATACATTTTGATTCCTATTTACACTTTCAGTTTCTCACACCAGAGAAACTATTTGGTATTTCCATGCGCGTCCTGTTTATTTCACTTGAGTATGGCCTCAATGTGGATCCATTTAGCTATAAATGTCTCTACTTTTTCATTCTTTATGGCTGAGTAAGAAGTTTATTCACAAGAAATAAAGCCTATACGGAGGAAGGAAAGGACACAGAATAGATGTGTACTTATTGCCACTCACCTTGAAGTCTATGACTGAGGTCAAATTTTTAAAAGTTGCCACAAAAATTTCATTATTCTTATCATAGATGCCTTTCTACAACAAAGCGTCTTATCGTGCATTTTCATGCTTTTGCTGCCATGAGTTCCATTTTAAATAATTTGGTTACATTTTCACTGAAAATAGTGTAATTTAAATTGTTCTTTGATAACATACTTTCAAATTAGAACATGTTTCAGGGACTAATGGGAAAAAAATGAGTGTTCAGTTTGTGAATCACTGACCAGGCAGGAAAGTGATGAGTGAGGAGAATCCACCTATTTAATGGATGATTACTTTTTGTTATTTTGGTCAGCAAATTAGTAAAGTCAGAGGGTGAATTTGGGAAAGTGCCAGTTAGGCTGTAGAAACTTGCCGTCTCAGTCTTATGTCTAATATGATTCTTATGTCAAATGATTCATTTACTATACCACCTTAGTAGAAGAATTAGATAAGGAAAATAATTTGTTAAATTTTTGAAAAGTGAATATTAAAATATGAATTCATAGAAAGGAATTCTTCAAATCATTAAATTCAGATATAGAATTCAGCCAGAAGTCTCTTCCAAATAAAGAGTTAATAAAATGCTCTGTTGATGTTGACAGTGAATACATGTCTGTTTTACTGTATTGAATGGATATAGGAGTCATTCATGTAAAAATATGAGAGGACCATGGGAAATGTGAAATAAATATTCTGAGTTCTTTCTGCAGAGGAACTTGTTTTTAATTAGAGAAGGTAGAGTAAAATGTGCTTAAAAAGAAAAGATCAAATGTTTTTGCAGAGCAAAATCTGTCCTCATAACATTATAGGTATTATGGAAGAACAAGCTATGTCATAAGACACATCAAACAGATTCAGTCATCAGTTTGTGATACATGAATAGACCTGGTCACTGCTGATTCTGGAACTGAGTCTTGCTGGTGCAGATTGCTGCCAACATTGGAAACTGAAATAGCCATTGTCCCTTGTTAGGAGTAATGGAGTTTATAAATGTTAGTCAACCCTTCTTCCCTCCTGCATTTTTGCAGTTTGATTTTGAAACACGCTTATATTTGGTGTTATAGTTTAATTTTGTTTATAGATATATTTTTATACAAACACATTACTGGTAAGAAGTAGAAATGATAGCAAAGTCATGAGCAGAATATTAAAAAAGATTGAAAAAAGGTAATATTGACTTCATCTATATCGTTCAGTTTAACAGTGCCATATACCAATTATGTTTGATTATCTATCTATTTTTGTGCTGAGGATCACACCCAGGGCCTCACACATGTTGGGCAAACACTTTACTACTACGCTCTATCTTTAACCCTTTACTCATAGCTTTGCAAGTGCATATCTTGTTACTGACATACAATAATAAATAAAGAATCCAAATTTGGGCTTTTTTGTGGCTTTAGTGCATTAGTGCTTCAGTATTATTCTGAAAGAAAATGTATAGAAATGATTTTACCAAGTTTCTTACCAAATTCTATCTAAAGCTTGGCTTTTAGTATTTATTTATGGATGTGAATTCATTACTCCTCTTGATTTATGGTAGAGGAGTATTGATGAATGGGTGAGTTTGGGACACTAACTCAGTCAGCTCTTTTTTATGCTTTCTGGGGCAGCAGTGTGCTTACTGGATAAAGTTAGCATTTCTATTATAAACAATAACTGTTTAGGTTTCACTTGTTGGTTCTTTGGATTCAATAGGAAGTGTGTATCTTGATGAATAAAATATCCATAGGATCCTAGCCTAATTTATCTTCATTATATAAACATATACATGTAATATAGATATTTAAAATATATTATATGTATGATAAGCTTAGATTCTCACATTCTTCAGATTGCCCCAGGAACCAAATCACATTTTCCTATTTCTTCCCTTCATCTGGAAGCACTACTCTTCTCCTAAGTTTTGCTTTATGCTTTCTGATCACTTTGGATGTTCTCTTTAGCATTTATATCTATATTATGATCAATGTTGCGAAGGATTTCTGGAGTCCCTATGGGAGTAGGATTTATTTAATGATATTGCCAGGGCTTTAATGACATTGCCTATCATTTCAAATTACTTTTTTCATTGTATTGCTATTTGCCCTGTTTTCACTTTTGTAAATATTTTCAGAAACTCTGAGGAACCTAGGTTTCAGAAGCTTATTTTATTCAGAGCCCATATCAACTGAGCGTATTTGATTATTTCAGTATATGGTTCTGATATTAACTTTTTATAGTAGAAGAAATTACTGTTTAGATTGATCCCCTCTTTGATAAATGAAAGTTAATACTAATTGAATATAATCTTCAAACTTAAATTATAACAAATAATATTTAAATAAACAATTTGTTAGCAAAACTATTAATATACTATTGTTTTGGAGCAAAGCAAAATGTCTCCTGATACCTTCTTTTTGTAAAATTAGCAACAAGTGCATGGAATAGACATCCCTGCCACTTCATTTCTAGTACTTTTCCATTTACAGACTTCCCTTTATACTTAACTCATTTTTGTATTGTTAGAGTTATTTGTAAGTCTGCATTATTTTATAATCATTAAAATAAAAATTAAAAATATTTCTTCAGAACCACTAAATTAGTAGATTTGTCTCTCAAAATTATCATTATCATATAAAAGTATTTCTGTTTACTTTTTTATTTATATTATCATTGAAATATGCAATTAAGTGCAAAAATCTTGAGTCTGTAGTTTGCTAAGTTTTTAAAATATCAAACAAAATAGGTATTAGTTCCAAAACTGTCCAAAGAGACAAGACAGGACATCATAATGATAAAAGTGTCAATTAACCAGGAAGATGTAACAATTATAAATATACCCAACATTAGAGTACCCACTTCTGTGACAAACATTAACTGAAGTGAGAAGTAGACAAAACAAAATTTAATATTCCACTATCAATAATGGATAGATTAACGAGACAGAAAATCAATAAGGAATCAGAGGAATCAAAAAGCACTATAGACCAAATGGATCTGTATTAATCAGCTTTCCATCATTGTGACAGAATACTTGAAAAAATAAATTTACAAAGGTTTATTTTGACTTATGGTTTCTGTCTATGGTTGCTTAGACCCATTGCTTTTGGGCCTACAGTGAGGCAGTCGATCATGGTAGAAGGATATGGTATAGGAAAGCTGATCTTACCATGGTGCCAGTAAGCAAAAAGAGAGATGGAAAGGACCCAGGTTCCAAATATACCCTTAAAAGGCTTGTCCCCATTGATCTGTTTCCTGCAACTAGGCTGCACCTCCTAAAATGTCATCTTCCAGTAGCAACATGAGCTAGTGACCAAGCCTTCAATACATAAGCCTATGGGAAGACATTTTTGTCAAAGATATGATATTTCACTCCTGTTCCTTAAAGGTTCATGGCTATTCATAGTGCGAAATATATTCAGTCTTTCTCCAAGAGTCCCCATAATCTTAATATTTCCATAATCTTAATAGTTCTCATAATCTTAATAGTTCCAGCATTGCTAAAAAGTCCAAATCCAAAGACTTTTCTGAGACTCAAGGCAAACTCTTAGCTTGTAGGCTCCTCTAAAAGTCAAATAAACAAGTCACATACACATACTTCTAACATATAATGGTGGGATAGGCAAAGGATAAACATTCCCACTCAAAAAAAAAATATATATACATGGCATAGGAGCATGATACCAAAGGAGCTATGATACCAAAGCAGGACTGAAACACAACAGGGAAAATGTTAAATCTTGTGATTCCATATCTGGCATTTGGGGAACATGTTGGTGCTCTGTATACTCCAAAGGGCAGTCCTACTCATATGATATTACTGGCAGCCCACATGGGCACTTTTTTGGGCTGGCTCTGCTGTGATCTCTCCATTTTTGAAAGTGAGATATTGCAAGTTTTATTATTATTGTAAAGTTCTCTACTCATCCCTTCAGTTCAATTAATGTTTGTATATACTTGGATTCTCTGATGTTGGGTACATTTATGGTTTTAATCATCATATCTTCCTTGTTAATTTACCCTTTTATTGTCATAATGTCCTTCCTTGTATCTTTGAAAATTTTGGAAATAAAATCTATTCTGTCTGATTTTAAAAAACGAACCAAAATAAATACTCAAGATTTGTGCATTTCACATTCCTGGCATCTCTAATGCCCTGGGGTCTCCACTACATTTTTGGCTATTTGCTCACAGCTTTATGCACTGCCATCTCAGAGGCTGCCTGCAGGGATTCTAGCCCTGCCACATATGACTTCTTACACCTTCTGGTTGAAGCTTCCATGACCCCATAACTCTTGTATTCTGCACATCTGCAAAACCAGCACAACATGAGCAACACCAAAGTCTGCTGCCAGGAGGAGCAGTAGCTGGGTCCCCTTGAACCATAGCTTCAGTGGCCTCTTAAGTGTCCAGATGACTAAACTTGGGGAAACAATTCTCTAGAGGCCCAGTGGGAACGGGGTACCCCAGAGCTCTGTTTTCAAAGTAAAGAATTTCAAACTAGTTTACACTTTTACATCCTTAAGCCTGCAATGAGTTGGGTCTGACATTCCTAGTCATATTCTGGTCTTATGAGCTCATACTAAAATAAGCTATTAATCTCTGCTTAAATTCTTGGTTTTATTTAACCTGCATCTCCAAACCTTTCCAGATTGCTCCCAGTTCTCAAGGCTTCTGGAACACATGGTTAGGTACAGTTACAGGAGCAACCTTACTTCTTGGTACCAATTTTATGCATTAGTTAGTTTTCTGCTTTTATGACCAAATACCCGAGAAAAATCACGTTAAAGGAGGAAAGCCTTAATGTGGCTCATAATTTCAGAGGTTTTAGTCAATAGTCACTTGGTTCAGTGACTTTGGGCCTATATCAAGGCAGTCTGTCATGGGGGAAGTGCAATGTGACAAATTTTGATAATTGTATAAATCAGATAATCCTAGCTCCAAATGTGATACTGAACATTACCATGCCCCTAGAAAGTTTCCTGTTCCCCTTTCTAGTCAGATTTCTGCCCCATTCTCTACAATTACTCTCTCACCTTTTATGGGATGGGTTGTTTAATATAATAATATAAGTAAAATCAAACATTATGTATTCTTTTGTGTGTTTTTTTTCATTTAACATAATGTCTTTGAAATTTATCCATGTAAAAAGAAATAATGCATTTCTTTTTATTGCTTATTATTGTGTTTTATGAATATACCACAATTTGATAACTCATTTTCCTGTTAATAAATATTTTGTTATTGTAAGACTGCTGTAAATATTCTGTACAAGTGTCTTTAGGCATATTCTTAGAAACTGGCAGTTCCTGAAATGGTTTACCATTTTGTATTGTTCTGACTCATATGGAAAAATATGAGAGTTCCAATTGTTCTGCAGCCTCACAAACATGTGTGATTTGAAGTCTTTTATTTTATCCAATTTAGTGGGTGTAAAGATCTTTTTATTGCTGCTTTGTAGATTTCTTCATATATTCAGGATACAAATCATTTGTCAGATATTTGACTTGTGAATATTTTCTCCCATTTTATGGAGTGTCTGTTCATTTTCTTAATAGAATCCTTTGATGAGCAGGGATATTTAATTTTGATGATGTCTAGTTTATCAATTTTTTTCTTTTATGGCTTAAGTATTTTGTGTCTTTCCCAAGAAATCTTACATTCATTTAATCTTAAAACTCTCTTTTAATTTGTGTTATTTTTTTCAACATGAAAATACAACAGAAAGAAACAGATCTAAATAATTTTAATATTTTAAGGTATTGTCACAACATAATTGCTTACACGGGAAAGGCAGGTAACACACAAGAGTTCAGTGAACTGGATATGAATTATAAGGAGTAGTTAGGTCACTGGGAAATGGCAAAGTCTGGATTTGATTTATAGCTGTTCAACTTGAAGTTTACATATGTGGAAAGGATGAAACACTAAGAGGTAACTGGCTTGTGACCTCTGCCTTAAAAGATTATTGAGATATGCTCTTAGGAAATTATTTTTGTCCAGTGACCACTGGTTGAGGCTTGTATTCTTTTTAAAGGAAAAGTAGTGATCAGTCTATTTTATTAAAAACAGACAAAAAACAATACTCAGATTTATCAGCTAGTCTGCCCTTTCTTCTTCTTCTTCCTCTTCCTCTTCCCCTTTCCCCTCCCCTCCCCCTTCCCCTTCCCCTTCCCCCTTCTCCTTCTCCTTCTTTCTTCTTTCTTCTAAAATGAGACTGTGTCATGAGGAGAACAGTATGGCTTTAGTGACCTCATACCTAACACAAAGACATGAGATGTTTGGGAGGAGTGTCCTCTGGCTCTTTGGCAGGGAAGTAGAGGAAGATGACCAATGTCCTATGTATAGCTGTGCTGCTCACTGGGGTGATGTTTCTTGCTTGCCTGTTGATAGATGTTCTGCTGGCACTTGAGGCTCAGTTTATGGCTGCTGTAACTTGTGTACTGGTCTTTTGCTGACTTGGTCAAAACCTGGTATCTGCTGGCTGTTTACCTTATCTTGGCTCCTGCTACTGGTCTGGAGCCTTTTGTGGTCTGTCTCTAACTCCTGTTTGAGTCTAGTCTGGGTGCTGGTCCCTTTGTGTCATTCTTTATAAAGCCACCTCACTGTTCCTCTGGTGCTCTCTCTGGCAAGGTTCTCAACCAGACCTTGGGAAACCTGTCTCAGAATATACCTTCTTAGCCTGCTGCATGTCTGAATTTACTTTGATGTGACTATAACCTAAGTTGATATAGCACAGCCTGAAAAGCCATCATCTTACTAAGTTTACATAGGGAGTAGGCATGAATTTTCTTTTGTCTTTTTCATACTCTTTCTTAATTAATGCAACTCCCTATCTCTAGACCAAATCCCCAAGACAGGAAAATCTCTTCTCTTTCCTCTCTTTTTTATTTTCTTCACAACTCCTTCCAGTTTCGTAAGAATCAGAAAATTTAAAGACAATTATCATTTTATCTTCATATTTCCACTTCGTTTTCTGTCATTTGTAGAAGGGGTACATTTAATATGCCACTAAGAAAGTCTTTGAACCACATTCAACAATCCTGGCCCTTATATATTCAAGGAATAAATCGAGAAATTTATAAAATTCTCTCTAGAGATAGTAGCAGGCTTGCAAGGCTATTGCCTTTCTGCAAAATCCTATTTTTAAATTATAGAAGTTGAATATTACCTAGGCTTACTTTGTACTGAGCCAAAATCTTGCCAGGCAGCAGGATGCTTAGGCTAGCTGAGGTGAATGCATTCAGAAAGGCACATTCATAATTTATACAATATTATCCCTGTTACACATAAGAAAATAGAAATAAATCCACTGTGTTAAATCTAGTGTATTAATCTCAGTGGAGTTAAAAAGTAAATTATTATAGGAGATATATATATATATATATATATATCACAATGCTTAAGGAGCACACACCTTAGTTTGGAAGATAGAATTAATAGATATGAAACATATATACAGGTAAGAAAATAATTTAATACTTTTATTTCATGGAAATAAGGATTCAAGTATTCCACTGTTAACCTTCTTTACATCATTACTGGGCTGGGAAACTTGGCATAGGGTGAGCTACTGCCTAGCCAATAACCCTGATGGTGACTGTATAGGCTGAGTTTCCAGCCCATTATTGCAGTTCTTTTTCTGTTTTGATCTGTTAGTCCTAGAGCTATTGGAAGCATAGAATGTTATGTAATATTCTGATTTTTTATATCAGTCATTGTATAGTATGGAAGAAAACTTTCTCTGTCAATAATCAGCTGTACTCTCTAACACTTCCACAAGATACTCCCAAAAGACCAGTGACTGATACAGGCTTCAGAACATTATTTATTATGAGAGTACCACAATACACAGGTGGATGTTTTTAATTCTGGAAAGTTATAACTTAACTTAAAGACAACCAGATAACATTTATATGTATCATAAATATAAAACTCAAATGGAAATTGAAAGAGCATTGTAGGAAAAATGTATAAAACTGTCAAGTATAAATATATATTTGCATAATGACACACAGATGCTACTTGCCTGAGAAAAACTGGAAAAATGTTTTGTGATTTATTTTTCATTGATCATGTTAAATGGGTTTCATTGTTTACAGCAAGGTATAATACTCTAGTATATTGACTGAAAGGGAAAATATGGAAGAAAAACTACAGTTTTTTCACCTGGAACCTAGGGTACTCCACTGCTGCAGCAACTTAGAATGCAGTAGATTGCAAGAGCAATAATATTGACATGACAAATGATAATGGTTCCAGAGGAGCGATGCTGATCAATATTGCTAGTGATCCATAAACTGAGGACTCTCTTAGTAAGTTTTGATATGATTAGACCACAGTGGTATGAAAGAAGCTATTCCCTTCTGCTGTGCTGGAATTTTCATTAAAGCAGAATGTCCATGTTGATGGCAACCCCAGAGTCTGGCTGGCAGTGGTGGAATTTTTTTGTGAATTTAAATGCATCATTAACTATAATGGCTCCAAAGGAACTTTTGTGGTCTTTGGGGGTCAACAATCTCTAAATACATACTTGCATAATGAACTACAGATGCTATATGAGCATTTTTGCGGACATCTGGCATATAAGTTGTCCCTTAAATGGACTTAAACAATATATATGCTCAACTCAGTAATTTGAAGGGATCTACCTCAATCATTAGTCCATATGGTCATTAGGTGTAAATGTTCCAAGTTCATTTTCATTTTATTATCATTTTTATAAGTCCATAATAAGCACTGCTTTAACATGGAGCTCAAGTCATTTTCTAAAGTCTTGAATTTTAAGAGCTTTGAAGATCAAAACCTTTTCATAAGTAGAGACTAACCAAGGCTCAAAGATTTTTACCTAGAAAGCAAATTGAATTTTGCTGATCCAGTTTCTTCAAAGTGGTAACTCTCATGTGACTTTAGAGTAGATAAATTAAGTCTAATTAATTTTTTAGTTTCTGCTTTAAGGCCATGCATGTATGTGTGCATGTTCATGTGTGTGCATGCACATTTGTTTATGAAAAAAATCTCTGGATCAAAAAGTTCCAAATATTAATCTTTAGCTTTTGGGCCATTTTCTTCACTTCAGAATACTGGGTTTCCATATAATGTAGGCTTTCCCTTAGAAAAGCCTGCTGCTCTCATCTCTTTCTCTAAATCAGAGCTGTCCAATAGAATGATGTGATGGAAATGTGCAGTCCTGTGTAGTAATCACCATCAAATGTGGTTGTTAAGCATTTGAAATGTGGCTAGTGTAAGTAAGGAACTGAGTTTTAATTTTTAAATTTAGCCTTATGTGGCTAGTGTACTGATCTAACCACTGAATACTATTTTGTATCTTACATTTTACTGCACTGTCTTCAACAGAAGAGCTCTAAATGCTGTCTACTCTTCCTATCCTTTTTCATGCACTTAGTGAACTTTATGTCAGGAATCATACTACTTGATTAGGCAGGACTATCTTCAGTTAATAGTCTTTATCTTTTATGCATAAACTCATTTGTGATAGGAAAAGTCTCGTTTGATATATACAAAAATATATTAGGAAAGGTAGCTTTTTAGAATAAAATTTGAAGCCTATATTATTTAATCACAATTTTAGAAGTTTATAAAGTAGTTAAAGACTTTGAATTTTTCTAGTTTGTAAAGACATGTGACTTATCCTACAATTAGGAAACTTCACTTGAATTTTGGGACTCAATATTTTCAGTTTTGGGTGGAAAATATAAAGGATTAAAGGTAAATATTCAATAAGGGACAAAGTTGGAATTATCTGGACGTTTATGTCAGAATTTGTCTCCATTTCTCTCTCCTTTTAGTATTGTGGATTAAATTTTGAGTCTTGCACATGCTAGACAAGTGCTTTACCATTGAACTGTAGCCTCCGACCCTCTTGTATGACTTTTTGGGATATATGGTTTTACAGTATTTGTCTTGGTAAATACCTAGGAGTTAGATTGCTGGCTCATAGGCTAGGTATACAAGTAGCTTGAGAAAAAGCTACTTAACTGTTTTCCTAAGTGGTCATGACATTTTATGTTTTTACTAGAAGTATCCAAGAGACCCAGCTGTTCCACATTTTTCCTTACATCTGGTGTCATAGGGCCTTTATTTTAGCCATTCTAATGAAGGCGTGGTAGGATCTCTAAATTTAACCTGAATTTCCCTGGTGATAAATATGTTTTTGTGTGCTCACTTGTATTTTATATATGTTCTTTTATGAAGTTTTTGTTCAATTCATTTACTCACCTTTTATTAGTTTTTTGTTATTATTGAAAATTGTTATTGTGTAGTTTTTGTATTTATTTTCTTAATGAAGTCTTTTGATAAACAGATGTTCTAGTTTCTTAGGGCTGATGTAAGAGATTACAACACTCTTAGCAGCTTAAACCAAAAGAAATTTATTCTCTCACAGGTCTGCACACCAAAAATCTGAAATAAAGTTGTTGACAACACTTCCTCTGAAGAAGTATTTTGCTTCTTCCTAGCTTCTGTTGACTTTTGGCATCTTTGACATTCCTTGGCTTTTGACTGCATCATTCCAATTTTTCCTGTTTTTTCTTGATGACAGAAGCTTTCTGTTTTAATGAAATGCAATGTATCTATTTTTATTTTATAGCTGATGCCTCCCCCAAAGGTTCTCAAAGATATGCTGTGCTTTCTTCTGGAAATTTTGTCATTTTTATCTTTTATGTTGAGGTTGATAATACATTTTGAATTTATTTTTGTTTTTATGGTGTGAGATGGAATTCAAGGATGATTTTTTATATGAATATCTATTTTTTCCAGCATGATCTATTGAAACATTATCCTTTCCTCATTACATTTCTTTGGTAGTCTTGTCAAAATTTGTTGATATATAAGTATACCACTGTTTCTAAACTCCGAGTAATTCCAATACCACACTGTGCTGATTAATGGGGACTTAACAGTAAATATTGAGATCAGATGGTATAAATACTCCAGGTCTCCAACTTCCCACAGTTCCTCCCTTTCTTGCTTGTTTCCTCCCTTCTTTTCCAAGGTTTTGGTTATTGTAGGTCCTTTATACACTACTGAATTTTGTTATCTTCTTATAAAGAGTGTTGAGATTTTTGTGGTAGGCAATTACTTTACTAGCTATCATTATTCTGTTTATGCTTGATTTTAGAATTTGCTAAGGTAGGTGGAAGAGCCAGAGTGGCTCCATTCCTGAGACATGGTCTTTCTGGGATTGAATTCTTTGGATGTTCAGAGAGGTTCCTTCAGTTTGTGTAGTTATAATCCAACATATCAATCACTATGTCACCCCTGGAATTCCATTCAGCTTATATACCTAGGAGCTGTTCACTGCCAACTGACTAGAGTCTTGTCTTGAATGCATACAGCTAAGCCATTGGCCAAACTTAGGAAATTCATGGTATTCTTGAGAGAGCCCTTGGGAAAACTTCTGGAGCTTTTCTGCACGTTTTTTTTTTTCTATCTCCATCCAGTAAAGACTGCTGTTGTCCCTTTGAGCTTCATGCTCTTTCCTATGTCTCAGTTTGTAAAGTGCTCCTAGGCAGAAAACCAAAATTCTTTTAAGGAGGACATGCATAAGGTATCTCTTATCAAATGCTTAAAAGTAGTTGCTTTGTATATTTGCAGTGTTATAGTTTTATGTAGTAGAGAGTAATTTTGATAGCCATTATTGTATTAAGGCTGGGACAGAAAGGCTGGACTAACCTATTGGAATGAATTGTAAATTGTATTACCATTCAGTTGGATTCTTGAAGGCATATGATATTTAAGGATTTGATGTATAGAAAATTGAGGCAAAGTATATGATATAGAAGTAAGGATTGTGAAAAGGACCATAGGGTACACTTAAAGAAGTTCAATTACTTCTGGTAATCAGGGAGTATTGTAGCAATTTTGAATGTCATACTAGGTAGCCTGCCAATTTCTGTTCTCTTTTATCCATTGTGCTTCCAGCTAACAGATTTCTGAGGTATTGCCCAGTGCACACGTATGAATTGATCTATTGAATTTTAAACTGGTGAATTTTAATACAAGTATTATGACTTTTGCCCAATTGATGGTTAGCCCGTCAAAGAAAATTATTTTTAAAATGTTAAAAATATCAAGTTTAGGGGAATTCTTGCCATACCATGTTGTTCAACTACTTCGTATCTCCTCATATTTGGACATAAAAACAACTGACATAGAAAACCATCATCAGAATTTTAAAAGATATCTCTTCTTCATGTATTTGGTCTATTTATATTTTGAAAAAAAAGGAAAGAAAATCACTTGCTACATATTGTACAGTACTTTAGACTTCCCAGTGTTACACTTTGTTTTAAGCTAGAAATCTTTTAAAAATGGTTGACCTTTCTTTTTTTATTTTTAGAGAATGTTTGTGTTAGCTTTTTGTTGATGTAGCAAATACTTAAGAATAACAACTTAGAGGAGTAAATGTTTATTTTGGCTCATGGTTTTAGAGGTTCCAGTCCAAGGTTGACTGGATCAATTGTTGTGAGCCTGGGGTGAGGCAGAGCATCACAGCAGAGAGCATGAGGGAGCAGAGCTGCTCACTTAATTGCAGCAAGGAAGGAGAAAGGATGATAGGGCTAAAGAGAAAGGGATTGGGGACAAGATTCAGTCTTCTGTGGTGTTGTTTTTATTTTTCCGATACCAGGGATTGAAATCAGGACCTTGTGCTTGTGAGGCAGGCGAGGCACCACTGAGCTAAATCTCCAGCCCAAGATTCAGTCTTCTGACCCACACCCGCAGTGATCTCCTTCTTCTGATTAGATCTGACCTTCTAAGTTCCCATGCTCTCCAAGTAATCCTATAAATTATGAATTCATCAGTCGATGAATCCACTGCTGACATTAGAACCCTCACGATGCAGTCACCTCCAAAAGGCCTGCTGTATTGAGGATCAAGCCTTCAATGCATGAGTCTTGGGAGAAACTTCATATTTAACTGTAACAATACTAATGCTTCATTGCTTACTTAGATTTATTAAAAATCACCAGCGTATATATTATTCCATTTAGAAAGAAGAAAAGAGCCTCACTTAAGAAAGTACAAGCCAACTTCAAATTAATAGATATGTATGTTGCACCTACTCTGGGCTAGTTTGGATTTTTCTACAAAATGGCCACTATATGAAAGGCCTGGGATAGTTTAGTCAGTATTTCTTAACCATGTGCATTGTATAAACCTATTTTAATGGAAAAAATTCTTTCTGACTCATATTATGTCCCTAAATTATTTGTATTACATTATTCCTTAAATTTACATAAACAGTATAAAGAAAAACAAGTTTAAAAACAAATCTGCCAATAGAAATAAACACTATTAGCTTAAAATATAATATTTTGCTGAAAATCTAAATTATTGTTTACAAAGTGAATGTGGTAAAAAGCATGCAGGCTTTTGTAAACCTATTTCATGTACTATTCAGTGACTTAGTTCCACTATTACTTTGCTGTTAATACTGAAAAACTTTTCTCCTTATAATAGTCAGTAATGTAATTTGCCTATCTCTTGGTCTGAAACCATCTTTTATGTGTGTTATTTACACGTATCCTTTTTTTTTTTGGTACTGGGAATCAAACTCAGGGCCTTGCGTTTGCCAGGCAGGCACTGCACTGCTGAGCTACAGCCCTGGCTACATGTATCTTTATGCATTTGTCTGGTAATTAAAATAAGACCATTAAGGTCAATGAAATTATAAACAAGAACACAAAGGCAGGTACTGAAGTTTTGACAGTCCTTCAGAAGTTGGTTTTCCAAATGTTTGAGAGTGTATTATTAATGATAGTATTTAAAAAATTACTATGTCTAACAAGCTGCATAATGATACAATTCTTATAGGTAAACTTCAGACTCAGGAATGCATTTATGCATATGCAGTTTAATAAACAACATTCTAAAATGGGTTTGAGGAGGCAAAGATGGAATGAAGGGAGGCCAAGAGTCTGTGTCAACAAAGGAGCCAACCACCCTTACTGGAGGAAAGATCGCCTTTTTAATAAATGGTGTTGGAAAAACTGGATTTCAACTTGCCAGAGATTAAAACTAGACCCCTATCTTCCATCATGCACTAAACTAAAATCGAAGTGGATTAAAGATCTAAATATTAAAACAGAAATATTAAACTTTCTGGAAGATAAGTTAGGTAGAACTCTCAAAGACATTGGCGTAGGAAAAGACTTTATGAACAAATCCTCAGTAGCACGGGAGCTAGCACAAAGAATCAACAACTAGGATCTCATCATATTAAAAAGCTTCTGCACTGCAAGAGAAACTGCCAACAGAGCCAAGAGTCAACCTACAATGTGAGAAAAAATTTTTACCAGCTGTTCCTCAAACAAAGGTTTACTATTTAGAATATATAAAGAACTCAAAAAAATCAGACCCCCAAATATTTCAGATGCCCAATTCAAAAATGGGCATCTGAAATGAACAGACATTTCTCAGACAAACAAGTAAAAGCAGCAAATAAATATATGAAAAAAAGTTCAACATCACTGGTCATTTGAGAGATGCAGGTGAAAACAACACTGAGATTTCACTCACCCCAGAAAGAATGGCTGCTATCAAGAAATCAACCAATAATAAATGCTGATGGGGCCGTGGAGAGAAAGGAACCCTTCTTCATTGTTGGTGGGAGTGCAGACTGGTGCACCACTGTGGAAATCAATATGGAGATACCTCAAAAAACTAGGATTAGGAGTACCATTTGACCCAGCTATTCCTCTGCTGGGTATCTTTCCAAAGAATTAAAAGAATCATACCACAGTGATATATGCACACCCATGTTTATAGTGGCACAGTTTGTAATACCTAAAAGTTGTAAACAGCCCAATTGGAGACTGGATAAAGAAGATGTGTGTGTGGGTTTTTTTAAAAAAATAGAATGGAGTACTACTCAGCCATAAAGAATGAGAAACTAGAGACATTTATAGCTAAGTGGATGCACATTGAGGCCACACTCTTAAGTGAAATAAATAGGACACACGTGTAAATACTGAATAGTTTTTCTGGTATGAAAAACTAAAAGTGTAAATAAGGATCAAAGTGTATAATTGATATTGTGTAATAGGAAGAAAAGGTCTAAAGGAATAGGGGAAGTGGGAGGGGTAGGAGAAAGTAAAGAAGGGAAAAGAAAAAATATGAGAAAAGGAAAAAAATGGAAAGAAAATCTTTGTAAATAGGGAAGAGTGGAGGGGGTGAAGGGGGGGCAGGGGAATGGGGTAAAAATAAGAACCAAGATACATCATGTAAAAGTACAAGATCCCAATGATGAATGTAACTGTATCATATACCTAAAATGTACCAATAAACTTAATGGAATAAAAAAGAGTCTATGTTAACAGTCCAGAAGTGGGATATTGAGGGTTTAAACAAGATTGCAAATGTTGAAAATGGAAAAGAGAGTCAATGGCTGGTCACTAGTCCCAGTATTCCAGAAAGATTTTATTTGTCATTCTGTTATTAATTTCTTCATTTTGGCCATTTATCACTGGTGACTTAGCCTTCTAAGATGATAAAAGACATCTAAGTTTTCTCATTTGTCACTTTCACATGAAATTGTTGAATGAGATTTTAAAAACATGAAATCTTGGTACCAAGTGAATTCTCAGTAAATGGGGACTGTTACTAATCCACTCACATTCATTGAGTTTTAAATTAGGTCAACAAATGAGTTAGACTGGGTTTGATAAAACCTGAGTACCATTCTCAAGAAGCTCAGTGTGGTGAGGGAGACTGACAGAAAATCAAATAAATGCTCTGTAGTGCTGGTAACATCTGCAATGGAGATGGCTGTCAATAGATTGAGTCTTAGGAATAAATCTCCAGTTCCACCAACTCTGATGGGCTCTTCAGAACTGCCTTGTCAATCAAGGGCAGTGTTTGACTGAACTGGAACTTGGGAAGCATTTAGACAGGTGGTAATTTTATGGGCCAGTGTCGCAAGTAAGGACATTCCAGATTGAAGACACAGCATTTGCAAAGACATGGGGAGTTGAAGAGCTTGGTGCATTTGGTGGCTTGCAAGTAACTTAGTGTGGATAGAATGAAGCAGGCATGCGGGTTGAGGTTGAAGGATAACACAAATTACGTAACATTGAATCCTGGAAACCTGACCTCAGGCATCTGTCTTGCTAATATGTGCCACTGGTTATGAAAAGAACTGAGAAAGGCTGGATTTAGCAACGCAACCTAACAGAACTGTTGGAAAAGCAATCCAAAGCTATGTTGCCTGACGGCAGGCAAATAGTGTTATCATGGATTTGCAGAGCAGAATTTTTATGGTCTTTTTCACTAAGGTCAGTATGTAAACTTTTCACCCTGATCACAAACTTGCCAGCAAACTTGAGGGAATGATTGCTCTCCAGTGAAGACTTTGTGTTTGAGAAAACATTCTAATACATGAAAAAATTTAAAATTAGATTATTGCAGATACTCATGTCATATTAGTATTTCTGCAGAAAACTGAATATCCTCTTTCAGAAAGAAGAGAATAATATTTTCCTGGTTTTATATATTAATGAAGAGAAATGCAGATGCTTACAACATTGGTATGGGACATTGTTACAAATAATATATATTTTTATGAGTTCTGTTGTATATCATTTGTAAACCCAAATCATTTTTGATTCTTACAATTTCATTTTTCTTAATTGCCATCATTGTAAGGAACATGAAAACACATACACACCCACAAACATATGTGTATGGATAGGGGGAGAGAGAGAGAGAGAGAGAGAGAGAGAGAGAGAGAGAGAGAGAGAGAGAGAGGTTTTTAAAATAGTGACCATAATACATTACATTCTTTAAATTTTTTTGTTTGGGATTACCAAGGTTACCAAAGAGACATGTAAATATTCTTCAGAAGCATAATTAGTACAATGATAGAGAATAATCCTTTACAGATGGTATAAAGGAATGAGAAAAATTTTACAAAGATCATAATGAGCATAGGAAATGTAGTATAAATTCACTTACATGGCACAGATTGAAGCATGCGTGGGGAGGTGTGGGAGCTGCACAAAATTAAATCCCCTCATCACACTCTGTAAATTGCCATCTTGCAGTCACCAGGTCCTCCTCCTTCTCATATGTTGAAGTTATGCTCCCATATTGGCAGAAGAAAATTTCATAGTTCAACATATTCACACTTAGTTGATGAACTCATTTATAATTGTGGTTCATTTATAATTATAAACTGATGGTGTGCATGTTGAAATGATTGTTCATATCCACATCTATTAGAGAAGTGTTCTACTCTTCCCGTGATTTTTCTGTCACCCATAAAATGTAATAAATGTGTAAGCATTTTAGCTGTGCGAGAAGAACTGAGGAAGAAATAGTGCTGTCCCGTTATCTGACATTTGGGATTGGCTATTTATTTATATTACAGACTAATTTGAATGCAGATTATCAAAATATGTGTGTGCTTACATAAGTGTATTTGTGTGATATATTAAAATGGTACTTGTTATGTTGCAAGCATGTTCTAAATTTTTTATATATGTTAATCTTGACAACAACCGTGTGTACTACTATTACTTCAATTTTCCAGATGGTAACAAAGGTAACTAAGTCCTGGAGAGGTTAAATAATCTGTGTAAGCTAGAAAATGATAGAACTTTCATAGAACTTCAGTATTCACTGACTCTGGTGTGTATACATTTATTAAAAGTACTTATTCTTAGTAGAATAACTATAGAAGGCAATAATGTACTGTATATTCTTTTTTAAGAAGTTAGGAAAAAGGACTTAGAATGTTTTCTCCATAAAGTGATCGTTTTTTTGAGGAGATATATATGTTTACCCTGATTTGAAAGTTATATAATGTATACATGGAGCATTATAATGGTGCCCCATAACTATGTACAAATTTTGTGTCAGTTAAAAATAAAAACAAGAATGTGATTGTTCAAAGCATTGGTCCATTTATGCAGTAAATGACTGAT
Organism: Heterocephalus glaber; assembly: GCF_000247695.1. Next base: position 7,551,483 of record NW_004624816.1, read on the forward strand.
ACAGTATGTATATTACCTAAGTAATTCATATTGTCTTTATGTACAAAAACCTTCTTTACAACTGTTACACATGAGCAATAATTACAGATTTTCTTGATATAGTGAACAACAGAAATGCTCTTATGAACTTTCCAGGACATTCTGTGCTGACATAATTTTAGACATTCCTTTTGTGCTTTGGGGAGCACTGTAATAACAAATTCTTGTATCCTATTTCTCAATGGGTTTGATTACCTTTAATGATGTATATTTTCATGCTATATCATCCAAATACTCAAATACAGGTAGAAGGTTTGAAATTGAACCTCTTGGACTTTGGTTTCTAGATAAATGTTTAAAATAAGAGAGGTAAGCTGTATGGATTGTAGTTTGGTCATGTTCTTAATAATAGGCTGCTCAGTAGCACAGTCAAGCATCCCCTTGTACAGGTCTTACAAAGGCCATTTTACTCTTAGATCTAGCATCTTTAGGAAAATGTTCTCCAATGATTTGTGCTTTCACTCTAAGATGATTTTAGGATATTATGATAAAACAGGGACAATAGAAGTCTTTAATACTGCATAGAAATCATAATTGATTTTAATGTAGACAATTTAATCTATTTTTAGCTCTGTAAGAAAACTGCTGATAACAAAAATGGGACAGAAAAGTCAGAGCTTTAGAATCAGGAAATCAAAATGAAATTTTGTGAAAAATATTGGCAAAATTATGTGGAGAAGTGTCTGACAGATAAGAATCAACTTGTTAAGGAAACAGCTGTTTAAATTCTTCTTTTATAGTGTTTGGTTTCAAAGGTAGCTATCTAGATGCACAGCTGTGGTGATAATTATTTGAAACGATATAGGAGGCTCTCAGCATGATGCTTGGCTCATGGTAAAGCAGTCACTAAATGCTAGCTGTCATATGCTCATCTGGCAGCTTAAGTGTAGGGGTTAGGAGCACGGTGTTTGAAGTGGACTGCCAGGGCTGAAATCCTGGTGTACCACTTATCAGCTGAAATGTAAGCAGTAGTCCTCAACTAGTTTCCTAGGGAACATCTGTCAGTGTTTGTAGATATTTTAGATTTTCACTATCATGGGTAGGATTCTACTGGAAGCCAAGATGCTGCTAAACATCATCTAAAAGGAAGACAGATCCCTACAACAAAGAATTATCTTATCCAAAAGGAGAGTAGTGCCAAGACTGAGGAATTCTGACCTAGACAAGTAACTTAATCTCTATATAAAATAAACACATGAATAGTACCTACTTAGTTAATAAAAATAAAGCACTTAGAAAAATGTCTTATATGGTAAACACTCAGTGAATGGTAACCTTTGTTATTTATTCAAGAACTATTTGTAGAATCCTTACGTGTGTCAGGAACTATCCTAATGCATCAGGAACTATCCTAATGCATCAGGAACTATGCCACATATACAGTGGAGCAAAATAGGAATAGTTCATACCCTTGAGGGGATTGCTGGTTATGACTTCTGGAGTTGTTGCAAAAGTGACTTCTGCTCCATAGGAACAGCAGGGTCTATCACTGTTACTGCTACCTCATATCCCTCCTCTTAAAGTACAGTGTTTACCTCCTTAAAAATCTCTTTTAGATCTAGAGGAATAAACATTTATATTTCAAAAGAAGAAAAATATTAGCCCCAGCTTTCACAACACACTTATCCAAATTCCTCACCCTCATCCATGTGAAGACCTGGGTAGTACCTCCAAGACTACTTTGAACCTGGGGAGGTCTCTTGCATGCCAGTGGCTCTCCATTAGAGGTCATCTTTGCCCTAGGACTTCCTCTCTTTAATCCCCACCAGCTGTGGATATCCTAGTTTTTCTTCATCAGTGCTTGGGTCCCTGAGTGTCTTCTAAACCTTCATCCCTTTGTTCCTTTAAAACTGCCTGGAGCATCTCAGGCCACTTTTCTGGTTCCTGTCATGTAATGTGGCCTAGAAAGAGAGTCTCCTTTTCCTTGCAGGTGCTGTTCAGAGAGAAGACGTTCTTGGAGTTCTAAATGGGAAGTGTGACTGTAGTTTTACCTGGAGGCCAAGCTGAAATGAACTATATCAGCACATCTAGGCTTGGGTAACTGAGGCCCTGTATGCCCATTTTCCCAGGTTCAGAACCAGTTCGTAGCAGGACAAGGAACATATCGGGACCTCACCTGTTTAGTGTGGGGATAGAACTGATTGTAATTCACTGTGCTAATGACTGGTATCTGGTGTTTCTAAGAAAAGCTCTGTGTTGCTACATGCTGATTGAGTCAGAGCTGTTCCTTATGTTCCATTCTTGTTTGCCCAGTTCATGTGACTAGGCTTCTGTTCTTATTTCCTTCTGTTCCAGAAGTTCTTTGAGTAACACAATGTCTCTGAAAAGGCTGATCATAGAACTATGATCTGTTCCTATCCACTTGTCTAGACTCGTTCTACTTCCCCACTCCCTCCCTCCTACTCACCTTATGTTTCAGCAGTATAAAATACTGGTAGGTCCACGAGTGTGTCTTACTTCATATGTTCATGCCTTGCATCCTGTGTGTGGATTTCCCAACTTGAACAAGCCTGGATTCATCTTCATCTTTATTTTTTTGACTTTGATATTGAACTGGAGGCTTCCTTCTTCAGTAACTAACCTATAGTTTGTTCAGCTATTTCATTCTTCTATATCATCTTGGTTTCCAGATTTCTCCACTGCCCCTTCAGGTGCAAAATGTTGCCCGGTTCAACCTACTGGCTTCATGAAACCAAAATTTATTGGATTTAAATTGGCTACAAAGTGCTATTCTTGATTGAATTTTCTGAGCACCTAACCATCAGGTACAATATTGCTTCTGTGTAAAAATACCGGCCAAGGCCCTAAAAATTGATGCACCTAAGATGTTTTAGAATGTAGCCACATTTATAAATTATAGATTAATCATCGTAAAAAGGTGTGTACATACATGCAAATATTCACACAATACATATTTATATATTGCATTTATATCTTTACACTTTGTCAAACAAGAGACAATGACATAAATTATATAAATAAAAAATCAGAGGAAAAACAAAATCAGATCATGTGTCTAGTCCAATGAGTGAATGTGAGATTGAATAGCTAAGAGAGGGAAAGGGGATGTGTGGATAAATCATTGGATGTTAGTGTTTAAGTAGGAAATATAATGTTGAGTTTTGGGTCTAATTTCTAATAAGAAATGGAGATTATATCTTTCATAAATTTATATCTAATTCAGAGACAGTCTACATGTAATAAAGTAGAAATTGTCATTTTATCTTCCAAATTCTGTAAAGAAAACAATTTTGTGCAAGTGGAATATGAACTGAAGAGGAAAAAATGTATGAGTTGGAATAGTATTCAGATATGAAATGCTAGGATGGGAAAAACTAGCTCATTTTAAACTCTACTCAGATATTATGGTTTCAAAAAGAATTTTAAATTCTAACAACTCCCCTAGCCTGGACTAATGAGATAGTTGGACCTCGTAATTAGTATGGGTTATGCCTCCCAGGACCTCTCCACAAACCTTTGTGCAGGGTAAACTGTGTTTGCCTGTGAGATTACAGGTATTGCCTAGAGCTGCACAAAGTCTAGGGTGGTTAAGTTTGATTCAGCAGAGAATTAGGAGGGGAAAGGAGAGACTTATTTTTACACAGCCAAAGTAGGCACATTGTTTTATCTTCCAAACCTTGGGATAGAAAATTCATTCAGTTTCATTCTGCAAATATTTATTGGACTCTTCTCTCTGTCTTGAGATATAAAATTGGTAGTAGTTATTGTGGTAGGAGAGAAGTACAACATATGGTTCTTGCCCTCAAGGAGATGGAAATCAGTCTTTCTGAGGATGTAAGGCTGGCATATAAACTGATTAGACAAGAAACAGAAAGATGTAAACCAGAACAAAGTGCAACATTGAAAAAATAATGACAGTGTATAGTAAACCTTCAGAGCCACAAACTACCATGAAAGAAAGAGAATTGTCAGTAAGAGGGAATATGAGATGTTAAATCCCAATTGAAATATAATTCCAGAATTATTTTAATGCTCCATGCTCTTCTGTTTTAAGGGTATAAAATATACAGAAAAATTGTCTGAAAACTGCTTTATGGAATAGCCATTCTTTTCCATGAATTGTTTTGTATAATTATACCTAACATAGCAGAAGATAAAGAAAAACATTTTTTGATAAGCATTCTGAACATTCTGTGTAGGCCAACTCATTAACACCCCAAATATGGTGATAGAACTGATATCACCATAACTGGCAGCACTGACATTGGGCTCTGGAAGGTGTTTCAGATTATTCAATTAGGAATTTTTTTTATATTTTGAAAATTTATATGTTTCTAAGAAAACACCCAAAGTATAAATTTAATTATTAGAGGGGAAATTTTGTACCTGCCGTAAGTTAGGTGCTCTTTTCTTTTTCTAGAAACATGCTTCTTTTAGAAAGGACTGTGTTCTGTTCAATAATCTAGGATTATCAAACAGACTTGGCAGTTCTTATTCTCCAAGTGAAAAGACAGTCTGTTGGTTTTAATATATAAAAATATAAAGTCTTGTTTAAAAATATTTCATGGTATTTTGGTTAACTAATTGGGATTATCACCCACTTCACCTTTTAAATTATAAGATTGTATAGGTGGCAACACCAAGAAATTTTGAAGGTAAAATAAATCTGTACTTTTCACTTAGTTACTTACGCAGACAACAATATACTCCCCATTATGAAAAGGCATGGAAATAGGTGGCAGAGCCATCAATGAACAAGACAGCCTCACTTATTCTTTTCTGAATGTAGATAACTATACTAAAAAGATAATAACCAAATTGATACCTGCATTTGGAAAACAGCACAGAATAACAGAAGATAAGATATATCCCAAAATATGCATATCAAATCAGTGATGGAAACAAGTGAGAAGACAGTATTTACCTTCTTCCTACTCTGCTTCCATACCTTTTGGACTTTCTCTCTAATAACTAGTCACAGAAATAAAATAATTTCACTTTATCTTTATTTGTTGCTTCCATTTGTCAGTAAACTGTGGCACTGTCATGGCTTGTATTTAGATGTACCTCCAAAGTCACATGCAGTAATAGGTGGGGCTTTTCAGAAGTGGTTGGATCTAGAGTGTGTAATGCAGGGATTAAGTGTGTGATGCTGGTATTAAGGGTTTGTGATTACTAAATTAGTCCACTGATTGGTTTGGCATAGTTTTGAGTGTGGATAATGGGAAGGCTAAGCCTAGGTATGAGTTTTAACCATCCTAAGGTCATATTGCCTTGACAGAATGTAAGGGACAGAAAGAGAGCTGGTGTCATTGCTTGCTGCTTCTTTGCTACTTTACTGCTTCACTGCCTTCTGCCTGCCATGAACTGTTTCTCCTCTTTGATTCCCCTCTATCATGCCACCTTGCCTTGGAGCCAGCTGACTATGAAGTGAAACCTCTACAAGCTGGAGCTAGAATAAAACTTTCCTCCTTTAACTCTGAATGTTGTGTATTATGTCTCAGCATTGAGAAAAGTAACTAAGACAGAATTTGGTACCAAAGAATTGGGATCATTGCTGTGACTATATCTGACTGTGTGTTGAAGAGACTTTGAAATTCACTTGTGAGAAGAGTTTGGAAAGATTTGGAGATTCTGACTGAAGAAGCAGCCTTGGAATGCCTTAAGCTGTACTTGATGAGAGATTTTTGTCAGAGCCGAGAAGACTAGAATCCTGACAGAAATGCTGCTGGTAAAGACTGGGCTCAGGAGGTTTCTGTTGGGAAGAAGGACTGGATTGGCTGTTGGACTAAAGACCATGTGTGCTATGCTTTGGTAGAAAATTTCTCTGCTTTTTCTGATTTCCAGAGACTTTGCCTAAGACTGAGATTAAGAGTGGCAGACTAATTAAACTTGCAGAAGAAATTCAAAGCAGTCTAATGTTGAAGCAGTGGCACGGCTACTGTTGGGGCTTTTAGTCAGATCTATGTTGAGAATCAAGAGCAAAGAGCCCAGGGGAATGATTTAAAACATGTTGAGTTGTCTGGAAAGGAGACTCGAATAAAACTGTGGATTGCAAAGATAGAGCAGAGAACTTGGTTTCTGAGAATTGAACAGGACAATGAAAAAGATGGCCTGAGGACATCACAAGAAGTAGCCAGACTCCAGCCTTTTGAGCCTCAAGGTTGCAAAGTTGAAAGAATTTGCTTTGAGAAGAGAGTTCCAAAGCCCTATGATCCAGGATTATGGTGGTCTAGGGAAGGTTTTTCTTGGGGTTTTGTTCATAGGCACTCAATCCCTACAGCCAAGAGAGAAGGAAGCCTGGCTACTGCTCCATTTGGCAGCAGAGCTTGGTGCCATTATGTGGTGCTAGTTTTAGGTGCATGCAGAATGTAAATGGTTGTGGGGTCAGGAAAGCTTCCACCCAAATTTCAGAAGAAGGCTTCAGAGACCAGGCAGTGTGCCCATGAAAGGGCAATGTGTGAAGCTGTGAGCGTGAAGCTAAAGGTGCAGTTGAGACTCCAGAAGGTTGGAGAAGCCAGGAATGTGGTTAGTCCAAGGAAAGCTACAAGGAGTGAGCAAAGCCAACCAAAGAAAGAAGCCACCCAACCTACAACCACTGGTAATGCCATAGGGATGGAGCCACTAAAGCCCTTTAGAGTTCACATCTTGCCACAGATTGCCTTGCATATTGGACACACAACTGCAGTACTTAATGTTTGCCCTGTTGGATTTGGACTTGCTTTGATTCAATTACTTTCTCTCTTCCTATTTTTTATCTTTTGAAATGGTAATGTTTATCTTGTGCCATTGTATGTTGGAAGTGTTTAATTTTCTTTTCATTTGTTAAGGGGCTCATAGCTAAGAGTTTGCCTTAAATCTCAGAGGAGATTTTGGAGTTGGACTTTTTAGCAATGGTGAAACTATTAGGACTTTGGCAACTCTTAGAGATGGACTAAATGGCTTTTATATAAAGGGATCCTCATAAGTCTTTGGGGGTCCAGGGGCAGAATGTTATGACTCGTATCTAGATATTCCCCCAAAGTCTCATGCAGTCATAGGTGAGGCTTTTTGGAGGTGGCTAGATCTAGTGTGTGTGTGTGTGTGTGTGTGTGTGTGTGTGTGTGTGTGTGTGTATGTGTGTGATGTTGAGATCAAGGATGTAACACTGGTAATGTTTCATGCTGTGATGAAAACCTGCCCCACATTGGGTGTGAGTGCTACCCACACTAAAGGTGGTAGTGTGGATAAGATATAAGGAACAGAAAGTTACTGCTTGTTGCTTGTTGCTTGCTGATTCTTTGCTACTTTGCTGGTTCTGTCCACCATGAACTATTTCTCCTTTGTGATGCCCGCTACCATGTCATCCTGCCTTGGAGTCACCCAATTATTTACTGTAACCTCTACAAACTGTGAGCCAAAATAAGGCTTTGCTTTTTTAACTGTGAGTTTTAGGTGTTTTGTTTCAGCAATGAGAAAAGTAACCATGACGGAATTTGGTACCAACAGTGGGGTTTGAATCCATGTGGGCACTAGCCCATTGTATCTGCTAAATCATATCTTCACAGTGGCAATGCAGCCTGTGCAGCAGCCTGGACCTATTGCAGAGCCTTTTATTGTACTTGGCCCCACTCAAAACTAGCAGCTTTCTGAGTCATTTGGTAAATGGGCCAGAGTAAAACACCTAAGGAAGGAATGTGTTGCCTCCCAAATCCAAACAGGCCCACTAGGGATTGTGCCTCCTTTTTGACTTTTGGGGGATCCAGATGCAACAACCTATCTGTTACTTTAGAAGGGATATCTCTACATGCTGCACACTACTGGACTCCTAGAAATTTTACCTAGGGCTAATTTTGGGGCCTGTTTTTGTAAAAAAGAAAGAAAAAAGACTATGCAACAGAGATTTGTGCACCTCACAATGCCTAGAATGTTTACTATCTGACATTACTGTATATAGAAAAGGTTAGCTGACCTATATTTTAAAGAATGATACCCCACAGGAACACCAGAATGAGTCATGGGAAACTTGAGATGTATTACTTAAGGAATAGGACAAATGCCTGTAACAAAGAGACCTAAAAATACAATGCTCAAATAAAAAAGACGTTTATTTCTCTCTCACATAACAGTCTAGAGGCAGGCAGGCCTTTCAGGAATTTCAGGCAGTTCTAATACTTGAGATTATTGTACAACTCATGTTTTCATTTGTCTTCCACTTCATGACACCTTGTTCTTATTGCAGAAGTTGTTTTAATCCCACTGTATCTGTAAAGGAAAGGAAGAAAGGAGGACCATCAATTCCCTTTTAAATCATACATGCTGGATTGTGGCATCTATTACTTTTGTTTATATCCTAATGGCCAATGGCCAGGATTTAAGACACTTGGCCACTTTAGCTGCAAAACATACTGGGCAGTGTAGTTTTTAGGTGAGCAAACATTTGTCCACATGAAAGTAGTTTTATTACTAAACAAAGAAAGGAATTATTGCTGTTGGGAGACAATTAGCATTCTGCCACAATGAGATAAACATTTTGTGGTATTGAAGTATTACTGATCTTCATTGAAGAATCCTCTATATGATCATTTTGGAGTGTATATACTGATCACATATTAAATGTATTAATTAAAGTGAGCAGAAAACTGGATACAATCCTTAGATACTTAGTGGGAAATAGTCCCTTGTAATGGGACAGACACAAACCAGTATGGTGGCTTAAGATAGGAGGCTCCTATTAATGGATAAACAGCACTGGAGAGTATGTAGTTTTTAGTAAAGTGAAGTCCAGGTTAGATTGTAGTGAATCTTCTGTGCTTCATGCAAAGATCGTATCACCATTGAAATAATGAATTTTGTTTAGAAAAACTCATAGTGGTGGGAAAAACTTCAAGAGGGTGGTATCATGAGGCATAGGGCAGGGTATGTGGATGAGTGGGAATTGGGGGTTGTTGTCCAGTCTGGTGCATGGGTCAAGCTCAGAATTCTTCAAAGCTCAAAGTTCAAGAAGCATCATTTGATATATTTGGCATTCTAGCACTTTTTAAAAGCAGGATTCATCTATTCTTAAGGGAAAACAAAGAGATTTGGCAAAATCTTGACAGAACATCATAGCCTTATCCACGCAGCTGGGTGTGCAGAGCAGTGTGTGGAGTTCCAGACTGAGAAGCTGAAGCATAAGTTCAACTTTGTAGACTGGACCAAGCTAGTGGGACTTGGAAGTGACCTATTTTAGAGTACGCACAAATTCCCACCACTCTTTTTAACTGAATCTCTGAACAACAAGTATTAATTCTAAATATCACTTCTGATTTTCTGCCCTTATGATCATAACTGGTGAAGAAACCAAAGAAGATACAGATCCTGGGGAAACAAGGGCAAAAAGTGACATGAGGGCTAATGTCTGAAACTCTGAATTGAGAAATTGATTGAAGTGAGCTCCATGTTCTTTGGTACATTATAATGTTGTTTACTTTCTTATAGTGAAAATAATAATAGTAGATAAAAAGGGAGCTCAATTTTATAGGGTAATTAATCATGATAACTGATATTTTGGTGTCTTGTTATTCTGAAGTAACTTGATTATTATAATTAAAGAAGGATAAAAGCAGAACAAACTGGAAGAATTGATGTCTCAGGTCAAATTGGCCTATTAGGAGAAAGATGAAATTGTGCATTTCAGCATTTCTCCCTTGCATAATTGATGGAGCACCATGTAGTATTTCTTTGGCTATTTAGCAAAGATTCTGCTAGAATCTGCTTGTGCAGTCTTAGGTCACACTATGTATAGCCTTTATATTCTATTCATGCAAAACTATTTTACATTTCTCTATTATTCCTATTAATTAGTATCAATAAAATGTTAATGATATATAATAGAAATTCCACGTAGATCCTTTTGCTTTCTTTCTCATTTTTTACACTAATTTCCTACTATAGCCAAATCAAAACAGTTGTATATATGTGGATAGCTTTATACAAAGATTTTTTTTTCTTTCTTAGGAACTATGTGAACACTTGATCACACCTCAAAGAAAACAAAGGAATTACTTTTGATTCAGTTTTACTTTAAAAATTACTTTATGTATATTCTCTTTTCATTTATAATTACTCTCTTAATAGAGAAACACTATATAAATATTAATTATATATATTTTCTTGATGTAGCTAGGCAGTATATATAGGATAATTTGAAAAGACAGATTACCTAATTATTGAAATTATAAAATTTAACATTAAGGTATAATTTGTTAATTTAAATATCAGTTTATACCAGTAACTGATGTCAGTATATGAAAATGCACTTCAGTCTTTTCATGTACCCTTAAGAGTAAGAACAGTGAAACCTCAAGTGTTTTTAAAAAAGAAATTCAAATATTTCAATTATTTCAGATTCTTGTGGCTTTAGTCAGAGCAGAACTATATTCTATAAATTATCATAGCTGCAAATTTAGTTTTCCTTATATATTTAAGATATTGAGTCATGATTCTACAAATTTTAGTCATTCAATATGGGTTTAATCTGATACAACATTTTGGGTTGGTTTAAATACAAGTCTAGCAAATTATTGATTCTTAAATCTTCTACATATGTTCAAATTTTGTTGTTGAGACTTCTGTTTCCAGGTAATGAAACAAGATCACCAAGGGAATACAGTTTATTAGTATTATGGATGATATCATCATCTGTCTTTTTGTCATCATTGTCATCATCATTAGTCATAATGACCTCTTTTTTATTTTGTATTTTTTATTAGTGCATGTTTGTAGTACCTAATGTTTACATTCCTTGTGGGGAGTTGCTACATGTACATAGCATCTTAATTCTTTTTTCATTCCCTTCCTCTGCCTGTCCTTTTCCTCACTCTATCTCATGATCCCCTTCCCATTTGAGAAATATCTATCTCCTTACTATTATCTTTTATTTTGATATTTATTTATATTTTGGGTTTCTCATAAAATAGAAACCATGTGGCATTTCCTCCCCTTCAGTACCATATGGATATTTTGGAGACATTTTGTTGCCTTGTTTTCTTATGTTTCTGTGTGTGTGTGTGTGTGTGTGTGTGTGTGTGTGTGTTTGTGTGAGATAAGGCTTGTAGATTGATTATAGTGGAAAGCTTTGTTGCTAGCATGGAGACCTCTTTAATGTCTACTTTTCAGGGATGCCTTCTGAATGTGGCTATTAGCCTTTGCCTCTGTCCTAGGATCCTGGCATCTTCATTAATTTGAGAGGCGAGGTTACAGCATATTTGGTTCATACCCAGTTCTCTGGGAATAAGCCCCAGTATTGTTAATGACATGAAAGCAGTCCAATTACTGGCATTCCAACAAAACCAATTAATAGTAACAACTATGTTATTGGCTATAGTAATAAAGTCAGCGATGATAATAGCATCAAAGGCAAACTGGATATTGACAAACCCTAAGAACCATTAATGTATCACCCTTACCATAGAAAAGAGATCTATAATTATAGTATAAACACTAAGACAACCAAATATCGACTTAAAGTAAATATCTACTAAATGGAACAACTTTACCTCCACTAAAAATAGAATAGTTTTCAGCAATGATAGCATAGAGTTAACTAGGGATCTAAAGATTCATAAATCTTAATAGTTATACTATTAACTATTAATAAAAGTAGTAAAAGTATAGGAGATGGTAACTGGAGAATAAAACAGTAACATTTGAAAAATTAATCAATGGAAAATTAGAAGCAGGAGAGAAAAATGAGATGGGGGTCCCATTGGAGGAAAAGATGCTTCATAGTATTAGAAAACAGTCACAGATAAAAATGAATAAGAAAGAGAAAAAAAAGTAAAATAGAAAGCAAACTATAGGATAAAAGAAGATAAGGGAGAAAGAAGAAATAGAAAGAGGAAAGATAAAAAGAGATGAGTGAAAAAATAGAGAAAAACCCCAACCCCCCCAAAACCAATGAAAGACAGAAATAATTAATAAAAGTTTTTAAAATGAGTAAAAGAATTCTGTGATTTTGAATGAGTGGCTTTTTTCAAGCATCTGCAGTCTTGGAATTCAGCCAGTCACAGTTGTCCCTCCCTAGCTGTAGGGCCTGTGGGTTTGTAAGGTGCCATCCCTGTACCAGAGGCCACTCTGTTCATTCATCCCAGACTGTGGTAACTGTCCAAGCCAAAGAGTGTCCTTACTCACATTGGTAGTTGGGACAAGCAATCAGCCCACTGGTCTCTTCTGGATGTAGGCCATGGGATTGGGGTTCAAGCAGACTTTTGGACCTAATGTGGATACTTGCTGGTTCTGATTTCTCCCTTCTCTGGTCCAAGCATTGTCCTGGTTCAGAATCAGGTGAGTCAGTCAGTGCTTCTCTTGCCTTATGCCAAAGGGAAGCAAAATGTAGAGCCAGCTTGGAGTTGGTGGATGGTTGTGCTGCAGGTGGTGTCCTGCTGCATTGTGCTCCTAACACCTTCTTTTCCAGGGCATTGGCCTTGTCCATGTTCCAGTTGGTCAGTTGCTTGGTGCCTCTACTGGCATGTCCAGAGGGGAAACAAAACAGAGCAGGCTTGAAGTTGGTAGATAGCCATGGCCAGGGCATGAAATCTACTAGTGTTGAGTTGGCTAGGGACCAATGCCATGGGCAAAAGCAGATGCTGTCCATAGTGGGCTTATCATATCTTTAAGAGGCTTAAGAACCTTTTTTTTGGGGGGAGGGTGAATTTCCATGAGAAGCTCAAGATGTGGGGACAGTATCCACACATTCAGGAACTTCCCAGTTAGAAACAACTGTCTGCTGAGAGCTGGCCAATGAATGGCCTTGGGAAACTGGGTAACCAGCAGTGCTTCTGTGCTGTCCAGCACCCTGCAGGCTGTAATCCTCCCTAGAGGAGCAAGTACTGAAGCCAGGTGCCCTGGGAAAGCCTAGGCTCTAGAACTAGGCAGAAGGTCAGAATCTCACTTTTCAGTGATTTTGTGAGTGGCAGGAATAATTTTGTAAACTAAAAAGACCAATTCACCCTAAAATCAAGAGAATTTTATTTATCTTTACCATACATTTTTATAAAAGTTAAAGTAAAATAAGGGTTTAACTACTCCCTGACATGAGCATCGTTGTGATGTTGTAGGACCCCATTGTGTGGTAACAGGAATCATGTTGGCCTGGGTTAGCATCCTGGCACTGCCACTTGAATTTGGTGGGTTCAGTGAGATATATATATATATATATATAAATAATATATTAATATATATTAATATGTATATATAGCCAGAATTACTTTTGATATTTTCTAGTGTAGTAAATTGGTAGAAATGAGTTCTCATGTTGAGCCACTTGTAATTATAACCACAACTATCTTGGTTTTTCTGTACCTCTTTTTCTGAATTTGCAGTTTCTATTATAATGAAGCATATAATTCCAATTAGTATGAAAAGTTGCCATAAATTGTTCGTGTTTAAAGACTTTGCAATCTATATGTACAGTGTTAACCAAATTTTAATGGCTTTAAAGATTGTTACTATTATTTTGCCTTGAAAGTTTACCGTCTATTTTGCCGATGGCAAGGGGATTTAGAGATGAGTGAAGGATAAAAAAAATTAAGATATATTAAATATTTGTAACTACTCCCTAAAATGAATGTAAATATTGTGCACTACAAATATATACTAATAAAACAACTTTAAGGAAACTATATGCTCCGAAATCATGAATATATTGAAGGGGGAGTTAAAGCAATGGACAGTGATTCTAATAATAGTTCTAATTTAGTGTCTTTCTGATCTGAATTGAAAACAGTAACTTATCATAAAGACTGAAAAATGATAACTTGGTGAGTTTGGAACATTCTAAGTAAAACATTCTGTGTCTGGGATCAGGTAGATTTTATAGTTAAATTTAAAAATGGCATTTTTATCAGTCCAGTTATGTGGGAAAAAATCATTTCATGTTTCTGCACACTGCAGTAGGAGGAGACTCATTTGATTTATGATGGCACTTGCAGTGATACTTTTTAATATAGAAGAAGAAAATAGTGCTTGCTATTGTTTTGTTATTGAAATTTGGAAAAAATCTTTCTTACTTTTACTATTTTACATACTGAAAATATTTAGGGATTCCTGTACACTCACAATGAAGTATCTGAAAGAGAAATTAAGACAATAGTCTGATTTATAATAGCCACAAAAGAATATCTAGGTGTAAATTTAACCAAGAAAGTGAAAGACTTATATGCTGAAAACTAAGAAGCATTGCTGAAATAAATTGAAGACATATATGCATTTATGGATTACAAGAATTTATATTGTTAAAATGTCCATACTACCCAAAATGATCTGCAGACTCAGTGCAATCCCTATGAAAATTCCAATGGCCTTCTTCACTGATGTAGAAAAAATAGTCCTACAAATTCACGTGAAACCATGAAAGGATCCAAGCAGCCAAAAAATCTTAAGCAAAAGAACCAAGAACTGCTTGACTTCAAGATAAACTACAAAGCTATAGTAAACAGTAATGTAACTAGAATAAATAGCAGATATATAGAGGAATAGAACAGTATAGAGTACAGAACTAAATCTCACTTAGAGTCTACTTATCTTTGATAAAGTTTCCAAAGGCAGGATAGTTTCTTCAATAAATCATGTTGGGAGAACTAGATATTCACATATGGAAGAGTGAATCTGACCTTTATCTCATGCCATATAGAAAAAGTCAACTTCAAATGGATTAAAAACAAATGTAAAACCTACTAGAAGAAAACACATAGAAAAATGTTCTTAACATTGATATGGGTAATAGTTTTTGAATACAATCCCTAAAGCACAGGCAACAAATGCAAAAAATAGACAAATGGAATGCATCAAAAAACAAGATTTTCTATATAGCAAAGGAAACAAGAAAGAGAAGAGATAATTTATGGAGTAGAAGTAATTTGTAAACCATACATTTAATAAGGAGTTAGCATATAAAATATGTAAAGATTCCCGAAGCTTAATAGAAAGAAAAATGAGTGAAGGAATTTCTTAACAGAAGTCATGCAGTGAACAAGTATGTGAAAAAACAGTACCATTGCTAATAAAGAGAAAAATGCAAATTAAACCCACAAAGCAATATCAGCTCACACTTGTTAGAGTGTCTGTTACAAAAAAGACAAAGATGACTAATGTCAGTTAGGAGGTAAAGAAAAGGAAACCTTTTGTGGTGTAGATGAGAATGTACATTTGTATAGCCAATATGGAAAACTGTATGGCACTTCTTCATAAAATTAAAAATATAGCTACCACAAAATACACTCATGTGTATTAATTCTAAAGGAAATGAAATCACTATCTTAAAAAATGAACAATAGAAATTTATTTGGCTCATACTTCTGAAAGCTGATAAGTCCAAGATTGAGTGACTCCATCTGGTGGTGCCTTCTTACTATGTCATAACACAGTGGAAGATATCACATGGTGGTGGTAGGGAACAGGCATAGAGACAGGAAGACAGAGAGAAGAGGAGCATAAAGAAAAGAGGAGAGGAAAGGAGAGGTAAGGGTCACAGGATGAACTCTTCCCCTTTATAATTAATGTACTCATTTGATACTGGGCTTAATTAATTCATGATGGCACAGGCCTCGTGACCTAATCACCTCTTAAAGGTCCACCTCTCACCACTGTTACAATGGTAATTACATTTCTTTTTTTAATGAAGTTTTTTATTGACTTTTAGTGAACAAACAAAAAATGATAGCATACTTCAAAAAGTCACACCTTTTAAAAATTTTATTAGTACATATATGTAGTACATAATGTTTACACTCTTTGTGGGGAGTTGGTACATGTATATAACACATCTTAATTCATTTTTTCATTCCCTTTTCCTTCCCTTCCCTCTCTCCCCCCTCAGCCCATCCTTTAATCCACCTATCTATTGACCTCCTTTCTTTCTTTCTTTTTTTGTACCTGTTCGGAGTACATAGTGTTTGCATTCCTTATGTGGAGTTGATAGATGTACATATTACAACCCAATTCCTTTTTTATCATCCCTTATCTATTTCTGCCCTCCCTACTCCTTCCATCTCTTCATCCTACTTCCTATTATCTATTTTTTATTTTGCTCTTTATTTTTACTGTGGATTTCTCATAAGAGATACAATGTGATATTCAAGCTTGTGTGTCTGATTTATTTCATTTATCATTATAGTATCAGGGTGCATTCATTTTCCTATAATGACTCAAGTTTATCTTTCTTTATGGCAAGATAGTACTCTATGATGTATATAACCACATTTTCTGTATTCTTTCATCTGTTGATGGATATATAGGCTGTTTCCAAAATTTAACTATTATGAATTGTGCTGCTATAAACAGGAGTATGCATATACCTTTGAGAATAAACAAATGGGGTCATATTAAATTAAAAATCTTCTGCACAGCAAAAGAAAAAGACCGAGTGGAAAGACAACCTACAGAACAGGAAAAATTTGCCATCTATTCCTTGGACAGAGGACTCATATATAGAATATATAAAGTAGTAAAAACAATTACACCCCCCCAAATAAAAGACCTGATCAAAATATTGGCAAGCAAAGTGAATAGACATTTTGCAGAAGAAGTACAAATAATCGAGTACTTGAAAAATTCCAACATCACTGGCCGTTAGAGAAATGCAAATTAAAACAACACTGGGATTCAGTCTTACCCCAGGAAGAATTAAAAAAATCAAATAATAAGAAGTCTAGCAAGGCTGCAGAAAAAAATGAACCCTTCTACATTGTCAGTGACATTGTAAATGGGTACAATGACTATGGAAATCAGCATAGAGATACCTTAAAAAAACTAAGGCTAGAAATTTCGTTTGACCTAATTGCTCCCCTTCTTGATATCTCCCTGAAAGAGTTAAAGACATCAGTATCTTGAAGAGAAATCTGTGCTTCTGTGTTCATTTCCGCATTATTCACAGTAGCCAAACTATGGAGAAAAAAGTAGATGTCCATCAGTGGAAGAGTGGATAAAGAAATTGAGGTGTAAATATACAAGATTGAATACTATTCAATCTTAAAAAGAAAAGTAAATTCTATTTGTGACAAAATGGACAGATCTGCAGGACATAATTCTAAGTGAAATAAGCCATGAATAGAGACAAACACTATATGATCTCACTTACATTTATAATCTAAAAGAATTGAATTCATTGAAACAGAGAGTAAAATGGTCAGTTATTGCCTAGATAATTCAGAAAATGGGAAGATATGAATCAAAGCTACAATTTCATTCATACAGGATGAGTGAATTCTGGAGGTCAAATGTACAGTGTGATGTGTATAGTTATTATTACTGTATTTTGTACTTGAGATTCAATTAGGTAGATCTTAAATGTTCTTACCACATATTTAAAAATGGCAACTGTGTGAGATGATGATGGAGATGTTAGCTTGATTGTGGTAATTATTTCACTATATTGATGGATGTATGTATGACACTAGATAAATGTATCTATTTCACTATATATATCAAAATATCTTGTTATTCTCTTTAAATATATACATTGTTGTGCATATTATCAGTTATACCTTGATGCAAAGAAGCATTTGCCCAAAGAAAGAAAATGCCATCCTACCCTATTTTCAGTAAACACCCATATCGCTACTACATACATAATTGCATTTAATTACAGTTTATTTTATAAATAAATAAGTCTCTCTCTTTACCTTTCTCCTTTCCCTTCTCTCTCCCCATCTTTTCCTCTTCCTCTTTTTCTCTGTTAACTATGTATAAGGGGAATAGATAGCATATTGTTCAAATCCCTAGAAATTGTTATTATATCCACCTTGAAGTCATCACTTCATCCTAGTAGTCCCAAGACTAAAACTGAGTATTTTGATGTTATTGTTTCTGAGTTGCTTCATGATTTATTAATAACTGCTTTAAAATACTACTAGTTATTTTTTCTAATGGGATTTTCAGGCTCTGCATATAATAAAAACAGAAAGCATTGAATAAATTTTAGTTTTAAACTCAAGTATTCTCCAATTTAAAAGATCCAATACAGCATGGCTATGTTGATAAGGTTTTCTATAGAACTTGGTAGTTGCTTTTCAAGGCCTCTTTTCTCAGCCTGTTTTCCTCTGAAGAAATCATTCAAATGATCTTTGTCTGCCATGCTTTGAAGAAAATTTCAGTTTGCATTGATCTTTGTCCATAAAAGAATGACCATTTGTAGTCTTCTAGAAACAGGGAGTGGTGGGAAGGATTCTATATTGAGGGGGAAAGGAAAGAAGGGGAAAGAAAAAATATGAGAAAAGAAGGAAAAAACAGAAACAAAGTTTTTGTAAATAGGGAGGGGTGGAGGTGTGGAAGGGAGGGAAGGGGAATGGGAAAAAAACAAGAACTAAGATATATCATCTTCAGGTACAAATTCCCAATGATGAATGGGATCATAATGTATATCTAAAATGTACCAATAAAGTTAATTAAAAAAGATAACCTCTATGAATGTCACATTTGCTACAAAAAAAGAGAATAATTTGATGGCTAAAAAACTTTGTCAGTTTTTGAATTTGGAAACTGGTATTTTTTTTTGGCTGATTTTGGAATACTTAGCATGAGAATAAACTCATAAAATCACCATTAAGCTGTTAGGGCTCTGCAGTCTCACTGATTGTAAGATTAATAATGACAAGTGTTAAAATCCTGATAGAGAACTACATACCAAGAACAGCTAATAAACTATGTAATTTTTGAGGCCTTGTTTTTCTGGGTTGAAAGTTTGTTCTTTTAACCACTATATTTTATTTTTATATATTTGATTGTTAACAGGAGACTTTGTTGATAATTGCTTAATTATTTTATATCTGAAGTAATTTAATCTGAAGATTTTAATGGTAACAAAAATGAAGTAAATTTATTCTTTTGTGTTTCTTTTTACTTAATTTTCTGGGCAGTACCAGAATTGAATCTTGCACTAATAGTCAGTGGAACTCAGATGTCTCTCTTAACATTATGTAATTCTTGAGATGAAGAGAAGGCAGGAATGCTAATTTCACAAACTGGGAAGCACAAATGCAAATAGGTAAAGTGATCTTTCTTAAAATCACTACTAAGCTAGCTACTTAAGGAACTAAAAATGTCGTCTTATATAATTACCATTTTCTGTCTCTTACTGGAATCTGCGTATGACTGGCAGTTTACCCTGGGTAAAAGATGCTATGATGAGGAAGCAGTGAAATACAGTGTAATGAACACTGGACCAGAAAATGTTGTTTCACTTAGAAATTGCTGGGTGTCTTTGGCTGGACATGGGATTGTTTCATGGTTTTTATTTAACTCATTAAAAAATGAAGTAGTATTTTCAGAGCTTTGTGAGAACAAAGTGCAGTGTGAGTTCAAAGGGGAAAATATGTTACAATTTTGAATGATGAGTGCTGTATAATATATTTATAGCATTGTGTGTGTGTAGCTTATATATTCTGTTCCTGCTGTGCCACCAATCTAGTGTTTCTTTTTTTTTTTTTTTTTACTTAAATTCTTTTACTGGTACATTTTAGGTATACAACACATTTACATTTCTCAGTGGGAACTTGTACCTTAAAATGATGCATCTTGGTTCTTATTTTTTCCCCATTCCAAGCCCTCCCTTCACCCCCTCCACCCTTCACTATTTACAAAGACTTTATTTCCATTTCTCATAATTTTTCCTTTCCCTTCTTTCCTTTCCCCTGCCCCTCCCACTTCCACTAACCCTTTGGACCTTTTCTTCCTATTTTGCCTTATCAATTATTCATTCTAAACATTGGTACATTTTTAGGTATACAATATAATGACATTCATCATTGGAAATTTGCACCTTTATATAACCTCTCTTGGTTCTTATTTTTTACCCTTGCCCAGCCCTCCCTTCAACCCTTCCATCCTTCCTATTTACAAAGATTTTGTTCCTGTTTTTCCATTT